>VXBL01002122.1:1946703-2004558 GCA_013400195.1 Aramus guarauna | reverse complement strand
CAGAAAAAAGAAGGAACATTCCTGGTCTTGGTATAGAGGGAAAAGAGTATAGAAACACAGTTCTTACCTTAGATCAACTCACTAAATTCTGCTTTCTGTTATTCTTGACAGTGGCCAGTACTGGTTGCCTGTGGTCCCTGTCCAGTGTTCTTCCAAAGTCTTTAAAATACACATTTTTCAGCTGTTGTATTCCAGACGCAGATAAGTCTCCCGTTGCCTTAAAGGCTCCAACACGTTCTCCTCACATCAGGGACTTAAATGCGTTTGGCAACTCTTTAAGAAACACATCAGGGATTTGGGAGAATCATATTCTCACTGTCAGTTTAGGTAGCAGCAGTATCCAAGTGCTGNAAATAGCATCCAGGGCAGCCTCCTCAAGTGATGTAAAAGACCTGGTAAAGAAATGCCAGCTGTCAGCTTGATTTTCAGTCTGCTCTGCTCTGACATAAACCTTCCCGACAGCTCAGACCAGTGTCCTTCATATTCCAAATTAATCCAAAATTTTTTGTGGTGAAGAAAGGAAAAGAAATGACTTTAGAGTAAAGGTTTCCTACTCTGAACATCCTTGACTAACCCTGCTGACACCAGAGAATTACCACCTACTCAGACGTGCCTATCTGCTCTTGATGGCAACTCTGAGCCCAAGACATTTTTATTTGCATTCCAATGGTTTTGCCATCCAGCCTCTCTGTATCCAAGTCTCCATGTTGTCTGTCCAAAATAAGAAAACTTCTTTTTCACAAGGAGCCTTGATATTTTTTATTTTTTTTTTTAGTTTGAGAGCAAAAGAATAGTGCCAAGAGGTTCCATCAACTAGGTAGGCAATTGTGTTGCAAGGAATCTTCTGCCCAACAGTCCCCCCACAGTGTCTTGAACACAAGAGTAGCCCAAAGCTTCTGGTTTACTTTTCACATGTGGCTCCAGGAAGGATCTGATCTATAGTGTGGGTACCAGTTTGTAAGGTTAGAAGGAATAATGTATCATCCTTTTTTCCCCAACTATATGTTGAGCTGAGTTTTAGCAGAGGCACCTTTGGGGGTGGGCTGGAGGTGCAGAGGGGTTGATGTAAGTAATCTTCTCTCTCTCTGTCTTTCTGTGGGTGAGACCATCTCATTGTGGAGGAGAGAAGGTGATGGATAGATTCTCAGGGTGGAACACCAATCTCCAGATGAAGCAGATGGATTTTCACTTTTTTCATTTCTCAACTTCTTTGGGAAGTTCTCTTATCTGTGCCATGCCTTGTCTGGATTATTTTTACATAGCTGTCTCCATTTTCCCTTTCTGTATCCCTTCCTTCTTTGTCACTTTATCTCAGCAGGTGGCTCAAACTTGCTTCTCCAGACCAGGAACCTGAAGCAAGCATCCAGGTCATCTAAATGAAAAGAATAGGGATGTCATTACATCTAAAAATAATCCTAGTACTTGCTAGGTGATATATTTGGCCCTGGACTTACTCAGCAGCCTGCATTTATTTCCAATTAGAGTCTGACTCTAGAAGAATAGGTGTTGCTCCAGAGGATAGCTCACTTCAAGTCTCAGAAGAANGTCAGTTTAGGTAGCAGCAGTATCCAAGTGCTGTGAGTTTGGATTTTTTTTTTTTCCAAGCTTTATACTGGATTATATTATCTATTAAAAGCAGCTATTTTTATGCTGAACTGTTGCCATGACCTGTATTTCACAACTTGCATGTATAGACTGAAAAATTATCTTGCATTCAAAAGGTGTTTCAGTCAAAGCTCTGTGAAATTCTGTGCAAAATCTCATTACCTTCTTGTTTGTTTGTTGTGGTTTTTTTTTTTTTCTTTCTTTGGGTTGGTTTGGGGAGTTTATTTCTTGGTAGTTTTAGGTGCCAACTTTGGTGTTCATAATAGATGTGACTTCTGTCAGAACATCACAGGCCTCCCAATAGCTTGCTAAACCCACTCCACAGATAATGTGAAGCGCAGAGGTGGAAAAGAATTAATGAAAGTCTTAGAAAGAGTCACTGGTGAACCCAAGGACAGAAGCTGGACATCTTTAATTTCCAGTGCTCTGCCCCTGCCACTAGAAAACATGACTTTCTCTTATGACTTGTGTGAGAATTCAGGAGAACCTTTGCATTCTCTTTGCTTGAGGGATTTAGATGGTGAGGGGGAGCTGTTAAACTAATACTCAGCTGAAATATTTAATCTTTGGTAGGTATTAGAAGCAACTTAGAGATGCCTTTATCTGTGACCTGAAACAACCAGGGGAAAATGGGTTCTGTGCCTTTCCTTGTGGTTTAGAGAGATGAGTTGTTGGGTTTTTTATTCTTGGAGTGAAGGGAAAGAATTCTGCCTTTTTTTGTACAAACTTTAGAAGTACCCAGACTCTCAGGTAGTACCTCTGTCTTTTCCCTTGGTTTCTGTAGGAAATGTCCAGGACACGTAAAATACCAGCTTTAAATGAGTTGTAGTTAAAACGCTGGTGGTGTTCAATTTGTAACCAAAAGCAGCTGATCTTTGCTGGATGCTAGTTTATTGACAGAGTTTCCAATTAAAATTTGATTTCCATGTTAATCAACAAGATTCCATTTTCTTGATGGATTTTTGTCACAAATTCTCGCACTGCTCAGACAGTCCTTCAGGAAAAGCATGGCAGGCGAGAATTCATTTCTAATGCAAAAATACCAAGAAAGAAAAGGGTGAGGGGAACTATAAATAACCACTGAAATGTCACAGAGTCAGTCATTTTTTCCTCTGCAAGTCAGTTTTAGCAGTTAAGGTCAAGATAACATTTCCATGTCAATGGTCAGTTACATCAAAATTCTAAAACAGGAAGATTGAATGGAATTTTGGAATTATTTTTTTTTGTATTCTGCCCAGATTTGACCAATTTTTAGTCTCTTTGGTCTGCCAGCTATGAGTTTCAGTGTTATTTTGGTTAAGCTCTTTGCCAGAGTGGCAAGCTTGAATTGGAGCATCAAGTTTATTAAAGGCTATGAAATTAAATTCTCTACCAAAAGAAAGGAAAAAAAGCCCATGGCTTGCCGATAGTCACTTCTTTGTATTTCCTTTGATGTGGTTCAGTTTGACTTGAATTCTGGCTTAACAATTTGCTACAAGATCTTGTTTTGTTTTCACAAAGTTCTAATCAGTTTAAACTGCAAGCAGTTTGAAATGCCTCTCTAACAACTTCCTCAGCGTTGCTAATTAAGCTTGAAATCTCTGTGTTGTCCACAATTGTATCTAAACAAGGAGCAGAGTGTATCTGCTCACTGCCACATCTTCCAGCTGCATATAATTCTGCTGCCTGTGCAGAAAGTAATTGCAACAGGGCAGATCCTTCGGTCCTTATTTAGGCAAAACTCCCAGGGTGGCATACAAGGTCAGGCACATCATGTGTTGAGGGAATAGATGGATTTGATGGTGAGAACGTGTAAGGCAAGTGATACAGCATCCATAGTACAAAGACGGGAAGCACTTCGGCATAGGGAACAGCTTTGCTTTATTCCCCAGAGACTTTGTACCAGAGCCCTGAGTTATGATTACGGTTTGTAGGTGCTTTTACCTGATGTGTGGGCGTTAATAATAAGTAAAAATGCAGTCTATAAAAACCTGCAATGTATTCCCCCTGTCCCTTAGGAGCAAAGCTACTAGAATATCATAGTTTTTACAATTACCAAGGTTTACTCCAGTGGAAAAAAAAGAGTCCTAACAAATGCTCAAACCCATCTTTCTGTAATTGGCAAAGCTGGCAGATGTTTTACCTCTAGGTAGTGACCCCAATGGTATGAAGCAATACTAATCTTCCGAGGCATGGCTGCCGTTGTGCGACAGGGTCCAGGGATTTCAGTGGTAGCTCTGTGCCAGTTCGCCTGAGCTGCACAATCCTTGAACAAACTGTTTACCTCGGGTATTTTGGGAGGGATTTTGAGAGATTTCCTTCAAATTAGAAATCTTTGAAAATCAACATCTTGCACCAGGCATTGTGTTGTGCAATGGTTTGGAACAAGGGCTGAAGGTCTTTTCGTGAGCTCAGGATCTCCTTGGATGGAAGAAATCGGAGATGGAAACTGCCTTATCAGATCATCCCTCCCTGCCAATGCAGGCTCATCCCCTGTGCTCCACTGGTGCTGCTGTGCTTTACAGATGCTCATCCTTCCAGCTCTCCAAGAGCCTGCCCCAGCTTAATGGTTGGATGTTTTCGGGACCAGATGCAGTCCTGGTGTAGCGTGACTGACCACATGGTTATACTGGGGTTTGTACCTGGTGCGTGGTGTGCTCAGCAGTCCTAACAGCAAGCAAGAGCTGTGCTCACCAATGTGCACAATGCACTGTTTCAATTTTGTGGGGAATGTGCAGCTCCTGTTTTCTGGCAGTAGACAAGCTGTGAGAAGGTTTGGAAATGCAGCTTCACTAGAATGAAAATTACTGAAGAAACAGGAGCTGATTATAAGATGTCTACCGATGTCCTTTTAGATAGTAGTTGCTAAGGATGCTTTCAGTTGCTGAGCTTACTGTAGTATTGCATGTGACTGTAATTGTTGTTGAAATAAAATCCATCAGCGTAGACATTTATTCTCCATGCTTTTTTAAAGTCAACTGTAAGTTAGAAGCATTTCTCCAGTGTTAAAATACTTTTATTTACTCTTGCAAATTGCTGTAGCCACATTAGAGTACTCTGAGTAATGGCTCAGATGCTGTTCCCCAGTACTGCACCTCCCAAAATCAGACCTTGTTGACTTTTGAGGTATGTGCAATTGTTAGATTAAAAAAGAGGTTTTGCTGTTAAAAATACTTTGTTTCAATCATGTAACCATTTGGGCACACAAACTACTTCAAGTATTTATCAAACATGACAGCATCCAGTTTCTCACTGAAATATGTAACTTACAGCCATTTTATGTACAGGCAAACTGAGGCACAGAGCATGGGAGTGCTTTGATAGTTACTTGGTTGAAGTGCCAGAAGTAAAATCCAGGCATTTTATCTTCCAGCCCACCAGTTTAGAGAACGAATCCTTCATTTGTTAGATTCGTAAGCACTGCTGTTTTAAAGTGACAAAGATCTCAGTGTTGTCAGAGCAAGGAATGTACAGAAGATGAGTAGCTGTGAGTGCCAGAAAGTAGTTAAGTAATTTCCAACATCAGGTTTCTTGTGGATTTTTAGCTGGAAGGAGTCAGTGTGATTGTGGTTGGACACTGAGCCTAATGCAGAGCAGACCATTTAACCCTGACGTTCCTTCATCGCTCTCAACTCATGAGACGTGAGTCTTACTTAAAATGGCACGGGGCAACAAAGTCATCCCCTTGTCCCTGCCTGTGCTGTTCCAAACATTAATTATGTTCACCATTAAAAGCACATACCTTTCTCCAGGTAGTATGGCCAGCTGGTGAGTGTGCTGGGTCCAGCAGCCTTATCTGGGTTTCCTCTCCAGCCTTTGGTATGCTCAGACAATGGCAAAGCCATCCCTTAGCTTTCACTTGATAAGACAGCTATTTTAAGGTGCAAAATGGAGCTCCTTCCTCCTCTTGCTGTAGAGCATATTTTGACATCTGTATATCATTTGTGAAGCATTTCTCAAGCCCGCTTCCATTTTCATCATGGCCTTTTTGTTATTGCACATTTGTGCACTCAATTGCATGTCATTGTCACCTTTGCTACTGATGCAAGCCATAAAATATATCTAGTCTTTCTCTGATAGTTACAGGGTGAGGGGAAGGGACTCCTTCACCCTGTATGCTGGGAAGACTGCCAGATTCACCTCCAGCGGCTCCGAGTCCAAAAATACAAAGCTGAATTCAGTTTTCCTGACAAGAAAAGCAGATTCCAGCAGAGGGGAAGCATGCCAGCTGTGGTATTGCTACTGTGCTGGGAAAACCACTAAAAACTGAGCCGAATGGAAGAACTATTTGAAAGCCACTGCATACAGCAACCTCCAGGGCCCAAGTCTGTGCTATGTAGCTGGTAGCTTTATGCCCAGCTCAGACCCACATCATGCTGGTAATGTTGCAGGGTTGCCATTGTAATTTATTTCAGTATTTTCCCTCTCCCAGCAAAACAAGCTATATCAGCTAAAGAGCACCCTCGCTGCTTACCACTGTGTCTGCATTGGGGAGTCTAGCCAGGATATTCTGGGCTGTCAAGGGACACATCTCTTGCCCTAACACACTGACACAGCTATGGCAGAGTGGCCTGAATGTCAGAGAATCGGCCAAGATGCTTCCCCAGGGCTCCCCGCTTGCTGGACTTAACCCTCTGAGAGTAGCAGGAAGGGAAGGAGAGTGTGACCCACTGCTAATAATGTGTCCAGCTGGTCAAACTAAGAAAGATTAACTCACACGTGTCCAAATTCTCTCCTCAAATATGCAGGAAGGAATTTTATGCTGGCCATTAGTGAATTAAATGTTGTGTTTGCCAAGATTTTCCCATCTGTGGAGATAGCAATTGGGGATAGCTAGGGATTTTGGGGGGGAAATTGGGTCCTGATTTTCCTTTTCTAGAAATAATGCCAATAAAAAGGTTTTGAAAGTGTTGAAATTACATCTTGACACTTAACTCCTCCACCAATATCTGCTTTATATTTAATTTATAATCCAACTATATATTTGCAGACCCAAAACCTAAATGAAACCATTTGAAATTATTTGAAGTGCAGTGTTTCAATTGACCTTGATCTAATTTGGGGTTTATAAATTCACCAGACTTCTTGAGATTAAAGTGTTCTGTCTTCACTTAAGCATGGAAACATTTTTCAAGCCTCAAAAATTATCCCACAATGGGGAAAATGTCTCCTGCTCTGCTCTCCTCGCAGTCTGAGGAAATGAAGGACGGAGTCACAAGATTTAAAGCAATTCACTTACCGCACTTTACTAAGTTACAGTTCAACTACAGTAGTTGACCATGTGCCTGTTTTTAGCACAACAGTCACTTTTGATTCCCGCAGCTAATACCATCTCTTCTGTGCAGTCACTCCAAAAAATGTGTTTCTTCTGCAGTGCTCGTAGAAAGTGAGTTCATGTCCCTGTGCCTGAGTTGCCAATGTAATTTTGTTCTAGCAACTTCCCTCCCCTCTCCCAGTAAAATAAGCTATACCATGCTCACGTCCCCGTGTATGGGCTCTCTTCAGTCTGCTGTTCAGAGTGCAGGAGAGATTATTTATGTTCATTAGAGCTCTGGGTGAATTGCCAATACATAAAAAGCAATGACTAATCTCTGTGTGCCTTTTCTTCTGCATTCATTGCTAGGTCATTGTGGGAGGGTCCTTGTGCTGAACAATATTGTGAGTTACTGCTGTCACCCAAAATTTGGTTATGAAGGGCTATAATCTATGGCGTTAGGGAAGCAGGGTGAGCTGCAGCCCATGGGCTGTCACTGCAGCTCTGTTCCCCAAAGCTGTTTGCCAGCTTTTAATCAGGGACGTGAAGTTTTCAGGAAGGGATTCAAACACTTCATGCTTCCAGTCTTCAATGGCTCTTGCACCCCAGAAGTCTCTCCAGCAGTTTGGATTTTCACTTGGTGTCCCGTGTTTAAACCCAACATCTGCAGAGCAGTTCCTTTTGGCTTTCTGTGGCTTCTGAAGGGCCAAGTATTGCTATAGGGAGGCCTTCAAGGAACTGTCAGATGCTTGTTCCCGCTTTGTTGCGGATTGTGCTGTACGTAGTTAAGTCTTAGTTTTTATTTGCAAGTTGATGCTTTATGCCCTCGTCATTTTGGTTCTTTGCTTGTGTTTTACTGTGTCTTTGCTTGGGGTTATTTTTCTTACTGGTATGTTAAGGTGCATTACACTCTCCAGGTGAGATTCTTTTTCTTTGCTATGAATAACTAGTTCTGCCCTCGAGACATGGACCCAGTATCAGCCTTTAACATTGGTCCAACCTTCTATTTAGCAATGGATGGTTCCTTCCCCATCTTTTTCAAACCCAAAAAATTAGTTGTATTTGGAGGCACGGGGTCTCCAAAAAAGCAGACACTTCCTACCTCTTAGCCAAAAGTATATGAAAAGGATGGTAAACTATCCCCTCAGCTAATGCTGTATTTGTGGTCTATATTCTTATGGCATTAATTTTACTATAAGCCCTGAGATCTGATGTTTCCTTCCTGGTTCTTATCTTCCTTCTCTGCACGTTGCTCTGGCCCTCTGTGTAGCTCACCGGATGCACTCAGCTCTACTTGTTGATTACAGAGAGGGCTGGCAATGGCAGCTTGGGAGACAAGAAGAAAAACAGGGCTGTTAAGGTAGGGTTTTTTCTTCATCTTGTTTGGCTTTCTGAAGGTCTGAAAGCTTCAGGAGGTGCTAGAAGAGTTAGCTAAACTGTGAAAGACAGCAAAATCAGGAAGCCAAACTTACAGTCCTACAGGGATGCTATTCCCATAATGCGCAGAAATACCTTTGTGCACATTATTAGCTGCTGGGGCAGCACTTAGGCATGTAGGATAACCTGATTAGAGAATCAAAGAAAACCCTGTTAGCTCCACAGGCCATATCCTGCCTTGTAGAAACCTGATGTCAAATGGGTGTGAATCAAGGAAGCTTTCCCTTTGGCATCTTCTGGTAACACCTTGAAGAGAAGGGTCTGAGCCAGGGTTCTAGCAAGGAAAAAGGCTTAAGCAAATATACTCCCAGACAGGGAGTGATCTGGAGTCTGAAACTAATGACTTTGTTTTTCCTCAGTGGTACAGACTTGGAAGGATAAAAAGTATAAATTTCTCAGGTCTGATTTTCAGGTTGTAGAGAAGGTTTAATCAGGAGTTGGTTAATTTAAAATGCTTGTCTTGCTTGGCTATGAGAATGTCAGTGTGACAGAGCTGAGATTTTGGAGCAGAAGACGTGTTTTCTGAAGTGTGATTACCTGCTGTCCTGGTCACTGCAAAACTCCCACCAAAGTCAGCATTAATATGAGATGTCAGACAAGATGATTGTAACGATCCCTTGCTGTCCTGAACTCTGTGTGTCTGAAAAGAATGAGTAGGAGTTGTGTCAGATCCGTAGCAAGAGCATTTCCAGGCTACACTGTTTGGTGTTAAATCCCTTTGCAGGGTGGATTGCAGCTGCAGGTCTCTGCTCTGTTCACGTAGGCTGTGGTAGCAGACCAGGGCAACTGCTTAGCAGATCAGCCCCCAATGTGGAGGTGAGTTGTGAAACTCCCGACCATGTTGTGGGTCCTCAAAGTTTATCAGAATTCAAAAAGTGATCAGGAAAGTTCATGGGAGAAATATCCGCTTGAGGCTAAGTATGGAGAAGCCGAGCTCTGTCTCAGGAAGTCCCTAAGCCAGAAATTGCTAGAGGCTGGCAGCATATCCTAAGGAATTGCTGTGTTTTGCTTGCCCTGCTCTCATACTTTGGCCTCTGTTGTTGGGATCTGTTGGAAACGTAGCAAGTAGCAACTTGGTGAGGCAAATGCTCCATACCTGCACATATTCAGAAGATGTCATAGCAAATGCCTGCGAGCAGCACAATCTTCCATCAGTATCTGCAGGTATGCTGCATTCCTTCCTTGGCAATATAGAGAACAGCATGGATGCAGACTGAGATGATGTGATCCGCTTATGCAAAGCAAAATGGTAAATTTGCCAGGTTATTTCTCCAAGAAGAAAATTATTGACCTTGCTTTTTCTGGCATACCAGCTACTGTTATAATGATGATGATGGTGACAGCAACCAGACAGAAAGGCCAGCAATAATTCTTTCCTGCCCATTATTACAAGGCATAAAGCAAAATCCAGTCTGAAACCAATGCTAGTCTGGCTGTGCTCTCTTAACAAATGTGCGAGGCAGTTCTCACATGGGTTGAAATTCAGGACTTTTAATATCAACCTTTCCAAAAACAATCCTTTTGGTCTTCTGATGTGAACTTGTGTATTTCTGTGTTTGTATCTTACCGGTGATTTACAGCCCAGAGATAATGTCCGGTAGCAAACATGTGAGCATAGAAGTAACCTCTCTGAGCTCCTGGGTGATTCATCTCCTGACAGTACATTTTGTCTGCACATGTAAGGGCTGGATCTTGCCCCTAAGAATATTGGCTCAAAGAAGCAATAACAATGCGGTCAGTCAAAGCACTACTTTCCCTGGGAATTTTGTTGCATGAAGAAGCAGAACTTTAGCCTTCCTGTGTTTGTCAACATGATCTGCCTTCTAGCAGCTTTTAATATTTCTGTCCTATTAGATTTTTTCTTTCCTCTTTTTCCCCCTCCTTATTTCTATTTTAATCATAATCAATACTGTAATCATAGACTTTCTGCTTCGTCCAAGATGCAAACATCTGTTGATAACATTATTTAATAACTCCAGATGCATCAAGCAAGAGTAGTGAGTGAAGTTCATTTTCCCAAAGTTCGATGAAATGACACAAATTATTGCCACAGATTTGTTTCCATCTATGTGGGTTGCATCCTCCATTCATGGCACATGTCTATAAGGTGCTTGGTTTGAAAGGGTAATTAAAACCGACTGCAAGGGTGAGTGAGGACTGAAATGAGATTAATCATTCACTGGACCCCACGTGAAAGGAGGGGTGCTGGGGTGGCTCCAGTGCTTCAGAAGCAGGCCAGTATGTAGAACCTGTGTGGCAAGGATCACGCCCTTAGAGCTGGCATTTCATAGTCGTTATCTCAAATATCATGGGCCAGAGATAACTGAACAGTTTGTCATCCTGAACTCCTGTCCTTGCGATACTCTCATTGCAGACACTGCTTAGTTCTCTCCCCAAACTGAACAGTAGTCTCTGGTGGGAGAGGAAGACCAAGATTTTGTTAGAAGGCAGATAAAAATCCTTTATGGGAGATGTTATTAGTAGAGCGCTTAAGGTGGTCTCTGTGTAGCCCCAGGAGTTTGACCTTCGGCTTTGCACTGCACACTGTGGAGGTATTCTCTAATCAGCTCAGGTGTAAAAGGTCATTTAGACTGGGCAGTCTGGAGGCAAAAACCCAGGAGTGCAACTCCCTCCTGTGCTCTTGGCTACAGAAGCTGCAATGTCTCAGACCCACCTGATGGGTCACCTCTGATCGTTTATCAGAGCTGCTGAGAGAAGCCTCTGGTTTGTGTTCTCGCACTATGCTAAAGACTTGACCCAGGCTCTGTGCTTGTTATCGTACTCTTTGACTGTACTGTGCTTGTCTAGAAGAAGTGAAAACAAAGTACCTAAAGCTTCTAAGTAGATCAGCAGCAGCCTCCAACCCCACTGACCTTTGTAAATGTCCTGCTGAGATGGTGCTCTCATTTATTGTGTATGTTTTGTTTGCAGAATACGCTGGAGCAATGCAGCGTCTGTGCAAAGCCCATCATGGAAAGGATCCTCCGAGCCACCGGGAAGGCCTACCATCCCCACTGCTTCACCTGCGTGATGTGCCATCGCAGCCTGGATGGGATCCCCTTCACTGTGGATGCTGGTGGGAACATCCACTGCATCGAGGATTTCCATAAGTATGACCCAAGCTGCTCTCAGTGGCTTTGCTTATTGTCTTTTTTGTCCATAAAAATCCTCCTTTTTAATTCCAGATGTCCAAAAAAATCTGAGCCCTTCCACTCCTCCCTGCCACTTTCTCCCAGGGCTCTTAAACAGTAGGCAGAGCTTTGCTCCAAGCAGGCACACCATGGCATGCAAGATTAATTGCTTGGGGGCTGGTTAATTGCTGGGATGGCAAGGTTAGGTTAGCAGTTGGACTTGATGATCTTAAAGGTCTTTTCCAACCTAGATGATTCTATGATTCTATTCTATGATCTATGGTGCTGCTTAATCTCAATTTTGCTTAGATCTGAAATTATGGATAACCGTTGTGTTCCTCTGTTTTAAATGCTCTGCGTTCCCCCCTGCCTTCCCCTGCACTCAGCACGTGCACATTTCTCCTCGCTGCCTGTACCTGCACTTCCACATCGGCGTCTCTGCCCATCTTCCGCTAAGCAATTAAGAGAGGTCCTGTACTGTTGCACTCTGCAGGTGTTTTCTTACTGGCTAGAGGGATCTAGGTGTCCACAGGATGCTCACAGCTCCTCTTGTTTCTAGTTGCTAATTAGCTTTTTAAAGCTGCTAAAAATACAGCCCAGGTAATAATTTATAGTGCAGCTGCTATTTAAAGTAAGTTGAAAGGTATAGTTGCAAGTAGTTTCTGTCACTGCCACGCTACCACCCCCATCATCACAACTAATCTAGGGAAGACAGGTAGATATAATCAGAGCAGAAATGTTTCCCCTGTATGGAAAAGAAAGACATGTTACACCCCTCAATTAAAAGAGGAAATCAATACTGACAAATGTGAGTTTACATCTCAACCATTTATCTCTTAATTTCTAAGGGGGTAGACTTAATTAGAGCCTCGTGACATCAGTGCGTGGGCCTGAAAGCTCAAAGAAGCAGGCTGACTTGACAGAAAGGGAGGCAGCCACAATCAACTGGCATGTTAAAATCCAACATGAGGATGTTCCCTGTAGCTCAGAGAGGCTGGGTTAATTGGCAGCTGCTGTGTTGCCTTGCTTTTCTGTGTCAGCAGTTGCGTGTAAGGTAAAATTTGGTCCTAAGCACAGCCTCAACAGAAGGCTCACATACCACTCAGGCTCCTGAAAGGTTTCCCTTGCACCCACTTATGATTTGGAGGCTGCTCCTTCCCCAGGCCCCGCAAGCCAAGGACTCATGTGCCTTCAGGAGAAAAGTTGGGAGCAAGAGCTCATGTCCCATGCTAAAGTCCTTTAGCAGCAACTGGATCTGAACTTCTGGGGTCTGAGAGTGGGTAGTGGGAGGCTGTCACTCCAAGGAAAGGACACAAAATTGTTGAGTGAAAGATTGAGGGGAAGATGATGGGAATAGTGCGAGACCTAATATGACACGCAGAATGTCTTTGGCCAACCATGTATTTAGAAGCACTTCAGCCCAGTTTTAATTCGTAGAATCATAGGATAGTTTGGGTTGGAAGGGACCTTTAAAGGTCATCTAGTCCAACACCCCTGCGATTGATCAGGGATGACACGTTCTCCTGGTCTGGAGGTCAAGTACTCTACGTCTTGTACATCCTCTTGATAAAAAAACTGTACCTGATACTCACACTGTTGCTTAGCTACCCCCTGAGCTTAGGCCCCATAGTCCATATCCCCTGAAATCTGCAGGAGTCATCTCTGGCTCCTGGGAGTTAATATTTGGCTCGTAATGAATTACCCACAGTGGTCTGGACAGTTGAAGTATTTTTAAGCACTGCATTTGAGCTAAATGGCACAAGGAAGCGCCTGCATGAAGCAGCATATAATTAACTGCTATTACAGCTCCGGTCATATCGTGATCCATTTAAGTTACTTTTTAGAGTGCTCACTGTAGCCACTGTTTAATTTATTTTTTCGTTAGATCGCAGCTACACAGACATCTTTCATCTGCTGCCAGTGAAATTAATATTTTTCTTTATTCCTAGTACAGATAGATTTATTTTTTTTTCTTTTCTAAGTTAGTTAATTCCGAGGTGGTTCATGTGACAGGCTGGGTGGCAGAGTCACTCTTTTCTAGGCGTTTCAGAAGAGAAGGGCCTTTGATCTCCTTGTGTTCTGATGTTTGCCATAAGCATTGCCCTCTGTCACTCCATGGCCTGTGACCCTGGCTCTTGTTACACGGCAGTAGATTCTGTAGGTGTAAGTTTCTTTTTTTTGTGAGCAGAATTTGCAGCCAGGGAATTGGTATCCATAGCTTTTGAACCAAAACAACAAATAATGGTTCACCACAGGCTAAATGTTCTCAAGCATCCCTATCTGCCTAGGAGCCGAGATGGCCGCTTCTCATGGGCAATTGGGGGGAGCAAAACCAGAGCTTATACAGAAAATATGTGAATTAGCCAGAAGGGCATACGGTGGGCAATATAAGGGGAAAAAGAAAGGTCTGTGCTCCTTTTGCTCTCTGAACTGACCCTGATTCAAGCCAGTCCCTTCACGCAGTGAGTGATTGTTACTATACAACTCTGACTCAGGTGGACTGTGGAAGAGAGAGTGTTGGTGTCTCTACACCCGGACCTGTTCCCTTTTAAGCCTGGGCAATCCACTAAAGGATAACAGAGAGCTGGTTTTAGCTAGAAAATTCAGCTAGTCAGAATTGCCCTGATGCTTCTTGTTTGAGAGCGAGCACAGCCCAGAGTGAGCTCCTGTGTGCGTAAGCGGGAAAGGCTCAGAGGTTCAAAATGGATGGGATGAATCTCAACAAATTAGTGTAGTGTAAGGCAAATCTTTTTACCATCCCTATTAAGGCTTTTTACCTATTTGTTCCAATCACCAAATTTGAATATTTTGGTATTTTTTTCAAGAGATGATCTTGAAGCAGATCCTGGTCATCTTTCTAACCTTAGGATTTGCATGGACTTTCTTAGAGTTAGGCTGGGGGTTGAGCCTGAGGGTTGCAGTAGTTCATAGGTGTCACGATCGTGGTTCATTCAGCAGGCACTTTAGGTGTTGATTAGTGTAAGCAGAATATGCTTTGCTACCTGTCTGATATTCTTGAAGTCCTCTCCTCTAATAGTCTGTAAAATGCTCTTTAATATCCTGCAAGCCTGAAATTGCATGGTAAGACTAAAGTGCTCTTTCCTGTCTTCTTTCCAAGGAGGCAGCTGTGCAAAGCTACAAACTGTGACATGTGTGTACAAATGCACATGTTTCTGGCTTGTTGGTGCAGTTAAAAACTTTTGCTCTGAGTTTGAGGATGATTGGGACCATCTCTTCTTTCTTCAGGAAATTTGCACCAAGATGTTCAGTGTGTAAGGAGCCCATCATGCCAGCCCCGGGACAAGAGGAGACTGTACGCATTGTCGCCTTGGATCGTGACTTCCATGTCCAGTGCTACCGATGTGAGGTTAGTATTCTAGTCACATGAAGGACAGAAAGCAAAGGTTGGCTTAATTTCATCACCACCTCATGTTATACGCACGACAGGCATACCCTATTGTAACACTGACTCTGCTATCAAATTACTTCATTGACTTCAGCATGCAAGGAATTTTTCCTCATTTATATCAGCACAAATGAGAAGAAAATCAGGTCCCTTGTTTATAACAGGTTCATTAGGAGAGCAAGAGAATGTGACTCAGGTAATTAGGGCTTAATATTTGAGAACTTCATAAATTATAGCTTGGACACAAACATTGCTCATGTTTATGTTCTTAAAATGAAAGTTAATGCATGTTACAATTTGAGCAAGATTGTACAGGAAACAACATATGGCTCTGGGTTGAAGAATTTTAATGGACATATAAACATGATCATTCTTGGTTTGTGCAATGCTTTTTCTGCTACTTTCCTGTTCAGTTTCATTACGCACTTCATATAATTTTGATGGTAAGAATCTGAAGACAGAGAAGAAAAATCACCTTAAAGCAATTAACATGTGGGAACAGCTGTGTTAGGGAACCTTCAAGAATTCTTCAATGCAAGTGTTACTTGTTGGATAATACATCAGCCAGATGGCAGGGTAAGAAAATGAGACCAAATGTATTTCTTATCGCAGTTGCAGGTTTTAATAACTTTAACCGGAAAGAAGGATGGACTGAGGCTTAAAGATCTAGGCTGAAACTTGAGGCATCTGGTTCACTTCTCAATATGACCTTGGCTTCCAGGGTACATGTCAGCCCATTACTTAGGCCCAGTTTTTTAAAGACACTGAGGCATTCTTACGCTGGTTTTTTAGAGTCTAATTCATCATACAGCATGTCCCCGTGCTGGCTGCTGAGATACCTAGGCTTTACACACCTGAATGTCAGAAGCAGATGCAGTGGAGAACACAGACACTCACTTGGCCTTGATCTCCATGTGCCTCAGCTATCTCAAAAGGACCAATAAATGATATTCCTCTTACCACCACGTGCTTGCCAGGTATATTTACAAATACAAATTTATGATGAAGAGGCATGGCCTCTAAGCAAGTTGTAATCCCCTCACCACAGCTCCATCAGCAGTCTTGGGCCAAGTGATTGCCTGATTACACAGTGAGGGATAATTCCCAGCTTCCCTAACAGCTTTTTTTAGTGGGGTTTCCGTGTGCCTGTCTCAGTGATACCCTCCTTTCAGTCACAGCCTTTTGGGCTGACTGCAATACAAACACAGGTGACAATTCTGGTAAGGCGGGACAGGCAGCGAGTTTGCTTAGCTGTTCACCCCTGGGATGGATGCTATAGCTTTGTGACAGTAACTCTTCCAAAGGAGATTACCTGTAGTCCGATATTGGTACCAAACTTCCTTCCCAGTGATGCTTCTTTTTTCTCATTTTTTGCATTAATAAATAAGTGCTTAAGTTTGATGTTTTCTCCAGTGCTAAAGACCTTTCCTTCCTCAGGAATGTGAAGGGAATAATCTCCTTTTATTTCAATTGGATTAAATTCAGAAGAGAGCTTGGGAACCCTTCTTCTCTGCAGCATTGTTTCTTATCAGGAAATGGCTTAATCGTGAAAGAGTTCACGTACCTCATCTTCAAGCTTTATGCTGACTCAGGCCGGATCCTGTTACAGGGTGGAGAGTGAGGAGAGAGCTTCTTTGACTAATAGATTCTTTGCTTAATCTTGTTCTTCTTTCTTATTTACTTTGCTCTTTCTGTTTCCTTATTTTCTAGGACTGTGGTGGCCTCCTGTCTGAAGGGGACAATCAGGGCTGTTACCCTCTGGATGGGCACATCCTTTGCAAGACCTGCAACTCTGCTCGGATCCAGGCTCTGACTGCCAAGGCCAGCACTGATCTCTGAGTATCAACTGTGACCCTCTCCAAATGCCTGTTGGGGGATATTGCACAAGCTTTGCATGATTTCTTTCCAGCCTAGGGTCTGAATCTCTGTTTGGAGGGAAAAAAAGAAAAAAAAAAAAAGTAAAACTGGAAGGCCTTGGAACAAGAGGGCAGTTTGAGAGGCCATGTTCAGACTGCCCATGACAGGCACCTGATTTAGACGTGACTTTTCAGGAGGGCAGCGAGTGAGTTAGACCACCTGCTGTCTCTGCAGCTGATGGAGACACATAGTCACAGCACCTAAGTTATCTGCCTGTAGAAGGAGGTCTGAACACGGTCCTAACTATATTTCTGTGCTTTGATTCCTGTCTCAAGAAGTACGTGAAGGTAGAAGGTGAAAGATGGCTGAGCTACTAGTTCTTTCTCCCAAGTTATTTTGAGAACCTGACCAGCTCTCATTGAAGTCATGGGGAGCTTCCCTTTGACTTTAATAGGATCTGGATCACCAGCAGAAGTAGCTCCACTGCCCTAGAAGTCCTCCTCTCATCACAACTCACACAATGCAACTTCAGCTGTACTGCACCTAAGAGTGTAGGTGTGACCTTGTCTCCTTGGGACACAGATTTGTTATCTCTATCTTTTGTCTTAGGCCCTTACTTGTCTCCAGTCCCTTCCAGTTCAATAGGGTTTTTTCTTTTTCTTATGAAATTATATTTTGCTATTGCATAAATTTATTCAGTAGTGATGCTTCCAATTCACAATGTATGAGCAATCACAGAAAGATGTGGGCTTGCACACACTATACACTACACTACGTACACACACACAATGTGCTTTTGATTTACCAGAGGTATAAGCCAATCGTGTCTATTGAGAAGGTCTTTTAAGGATGTGGGGCTGGAAACACATTTTTAAAATCCCATTGGTTAACAAAAAGAAAAAAAATTACTACACAGAACTGCAGTGCAAAGCGATGCTCAGAAGAATCTTATGCCACTCTCACACACCCCATTCTAGTGGGTCCACTGGCAGTGTTGGTTTCTAAGTAGATGTTTAAGCAATAGAGTCTTGTTCCATCTCCTGTGTAGTAGAGTGGGGGTAATTTTCTTCAACTGTAACAGAGACTGAATCAGGCATTGGGATATGCATTTCTCTGATGTTAACACACTTGATCTGAAGTTCTCATTAAAAAAATTAAGGATCTTATTTCAACAACAGCAAAAAGGATCCTTTTAAATAGATGCTGTTGTTCAGTTTTAATCTTAAGAAAGCTAAAGAAGGTATTAAACCCTTCTCTATGCCATTCTAAAAAGTAAGCATTTTTTTTCCTCTTTCATTTTCATCCCAGCCACTTAACTTCTCTCTGGTGAAATGTCATTGCAGAATAGTGCTGGGCCAGCAGCATTTTCATCTTCAGTCCAGAATTAATACGTATGCCAAGGTAAATAAAAGCTGGGCACAGGTAATATTTTTTTCTCATGTTGGTGGGGTTTTTATTTAGTTTGGTTAATTAAAAAAAATTAAAAAATTAGAAATCCACAGCAATCTGAGCAGCTATAATATTCTTGTTCATGAAACCCATAATAACTAAGGTGCAAATTACATAGTGAGGGAGTAATTTTCACATCACTGAATTGACATTAATATCTTATTTGCAGATGTAATCAAAGAAAATACCTTTCTTTGCACTTAACAAATTAAGAAGCAGAACTAAAACAGTTGCAGGCTGATTGACCATATAAGTGACAAACCGGCACTTCTCAAGAGCAAGTTATAAGAATTTTTTTCATGCACCCACTGAAAAACAATAAGAACGTGGTGTTTTCATCTTTATTCTCCGTAACAGAAGCCTGATATAATTATACCCACTACTGCTGAAAAGAAAAGTTAGATGAGCTAGACTGATAGGAAACAAAGAGGAAAAATTGAGATACTCACTGTAGCTCCTGCAAATGGTGCATTTCCTTTCAGTTTAGCACTAACCTTTATGGAAGAGCACTGTGAAATTTAATAGTTTTAGCTGTATACAGTAAATTCAAATACAGAAATACCAGTCTGAAACCTCTGTTCCTTACATGGTTTATATGTTGGCAAACTCCACCAGTGTCAGGGAAGTTTCCCAAAATTCACAGCTCAGAATGAATCCTTCTTTGTAGAAGGGTGGCATCATTAAGCAAAAGAAATCGTTCTCCACCATAGTGGTTGTGCTGAAGCAGTTTGCCTTTTTATACTAGATTTCTACCCTGGCCTTCAAGAATTTTACTGCCTCAGACATAAACAGATTTTTGTGCACCATGACTCCTGCCAGGTTCCATCTGGGCTCCTGTTCCCTGAACCGTGGCACGTAAGGTACTTCTGAGCTCGCTTCTTTACGTGCAGTCTGCACCACCACCAGTCAAAAAAAACTCTCAACTATTGAGCAAATCCAGTTTGAACTAACCCTACAAAAACAGTGGAGGTCAGAGGTGGGATTAACACCATTGTAACCCTGTGAAGGATTGTACGTTTGCAAGCACAGGGAAGGACGTGATGCACTTGGGGTGCAGAATAAGCCGTTCATCACGCAGCAAATGTAGCTCTGATCTTCCTTATTCTTGTTAGTGTAAATCAAGTGACTGTTGAGACTCTCCTGAATAACACTGGGGTAATTGAGGGAACTGAGTTATTGTGCCTCCCTGCAGAATGTGGCCTAGACTAAGGAGGACTGAAGTCCAGAGCCTTTGGGCTTTTTATGGCCCTGCCAGAGGCTGGACTTGAAGCAAGTCATATGGCTTCTCGTCTTCTGCCCTCTGCATGAGAGGGCTTCTTTCCAGCTTCCCAGGGATGTTATGGGAATTTAACTAATTACAGATTGGCCCAAACTACTGATTTTTGGAGTTCTGTCTTCTCTTTCCAGAAAAGTTTGCTGGTATGTAGGTTTGGGATTCCAGCCCATTTCAAAGCTAAGGGCCAGCCAGGAGATCTAGATCTGAATCCTCTGTGTTATTAGGGTGCTGTGGTGAGTTGGGCTAGCATGCAGGGAGGTGAGAGCCAAACTTTTCAAGCATTAAATACTCTATGGATGGAAGATGTTTGACAAAGGTTGAGCAGTGTTGATATTTGAGGTACTGTGGCTAACTTCTAGACCTGACACATCTGGGCAAAGGTACTATCGTGCTTTTGTTTTCACCCCTAAAACAGCAAAGCCATCTGCCTGTTGGAAAGAGTGAGCATCCAAAACACTCTTCTTTATGTTCTGTAATGCATGTGGTTTTGGCTTCTAAAATTGCTATAAATATATTCAGAAGATATTGCATAAATGTGTATACATCACAGAGGCTCTCATCACCCGCATGTGTATGGAAATCTCCCCTCTGATGCTTCAGGATTTAATTAGGAAATGCTGGTGGACTTATCTCAATTGCACTGCAGTTAAGAACCACTGGGATATTGCTTCATCACAATATTTATCACATATTTATACTATATCTTGTTTTATCTGTTCCAAAGAAGGAGTCTTTTTGCCAAAGAGACCTTGCTTTTCTTAAGGTGCGCTTCTTAGCCATGATAAAAATTCACGTCATCTGTGGCTGTGGTAATGTCCAAACTTTTCCTTTTAGAAAGAATTGAAAGACTATACAGACAAGTCTGTTCAAGTCTGCGGTTTTTGCTTACGCCGCTTCAGCGTTGTCTAGCATTTGTTGTTAAGTAGGGCCTGATCCCATGATTTGTGTGGCCAAATGGGGCCAAGGAGGGTCCGGGATCAGGTCCTAATTTAGCAAAATATTTAAGCCCATGGGGTTAATTTAAGCACAGACTTAAAGCCCATTGCATGGTGTGGTGTAAGCCATGGTTCTACAGTTGTTAATACCAGACTGATTCTGTATCACCTAGTCATACAGATTTGATCTGGGTAGGATGTGGGCACTGTCAAACTTCTGCCACATTACCCAGAACATATGAAACAGCTCCTGTGTTGTCCTTACGCCAACAGCAGAAGGGCACCCAGTGGCTGATCCAACATGGCATTTGGGCTACAGGAGGATGAGTTATTACAAGATCGGTGCTCTGTATCAGGTGGCTGTGGCACTTTTCGTACGTCACAAGCAGCCCTACAGCCAAATTTACTGTATCTTTGAATCATAGCTTTAAAACTGTCTACTTAAACTTTCTCCAGAAGATTGGGTTGCCGTGGTTACAGCTCAATCCTTAAGCATATCCCTAAGGCTAACACTAGTATTTTGTGAATGTGATGGTTTTATTGTCACTTATTTTAATCCTTGCCTGAATGTTGCTTTTAAAAACAGAAAGCAACACCATTGCCTTAGCCTATCAGATAATGCACCTTTAATTTTGTTTTTGAGTTTTTTTTAATATTTTAATTCTTAGATTTTTATCACAGCTGCGAAACACTTGGGTAATGACTTAATCATAGAGGTATGGGAGTACCGGAGTGTTTAGCATAGTGAACTTTACATAATAGTGTTCATGCTGACGGCAGGAGAGAGACTTTCATGGGACACAGGCCTTAAGTTGACTTTCTGCCTATCAGCAAAACGTGCCTGAGAAGAATGAGAAAAAAGTGTCTTTTAGAGAAATGGTGATTGTTGGAGAGAATATGCAACAAAGTCATACTGAAATCTCTTTGGACCTGTTAACAGCTGCTGCCTGGCCATGGTCAGCGAAACCTAGCTTAGGTTTGATAAACACTGGTTCCTCTTGGTTTTGAGAAAGTCTAGCAGATGAGGATACCAGGACCCCAGAGAAGGTTCTTGAGGGAAATCCCATGTCTTTGCCCTCCTTCAGCATCAGAGAGAAATGTTAGACACCTGGTGCTTCAGCTGAACAGCTCAGAAAGGATTTGAGTTTGTAACTGTTTTCTGTTGATATTTGGTTCCTGCAGTTGGTTCATCATGTTGATTTGCTGTTTGTTTACTGAGTTGGGTTGATCCCACTTCATGTAGATTTCCATACTGTAAGTCAGGGCTATTAGAGAGAGAGATGCTGAAGAATCTCGCTGTGGTGAAATTCCCATGAAAAAACACTAGTGATGGTAATTGAGGCTTTGTTGCCAAAGGATAGCAGGAACTACTTGGTACTTTCGAGAGGTTAGTAAAGTGCAAACTGAGAGCTGTGAGAACATTATTTCCAGTTAGAGCTGGTCACAGTTTTTACACTAAATTATGTGATGTCAGAAGGGCCATTTTTTAATGAGAAATTCTTTCTTTTTGCAATGTTATCCACAACCGTTTTTTTCTTCTTGCTATTATAATTAAAACCACATGGAATTTTTATCTAAATAAATTTCAGAATTGTTAACAAATATTTTCATTTCTCAAAAACCCATGTCGTCTTTCTCAGTTTTTATAGTTCTTGGGCTGCTTCTGCTGGTAAATTAGAGTTTCTGTGATGATTTTGAAAACTTCTTTGGATAAAAATTCTATTTAAAAACAAGCACATGTGTTCTTGAAAAATGGTTCATTATTGGACCTGGTGAAATAAAAAAAGCATTGAAACTTTTCACAAGATTTTTTTTCCCCCCCCTATTTTTAACTAGTTTTGCTAACTTTGAAGTCACTGTTTCCTTTGTTAGAACAATCCAAATAATGTGACTCTTCTTAAAATAACAGTGTTATTTCTGTTGGGTTCATTTTTCTTTCCCGTCTTAAAGCCATGGAGTAGCTGGCTATGGGGAGTGCCGGGGTCTTTTTCTGTGGCAATTGCAATTTTCTTCTTTGAGTTGTTTGGGTTTTTTTCTTTCCCCCCCTGAAATTACTGAAGAATATAAGCACATCACGGCAACTGCTGCGAAGATCAAGAGATATTGATTGAACTTCATCTCCACATACCCTTCTGGGCTTGGGAATGGTGTTTATCCTTAAACATTTCTAGAAATACTACCTGACTTCCTCAGCATTTCAAGTTTGAATTTGCAACAGTCGATTGCCCAGCTGACATTTGGAGCATGAGAGAGAGTAGACTTTAAACTTGTGAAATTGTAACGTTCACCCAGCATCTAAAAATCTAAGGAAAAAACCATAATCTCAGTAGGCTTCCTGGTGGACATTAAGGAACAGCTCTCATTTCAGCCTGGAAATTCTCTGCTGTGATCTGAAAAAAACTAAGTTCAAACACTTGCAGACCTCTCTGGCATATGCACTCACGCGCACACGTAAGGTGGTTGTGGGGCTACAACTAAGTAAAAATACAGGCTGCAATATTGAGCATTGCTACTTAAACCCCACCGGGCTTTATTCCTGGCTATGTATTCCTAGTCTCTTGGCTTTGTGTCACATGTGGAAGCGATGGGGCTGATCACTGGTATCAAGAGCACTGAGTTCAAACTTCTTTTTTTTTTTTTTAATTTAGATGTTTGTCCGCATTTCTCATCATACCTAGATTTTTTAGAAAATGAGGAAGGAAACAGAAGCCCCGGGTGGTGGCATTACCTTTACATTTCCAGGAGTTACAGTCTCTTGCTGGGAACATGACACTTGTCTCTACTTTTTTGCCTCTGCCTCCCTTTGTCCGCAAACGGCTCTCTCATCTGCTTTTTCCATTTGCTTGACGTGCACTCATCTTTACAGTGAAGATGGTATGTTACTTACTCCTTAGAGGTATTGTGAGTCTTAGCTAGTAGTTGGAAAAACTTTTCCAGATCTTTAATGAAGTAGTTTTGTGCATCCATAGTATCAGTGGCCTGCCACATGGATATCAAAGAAAATGATTATAATTATTGCTTTTTAAATGATTATGAAATTGTGCCTTACTTTTTCAGTCATATTTAACCATGTAATTTAGAACCACATGATTGCAGGGATTTATCATGAAGAAATTTGTTTGAAGGATAGTTTGTTTGTTTTTAAATATTTTTTTCTCCAAAACCAAATTTATTAGTTTTTCTCTTATTTTTTCCTCCAGTTTTATTCCTTTAATATGTTTGTGTAAAAGGGCAGCCAGAATTTGCATTTGTGAGAGACAGATTATTTGGTCTTGTATGTAGAGCTTTCATTTTCTTTTATGTTCCTTCAGGAAAATTCCTCTCTGCCCGATTACTCATACTTAGATGTCTTTAAATGCAGGCTGACCAGTAAGGGTTTTTTGTCGTTGTTTAATTTAGTGTGTGGTTTGCTTTGTGGGTTTTTTTTGTTGGGTTTTTTTTGTTGTTGTTGTTGTTTTTAATTAACCAGATATGGGGTACTGGGGAGGCATTGCACATTAATGCAGAATGTTAATGCTAATTTTCATAGAAAAGACAAAATTAGAGTCTTTCCCTGTCTCTGGTGCAGTTTTGTTACTGTTTTATGTACAACACTAATATTAAGCCAGACTGTAAAGGCAAAAATCTCAGAGTGACCTACTTCCATTCACCAGCAAGAACCCTTTGTCAGCTGACTCCTGTTTGTTTGTTCATTTTTAAATGTCGGATTACAGAACGAGCATCTCCTAAAGATGAAAGAAAACAGTGTTTTCATGTGCAGGAAATTTGGGGTTGCAGTAACGGAACATTTTCTTTGTGAATTTGGATGTCATGGTGTTTTAAGCTCCTGCCTGGAGCCTAAATCAATTTGGCCTCTCATCCCGTTCATCTCACTGGTGCTCCTAAAAGGCTGCAGCCCTGCAAAAGCTCATGCAGCATTTTTGGCTGCCTTCCCTTGCTCCCATTTGGTACATATTTGCACAATTTAACTGAGCTTTTCTTTCTGCTGAAGGTCAGATGCAAGCGATACGAAACACTAAACTTTATAAACAAGCAAAGCCATTTCAACCACAGCATTTTGGACTAGAATGGATTTTTAGGTGGCGCACTGTCTGCTGGCCTTTGGAGGGGGGATCCTGAGACTACATTGGACTGGAACAGGATGCAAAGCCACAAGCCTTGGTTTTTTTGTTAAACTGCTTACTGTAATCCAGCTACACAGTTTCAGCCTCACACTTCTGAAGAAGCTTCCAGCAGCAATGCACGTACAGGCACTTTCCCTCTTGCAGAAAGTGAAACTTTCCCAACCAGAGTAAATTTAACCTATTGCATAAGATGCTGGAAGTTTTCGGGTTTTTTTCCTTGGGATTCTTCCTGTAACCTCTATGTGCAGAGGATGAATAGCTTTTCTTTTTCCCCTCTTTTTTTTTCCTTGACAAGATTAGATGTTGCATATTGATGAGCTAGCATTTCAAAGGTCCGTGGGGCTTTGGAACGTATTAAGAATCTCTGAAGTTTAATATTCACTATGTGTTAAATATTCAGAAGGAAAAATCTGCATAAAATGGCTTTTGATAAATACGTTCTAGGGGTTCTTTCTTTCTATGTTATGCAAGCGTTGTGGGGATTATGGCTGTGCCAGTTTTGTTCCAAAGTGTCTTTTGTTTTAGCGTATCAGGACTATTTTGATCCCATTTGTGTGCCCAGTGCTTGTCCTGTATTCTTTTATGGTTTCTACTGGAACTCTATAGCAAGCAGGTAGATGTGACCAAGGCAAAGGCGCAGCTGAGCATCTTAATTCCTGAATACCTGCTTGGTTGCTCCACTCCGTATGACAGCTACAATTAGCCCAGTGGTCAGGCCTGGCTGAGATCTTTCTGGAAAGGTGCTCCACCCTGGTTGGGATTTGAGGATGGAGAGAGTGAGATCCTGGGTGCAGGAGCAAAGCAAAGTGCCATTCAGTGCATCTCCAATCTCACAGGACAGTTTCCCTTCCTTGGATGTCCCTCTTTGGTAAGAGTTTCAGCAGTAAGAGAAGTGCTTTTAGGAGAAATCCTCCCTTGGGGATGCCCTGTTTCCCATGCTGTTGAAAATCTGATTGAAGCTTTAGATGAGGGGGATCAGTTATGGCTGCAAACATGCAGCTGTTTTACTGTATTAACCTTCTGGTTTGCCTTATCCTTCACATCCCACGGTACATACTACGGTGTGCATGACAGCTGCTTCGGTCCTGCTCACACGTGGCCTTGACTTTGTCATGCCAGTCCCTGTTGAATCAGCGCCTGGTACTTGTTCTCAGGACAGCTCTGGCTTGGGCCAAGGGCATCTCACACTCCTATGCAAAAGGTGGTGCTTTCAGGTTTTGGCTTACACGTAATGCAGCCCTTTCAATCTCACCTTTCCCCTCTTACGTATTCCTGACAGAAGTAGGATTTTAAATATTTTATAGTATTCTTCTTTCTTCTCCCTTTTTGCCAGATGCCTTGAAAACATTGTCAGATTACGATCTGGGTGGGGGTTTTCAGGATCGATTTCCTTTCCTTCTTGATTGCATGGTGTAGGTTTGCAATGAGGGTTGTTTTCCTTTTTTCTTTTTTTTTTTCTTTTAGTCTTACAGAACAGATGCCTTCAGTTTATGCAGAGAAAGATTGACTATGATTAGAGCTAATCCAGGATGGCAGGATTGGACCCCCACAGTGAAAGCTAGAAAAGTGATTGCAAAAGTATTCTGTTTCTCCTTTATTAATTACACAGGAAGTTTCCACCGAAGGCTCATGTAGCACAACTGGCCTATGTAATAAGTAGCAGGGCCTGTAATTACAGTCTGTCTTCTGATCCTATCTGTGGTCCGACTTTCTAGGCACCGCAGTTCTATTTACATCTGTGTCTTTGTCACCTTTTAAATTTTTGATTGGTCATTAAGGGAAGAAGAACACAAACCGTGAGCCCTGCAGAGGTGCAGAAAGTCTAAATGAGGGAGTCGTCCTCCTTTTCAGGTATTCGCCTGACTTGGGACACAGAAGAGAGCACAGAGAACAGGGGGGATTTTACCAGCCGTGCAGCGGAGTGGGCTGCATGCCAACTATCTTTCAAGATCTTGGAGTCTTTGTAGGACTGGAAATTCAAACCTTTGACAGGTCTTAACTAGTGTGTTACCCTGTGAGGGTGTTTATATATCGGCATTTCTTTGCTCAGAGCAATTTCTACAAGGATTTGGCCTTTCTTTTCTGTAAGATTCAGAGTTTTATGGTTGCAAAGAGATCCTTCCACATATGGCACAAGGAAGGAGATGGCTTTTGGCATCATGCAGAGAAGCTGAGCTACAAATCCTGGTATCCATGTAAAGCAAGAGTAACTTGAGTGGAAGGGGGAACGCAGTGATTTACACGTGGTTCAGTACCAGCTCCGAGCAGCAGCGAGCACAGCCTCAGGCAGATCAGCTCACTTGGGATGTCAATCCAGAGACCTGGCAATGAGTATAAATGGGGTCCTTGTGAAAGTGTTTGGTGCTGGTCACTCTGGCAGTAATTTCTTGTCTCTTTGGAAACATGCACTAAAGTTAGGGTAAAACTACAGAATGGTGCCCCCCCCCAGTCTTTTTCTTCAAGGCATACTTCCAGGGCTATGTTTGATCAAGAGGAACGAAGGCCATTGTGCAGATACTATACTCTATGCAAAAAAAAAAAAATAACAATCCACTACAGATATTTTTAATGGCCATTAAACTGTTATGCAAATTGTCCCTTTTCTGTAGCTTGCACTGTTACTTAATTATTTTTGGTCTGACTTCTGTTTAAAAAAAAAACACCTCAATTATTTTTTAATTTTTTTCTAACTCTACTTCTAAGAAAGTTGATGCTTTAAAGGAAAAAAATCCTTACTTTCAAACATGGGTTTTTCAGGCTTCAAAATTAATAATTTCTACACCTGACCCAGTTCCTGCAGCTGCCAAAAATGAAAAGAGAAAGCTATTTAAATTTCTCATAGAACCATTTATCTCTTAAAATATGCCAAGGCAATTTGAGGTGGGGGTGGAGACTCAGCTATTTATCTCAGCAGCTTGATTTTTCTCTTTATGTTTCTAACTGTCAGGGGGAAAAAAATGGTAGGAAGCTATTCTTGGGCTATTATTGATGTATTGTGTTGCCATTATGCAGGATGTCTGCTTTGCTATATACGGAAGGACATTAATAATAGCCACCTCCCCTGCCCCCACCCTCAGTTCCTCTTTGGGAAGATACGGTTTAAACTGGAGCATCTGCCGTGTTCAAATTGCTGCTCCCTCCTCCCCTTCCCCCAATTCATTCCCAAACTAGTTTTGGGAACAGGGTTAAGGGAATAAGGAGATGGGTTATATTTGCCATTTTTCTGCCTACTTGTGTGGTCGCTCCAGGCAAGTCATTTCCATGCCATGTACCTGTCTACCCTCTTCCTTCCTGTGTATTGCCCCTCCTTTCATTTTAAGTTCATCAGTGCAAAAAAAACCCAACCTTTTCTCGCTGTCTTTTTCTCACAGGGGCTGGCTGGCAGAACGGGCTCAGCAACAGACTTCTGATTTGTTATTACCCAGCATTTCATATCCAGAAACGTTGGTTTCTTCATTATTTCCCATAAGTAGGAAAATGTATTCCTGTTCCCATCCCTCCTACCCCAGGTTTAAAACATTGTTATGAAACTTTAAAGGGGTCTGCCTGCTTGTTTAAAGACTCGGATGCTTGTTTTATTTTTGGAAGCAGAGTGTATGGTGAGCAGGAATAGTTTGATGCTCAAAAAATCGCCCCCCTTCAGCATTCCCCTGAAGTGCGGGAAGTCCTGTCTCTGCAGGTCTGTGCCAGCAGCATGACAGCCTGGAGAGCAAAGTCGACTTGAATAGGAAAAAGACCTGGTGTGCCCTATTTCAGCTGTGAGGAGAGAGAGAGGTGAAAATAATAAACATGGCAAAAAATAAAGGGCATAATTGCTCTGGGTTGTTTTTTTTTAATGGCTCTTCCTACCTCTCATGCTAATTTTGTTCCATATAACCTTTGCTTATTCAGCATTTCTGATAGTCAGGACCATGTGCTTTTTCACAGTGAAATTATTTTTGTTTGTTGTGTCCTAGTCTTGCTCTGCTCACTGTATGTATGGAGCCATTTTGGTTTGGGCACTGAATTAAAACAAAATTAGGAGCTCTGTCTAGGAAAACTCACGTAGAGTTTAGGGCCAGAAAATGCAATCAGAGTATTTTCCAATTGTGATATAGGGAGGTTTTCCAAATATGATTTCTAGATGGCAGGAATGCCTTCATTTGGGAAAGTGCTCAGATTTCAAAATGAAAGGGAGATAGCCATTCAGTGTAGTTTCTTGTTGCTTTTATTGTCTTCCTTGGTGGTGGCCACGAAGAAAAATGCCACCCTCTGAAGTGTTCCCTAAACTAGTGCCAGAGCCAAGCATCTCCTCCACAAATGTTTGTTCCAGCTTACTACACTGGTGCAGTACGAGAGCAAGGAAGGCTGGTAACGAAGCAAGGTCCACCTCGTCCTCATTCATAGTCAGAGCTGCTCCCTGTGGTGGGTCTGTGTCCAGCCTAGGGCTTGATCCTACCTTCCTAGTGCAAGTATTTTGCCAAACAGGTGTTTTCTCTCTGCTGTTAGCTATGGGATTGTGTGCAATGATTAGGATTTGCAGGGAGGGAGGATAAGATCCTGTTCCAATTAGGCTGCCTTTGTGCTAATGTTTCATTCAGGGCTGTATGAGATAAGAGCAGTTTGCACTGAAATGCACAGCCAGAGATTGTGGTTTGCGTTTCAACTATGTTGAGATGGTACCCATTGAAAATACGGAATTGGGACACTTTTTTACATCTGCCAGTGCTTTACTGACAGCTCTGTATGGGTTGGAAACCCATTTCAGTTTGGCAAATGGACATTTTCTGCCTTGTTCCCTGAGCCTGATCTAGTTCTGTGCTTTATTCACCTGAAAAGTAGTATTTCTAATGTGCCTAATGGATAAGTAGCTAAGCACCTGACAAGCATCTAAGCAGAACAACCAGCAAGGTGAAGAGTAGGCTATTAACTGAGCTGCCTTTACAAAAAGTGTATTCCACTTTCTTCACTATGTGCCTTTTCAGAGACCTGCGGTGCTCCTTTATGGGCAGCAGAGAAATAGCCCTGGTGCCAAGCAGGGATGGGAACTATGAGAATGATGTAGAACAGAAGCAAGAGTTAGTTTTGAGCATCTGTTCTCCATTGGGCTAAGCAAAGCAATGGCTTCATCCCTTCAGCACTGCTTGTTGTCTTGCTTGACACACCTCCTTGTCTGGTAGGTGACTGTTCAGTAGCAGAGGTACTAGGATATATCTCCTCAAACGTCTCTGTCTCATCGGAACTCCAGAATCATTCATATCTGGAGATTTTATTCACTTAATATTGTCTCTTACAAACTCTCCATTAATCCTTTTTTATGTCATCTTAGAAGAGAAAATTTGAAGGTGAACCAAAGGCTGGATGTTTGATTGGTGCTGCCGTACTAAAAAGGCTGATGTGCTCTCACTTTCAATCCCCAAAATCATGTTTTGGAAAACCTTTCCCTGCTGTGGTCATAGAAGAAATGCAAGGTTTATCGGAAATGCAGCAAAGGGAAAGGTTAGATGTTGTGATGCTCAGTACTGCACCACTGTGACATCCTTTGCTGTCCCTCTGGAGAGTGAGGACTAAGTATTGGTAGAGGTATGGGCAGACCAAAGTTATGCTTGGAGTTTCTCATTATCTTGCTAGACAGGGTCTGCCTGGGTGAGACTTCAGCTTCCTTAAGAGTCCTATAATTTCCCATGCCACTGCTTGTGTTTTGGATCATCAGAGATACTGGAGGGCAGCCTTCAGTGCCTTCCAGTCAGAGAGACCAAGAGTACTAATTCTGCAGTTTAGTAAAGGCATTTTCCAGCTCAGAACAGCAGAGGTTTGTTGTGTTTCAGAGCCTAATCTCTCACACTGGCTTTACCTATGGGGGTACAAGGGGGTCTGAACCCACACACGGATCACTCCAGAAGGATTCCTCTTGGCTAAATGCCCCATGGCAAACCCCCCGAGGGCTGGGAGATTGGCTTCGCTCTTCCAGACTGCGAGGAAGGAGAGCCTCCAGGAATGTATTTGTCCTGTGTAGCTACTATGCTTTGGCCTATCCCTGCCAGCTGTAGACTTGTCTGCTCTGAGGTACACAGATGATGATGTTTTTGGATGTGCAGTAATTCATAGTGGATGACTAGGCCAGGTTTGAGGTGGTATTTCAGCTTTATGGTAGTTGCTGGTTTAGCCCTTGAGATAGAGAAGGTTTTGCATTGTTGCCTTTGTTGCAGTTTTGGGAGGGCAGTGTGACTGACCACACTTCTCCTTGTCCTGTGCCAGCAGACAGAGGCTCTCAGTGGTGTGGGAAGCATCTTCCTTTTAAATGTGAATCAGTACCCTAGGTATCTGGGCAAAAAAGGGGCACAAGGAGGCATTCCCTACACAAGGGTTGCCTTCTGCTGCACACTCTGTGCCCTCAGATCCTAATGAAGTAACATTACTTGAGTTTTTAGGACTGGTCTCCTATCTGTCAGAGCTTAGGGGTACCAGCATTTTCCTCCTTGCTGAGCACAAGCACTACTCGAGTCTGTGAGTGGCCCGATCCTGCTGCCATTGGAGTTTTCCCGAATCCTGCGAGTCAGCTGAGTGCACCTCCTGTGAGCTGCTGAGTAGCCTCCCTTGTCACTGAACCCATCAGGCCACTTGTCTCCTTCATTGACTACTTCCACAGGGCTTTGAGGGCACTCAGGAAATGCAGTCAGCACCTTACAGGGTTGGTCCGCTAGGTAATATATGAAGTTTTTTTCTCTGGTAACCTGTGTGCATGAATCGAAACCCATTTATTCCAGTTTGTTCTGAGGACAGATGCAGCATATACACGTTTTCTATATTTATAAATATATATAGATATATATATTTTGTTCTCAGCTAGTTACCTCTTCTAAACTGCAATTTTCAGAGCAACCGGCATATATTTTTTATTGAACACGTAAAATGACTTTTTACACTAAGAGAATGAAAGCTGTTTTAAGCGTGTTTTCTGTATTTTTATTATGCATTATCCAATTATATTGAGATGTATTTTCCTCTTTGCTCTGCTCTTTGAGTTGTTATCCTTTTTATCAGTTATGCTTTTCTAATGTTTTGTAAGGGAAAATAAATATGCAAAATCGCCAGATGCCTTTTTTCTTTGCAGAAGTATCACAAATGCTTTTTTATTACATTTTACCAATCCAATAAACTCCTTATAAATTTCATTTTTGTTTGCTAGCGTGTGAAATTATTTTTTCAAGTTGAATGGTATTTACTTTCTCCCAACTTCCACCTGCAATTATGCTTCCTATCTTCCATCTCTCTCTTTTGGGTTCAAAATTTCACTGTGTGGCTCCTCAACATACTTAATTCAAGAGCCTCTTTTGCTGTTGGGTGAAGCAAGGATGCTAGAAATATGTCACAAGAGAGGCTACCCCCTGCTTGTACTGGCCATCTCCTGATAAGTTTTGCGTTGTTCTTAAAAACATGCACCTCTGCAGTAGAGAGCACTCCATTCCTAAACCATGAGGTAATCTGCAGAGATGGGTTATATGCAGATGTTGCCCACAAGGATTCTCAAATTTGAGTTGTGATTGGGTGACAGCAGAGCCAAGCACCTTTCTTAGCAGGTGGATGGAGGAACATTATTCAAACTACGATGTGGAGAGTAGAAAGAAGTGTGGTTTGCAAAGCCTATCTCTTCTAGGAAGTTGTTTCTAGGCTGTCATTGCAGTAAATAATCAGGATTGTTCCCAATCCAGTAAATAATCTGAATTGTTCCTGGTCCAGTCCAATCTGCTTCAAAAATACCACTGATCACCACACAGACTGACCTTGACCTCTCCAGAGAACCTGGCACAGCACCAAGCCCTCACAGAATGCTTTCCCTGTCTGAAACACTTCAAGTGACAGGGAATCCAGTGTATCCCGGTAAGCTTTTCCAATGGCCATTTTTTACCTGCTAAATATTTGCACCCTGCTTTACAGCCTTTGGTTTTCTAACCTTGGACCTTTTTATAAAAGCCCTTTGCTTGCAGAAATTATCTGTGCAGAGCTGCACAGGCTGTCTTCAAGGTGGGATTCATCTCAATGGACTTCAGCAGCCTGGAAGATGACAGTTTTGTTGTCCGAGGTGGCCCTCTGTAGTCATTGGAGAAAGTCTGTCATCTTTTCTTTAGGTGAGCACCTGAGATGTTTAGTTTGTGTCTTTAAGGGTTAAATGAGATGAATACTGTCCTCCATTCATATCAGCAAAAGCAGTTTTCTTAAAACAGGTTTTCACAGAGTTGTAGAAAGATCCCAAGGCACACAATACAGCTAAACCCATTCCTTGTTTGTCACTCCCAACAAAATTTTATGTGGTGTCTCCTTGAAGACATCTACAGGTGGATATCCCACAACATCCCTTGTCAGTCTATTCCATAGCAGCGTTGTCTTCACCCTCGGGTAGTCTTTCCTACGGTCCAGGCTAAATTTTCCTGGCTGTAAATTAAATCTCATACTTCCTTTCCCACCTCCAATGAACACGAAGGACTTCTGTAGTAGGTTACGTATCAGGGGATTTTTGGTTAGCCATGGAAGGAGGCGCAAGCAGCAGCTTCCCTCCCAGCTCCTCCTCCCCTTCCCCAGGGGACTGTAGGAAGGGCCCGTGTTCTCCCTCAGGAAAGGACAAACTCCGCAGCTTGTTCCTACAGGACATGGGAGTCTGACAGGCTTTGTCTTGGCAGTAAAGGGAGTGTGATGGTGTAGGCTTTTAAGTCCATTCAAAGTGCTATATAGTTTTCCAAACTCGATATTATTACTTCCTTTATAGCACAAGGTATTTTTTCCTAAACTTGTTACAATGGAAAAGTTCCAGGGATATGTTGTCCACACACAAATCAAAATGCATTAGCAGGCCAGGGGCCAGAGGCGAAGGCCAAGGGTGGGGGAGCTATTAATTCGATAGTTTGGCACTGCTTTCCTTGCAATCAAAGGCAACGAGAATCCTTTGAAGACAATGAAAGCTTTGGGAGTGAAGTGTATCTAAAACCCGGGTGCCAAGGCTAGTCACGCTGCGGGGTTAGGGCTGGATGGAGGCAGTGTAGGCTACCTGGCAGCCCCATGGGTTGGTCATGTTCCTGGTCAAATGAAGGAGGAGTCGTACAGCTGTGTTCTGATGCGATAGCTGTCTCCAAGTGGCTACTGTAGATTTAACCACCTGGCTTTAAACTAAGGTGGGTATTGTATGTTTATCTTGAAATATCAAGGCTAGCTTGCTGTATGACTTCCTCTGTGTCACAAATGGAGTTTTATTACTGAGCAAGGATGAGTTTTGCATTATAGTCAATTTTGAGAGGATTTCTGGGGCTTTGTGAGCTTCCTCGGGGGGTTTCAAGGCTGGGAAGAAACTTGGAAAGCTGGGCAATCTGTCCACACTGCCAATCTTAGCAGGCAGTATTGGTGTTCTGGGCAGGGTTTATCTCCTCCATTCTAATAGTCTGGGAGAGAAGAGTCCAATGCGAGCTGTAGGGCTCCATCTGTGATAGATGGACGCCTCCGAAGGGCCATTCCTCCAATGTCTCTTAGACACCTTCTTCATAGAAGGCTGAACTGTTTTCTGGAGATGCCTCTCCATTAACTGTCAAGGGGTTCTGAAAGACCAGCATAGACCAGACCTCTTGCTTTCAGACAACTGCAATTGGAGAAGATAAATGGATGCAGCAAGCGGTCTCTTTCAGTGCTTTATTCCCCACAAAATGGCAAGGGGCTGCACAACACAGCACCACCCCTGCTGCAAAACAAGCAGGGAAAGGGGGGAAGAGGAGTTTGGGGCTGTCAGGAGAATTGCTGCTGCTGCTGTCAGTGTCACCTGTCACAACCTGCCAGGGTTGTGCAAGGCAAAGTGCCACTCCTCCAGTGACACAGGGCAGCTCCCTTCCCCAGGGAGCTTTCGGGAGGAAGGCTGGGAGCTCTCTGCCTCTGGTCTGGACCAGATCCAGACACTCCTGGTAACAACAGCAAGTCAAAGCGGGGGAAGCCTACACCTCTTTTGCTGCTGAGAGTTTTTTTGGGGACAATGTTTTATTGATACTGAATCTGCTTAAAATACACAAGGTCAGTCCTGGAGCAGAGCAGAGACGTAGCAAGTGCTGTCGAAGTGCTAACTGTGCCTCCAGTGTGGTGTCACCCGGAGATGCACATCACACTGTTTTCCACAAGGTAAGGAAAAATAAATAAGCCCAAATCATTGCATAGCAGAATGGTCTGCTTTTTTATCTTGCAATATTGTTGATGTTGGACTGAATCTGCTGTCTTAAAGTATAAATATAAAGACGCTGCTAAATCATCACTATTTCAGCAACTAATTAAGAGGTAATGCTCATGGTACAGCAGTATATGAGGCAATAAACGGCTTTGGCGGCTGATTAAACGCTGGCACCGAGGCATTTAATTACAGCAAAAGCCAATTACCGTGCGTGTATTCTGACACCACGGACATTACTCCTGTTATATGACAGAACAAGGAAAGGCAATAAACCATACTATAGAGACATATAGTACAGGACTCTGCCAAAACCTGCACCTTTCTCTTTCCACTGGCTCTGAGATGGGGGCTCCCTCTCCACAGGGAAAGGGTCAAAACAAAGTCACAGACTAAAAATTCTTTGTAATTATAGGACTCATTTGAGATCTAGAAACGGAGCCAGGTATTGCAGATCCTCGCTGTACTAGGTACATATGACCATTTGTAGAAAATAACATTCCCACGCTCAGGTAACAGGTGCATTTAAAGCCTCACCTTAGTATATTTAGCATTGATGGGCAAGTCAGTGGCACTGATGGAAGAGGTTATGAGTAGCCTTTTTTTCCTCCAGTTATTGCATTGCAGAAAGCATAATCTTTTGCAAAACACCACATGCCATTCTTCAGCTAATTGATTTAAAAGCCGGAGTCTGATTTTCACAGGCTTTCAGCTCTTGCACCATCCATTTGACTTAACCAGCTCAGCACCTCTTCAAATTAAGCCCTCGCTCTCTTTAACCAGAAGTGAATTCTTCCTTTTGAAGGAGTTTCCTAGAGAAATTCTCTCTTAGAAAATCCTTGGCACGAAACCTTAGCCAGCCTTGGCATGCAAACCTGCCTCACGCTGGCATTAACAAGCCTCTTATTTAAATGTTGATGAGCTCTTTGCTGCCAGTTAGCAATGGGAAATGCAGTCTGTGTGTTAAACCAGAGCTGGGAATGACTTCCAAATACCAAAATGTTTGTTAAACTCACGGCCCACCTCTTCCCTCCTTGGGGGTGGGAAGCTTCCCAGCAAATTGGCCCCATTTTCCACAGAAACTGCCAGGCAGGATCAGACCAAGGATCCCTCTTGTTCTGTGGCCCGTGTGGGACTGACGCCAGACACACGGCTTCCCAGGATGCCCCGCCATACCACTGGTCTGCCGTCTGCCCCACGGAACCTTTCCCCAACCCCCGTTAATTAGAGACGGTCTCACGCTTTGAAGGCAGGTTCCCCCCACCACAGCCTGCATTTGAGCTTGCTCGTTGGCTTCTAACCATCACTGTTGCATGGCATTTGGTTGCTGTTACCTGTACCAAGAGGTGATGAATCGTGCCCCCTAAATCTTTGGAGTCATTTGGTTCTCCGTGGTGTTTTAACAGAAATGCAGTGCACAAGCTGATTGCAATATTGTTTGTGTTGATCTAGCTCTTTAACTAGACAGGGACCCCCTAAAATACAGCCTGAAACTGTGGGAGCAGCTTCTCTTTGCTTGCAATCCCATGGAAACCAAATACTTTTTCACCTCTAAACCAGGAATATCTCATATATGGTGGGGGCTCTTCAGTTCTTCTGGGATTCTTCCCCTTTGCAGTGAGTCTGACGTGAGTCGAAGGACGAGATTCAAATATTAAATGCCAGGCAAGGGAGTATCCCTGTATCCTCATGTTACCTTTGCTGCCTTCTGAAATCAACATGTTCCCCAGCCAAGGAACGTGTAAATTCTTTCGGCTATCGCTCATTTTTGGATGAATCCCAACTGTGCATATATACAATAGTCAGTTTCCTCCGTGTTTGAATGAACCAGAAGGGCTTTGTCTGCTATAGATGGGAGCTTTCAATCCCATTTATGGTACATTATATCAGTCTGAAATAGCATCTGTGAGGTCCTTAAACTGAACCACCATCAGATTTACAGCCACCGCAGAAGAGTTAGCAGGCTGGCTCCAGAGAGCTATGAGCAGTAACCATATTCTCTTGAAATATTTGCTTTCTCTGCAAAGTTGACCTGAGGAAGAATTTGTTGTTCATTTAAAGATCTCTGTTTGTTCATTTATTCAGAGAACGTCTTCGTTGACAGCCACTGTAAAGAGGTAAGCTTCAGAGCTGAGAGCCAAAGACATGCTTCTTGTCATTGCAGAGCTGGTGACAGCTGCTCAGACAGGGAGTTTCCATGGGACGTCCACACATCTGCAAGGTAAAATGTGGGGGATTTGAGTTGTTCAACATCATGGGTTGAGCAAAGCAGTTCAACTCAGCCCGATCTTCCACTCACCTCTGCATAGAAAGGTGACCAGGACCTTGACCACAACTCAACAGACAGAACAGCAAATACATGCGCTGTCACGTTCTCAGGTTTAAGTATCTCTGCTGCCTTGAAGAGCACTTAAAACACTTTGGCAAGGCTGCAACAGCAAGGCCAAAATAAGATGCACCAAAAATCTCCCCTGGGAGCTTATTCTTTGGGTCACTTGGAGTCTGTTGGTCACCTGAGCTCTAATGCAGGCCAAGCTCAGGGGAGTTGTCCCACCTACCATCTTCACTGGAAACAGCTGGGAGAATGGCTGTTTGTTGTCAGTTGTCCTGGGGAAGTGCAGGAAGCCAAGTGAGACTGGGGAGGTTTTGTTTGATGCTGTGCAGACATGGCCAGTGACAGCCCATGCCTCAGACGCTCCCAGTCTAAGTAGGCAGGACGCATGACAAGTGGCCAGCGCTGCCAACTCAAGCTGCCAGAGCCCTGTGTTTATGTGAAATTCCTGGCTTTCATTTAAAATAATAATAATCACAATAAAAAAAAAAATCTGACCCGCTGGAAATATGATCCCTAAAGAGTCAGAAACCACAAGGCCATTCAAAAAGGCCCATAATTCATATGTATATGCTTATAGCTCTTGATTTTTAAGCCAAAATCATGGTGTTCGGAGGCCCAACTCAAGACTTATGAATTCCTAGAGGCTGACAGTACCAAGTGGGGAAAGGGCAAAATTAGCACACGGGAAGAGAGAGAGTTGCCAAAGGTATGACGGCAGGTCAGTGGGAGAGCCAGGCCTCCTGCCTCCTCGCCCCATGTACTAGCCACATTGCCTGGCCTTCTTCCCCAAAGGAAATTAAGAGTCCTTAAAGCAATCCTGGCTATTTTAGTCTTGTGTTTCCATCTTCCTTTTGATGCTTGTATTTTCAGCAACACACAGATCTTGCAGCATCCTGCTGCTCCCCATAGGATATTATTCCATCTCTGGGGCTCACGGCCATGGTACTGTGTGCTGATGACAGCTGTGGGAGTTTGCAAGTAGCTTAACATTTGCATGCCATGAATATGCAGCTCTGAGCATGGCCCAGTTCTCCATGCAGCTAGGCTGTGCATGTTTGCCAGGGACAGCAACATCCTGCATGTGTCTAGATCCCAGGAGACACCAGTTCCCGGTGCCTTGGGTGACATTTTTGTGTATGCCTGGCTGTTTATAATCACAAACACTTGGATAACCAGCTTTCTGTTCAGCACCCTGGGAAAACTGGGCTTGCTTTAAATCACAGCAAAAATCAGGGTCTTCCTGGCTGAGTGGCAATCATCCCTACCTGAGCCATTTCCAGGATCCAATTTCCGCCCGTGAGCAGAGCACAGAACCCCCCCAGCACACAGCACAGCTCTGGCCAAGGGCAGAGCCTGCCTGCGGCTCCTCTCCCTGTCACACCGACTTCTAATTTCTGTTTACACCAGCGCAATGTCAAACATCGCAGCAGCAGCGCTGGCGGAAGGTGAGTCTGTTAGAACGGAGGTGTCGCTTCCTCTGCTGAGGCCTCTCTAATAACACCAAGATGCTTTTCTAACTAATTAATTACAGGGCTTTGGCTGAGTCTCTTTAATAATTCCCATCTTCCTGCTGTTGCTGTGCAATCAGCACTACTTGCAGTGCTGTTCAGAGCAACGCTGATGCCATCAGAGCAGATAGATGAGCGATATGGGGGGGGGGATGGGTTTTTTAAGCCAGTCGTACTGTGAACTGCTTGACTTTCTGCTCTCTGATGCAGTTTCCTGGAGAAGACAATAAAGGTATAGTAGGCAGGTAGCTCTAGCAGGCCTTTAGCCCTGCCCAGGATTGCTGTCTCAAGGGAAAAGCTTATGCAGAGTATAAATAGTTCTCACCTTCTCATTAAAAAGCCGTAAGGTTTTCAGGGTCCAACTTGCTTGCACATCAGTTGACTTGGTGGATTGGAAAAAAATTGAAGCTGCAGTCTGGAAACTTTGCTCCTGGACCTAGAATATGGAGACTGGCCCTAGATGGAAGGGTCTGGTCAGAGTCAGCACTCCAGCCCACTTACTATTTACGCTGTGATATCCCATAGGCATAGTCCATGGCCTCCTGTGCTTGTACAAATCAAAAACTTGGATCCAAATACTTGCAGACTCAGTGGACAAAGCACAACTCAGCAAGGCTAGACCAGACCATATTATTCTATAGGATGACTGTGTGTAGGGGTGATCGTCATCTGTGAAGCCACACTAATTGTTGTTGCTATTTACTGCCTGCTTCGTTAATCAACTCTTCATATTGCAGCAGGAACCAGCTTGCCCCAGTGTCGCCCAGTGCCTTACTGCACTGGCGACAACAATTCCTCACCTCAGAAAAATAATAAGCAGAGTAGAAAATGAGAGGCAGCAAGAGAAGGCAGCTGGGAGAGCAGCACGTCAGCACAAAGGCAGCAGCCTCAGGAAACCGGCTCTTGAACGGCTGTGGGTCACGGCAAAGCGAGATGTCAGGAACAATTCGAAGGCAGATACAGGTGTCCTGTAAGGTCCGCTCCAGGAATAAGCACAAAGAAATATTATGGTATTTTTCTGAGATAGATATATGGGATGGAATAGGTATATTAGAAGAAATTTTGTTTTGTTTTTTCCATAAAGGTGTTGTTTTTTTTCTTTTCAGTACTTCTAAATATCTGTATAGGTACTCCCATTTCAATCCATGTGGCATGAGCCAAACAGAGGACAAGAGAGGAAGTTTTTTGAGCTCTATAATTAACGACTGATCCCCTGAGCAGCAGAAGTGATCAAGCCTGCTTTCCTATGGATCTGTGCCATATGTGGATTCTTTGCTAAGAAGGAGCAAATTCACTCTCCAATCCTTTGCTTACAGAAGGCCTTACTGAGGTATTTCTCTCTGACAAAAACTTGCTGGAATTTAGTATCCTTAAGACCTCTCCGCCCCCTTCCTTCCCCTCCAGTTTGAGGGAGCGAAATTGGTAAAGGGGTCCTGAAGTCACCAGAGGGTAGGAAAGATGGATGGTATGGGAAAGCTGGCAAACAGATGAAAGCAGATAATGCCATTGTGTATAGTAAGAAACCTCTTGGCGGGCTGTAGATCTGAAAGGAGATAAATTAAGGTTAGAGACCCATTTTCCATGATTCCTTCCTGGGGCATCTATAACACTAAATAAATGACACACTGGTCTCCAGCACACTAACTCACCAGCTGAACCTGCTGCAGTTGGTGCAGGCTCTTCCAAAGACATTCCTGCAGCCGAACATCTGAAGAGTTACCCCATCGCTGCAGCCTCTACCCCAGGAGCATCTAGAAATAAGCAGAAGTTCAAAGGCAAAGTGCGGTGACCTCCCTCTCAGTGTAATTGAAAAATATTAGCAGCGCCTTTGTACTGGCTTGAAGCTTTTCTGCTGAATTTGCATCTAATAAGAAGAGGCCTTTTAAGGAGCAAATGAATAAATAAATGGAGGAAACCTTCTCTTTGAGCTAATTTTAGGCACATCCATGCTGACAGCTGCTCTTCCCTGATATATCTCAGCCACATCCTGGAGGGGCCGGGGGGACTAAGCTCTGTTCATGCCACTGCAACTGAGAAAAGGCCTTTGTTTTGTTTTTAAAGGACTGATGGTAGCTGGCTTTTCAGAGCCCCCCTTCCTCCTGGTTTCCATTATAATACAGGTGGGAACAGGGGAAAGGCGTCATGGCACTTGTATGGGTGTCCAAGCCGTACATGAGCCAGTGAGGAGTTGCAATTGCCAGGCACGGGGTGTCAGACAGAGGTTTGCCCTCGGTGGCCTCTTGCCATGTTGCTAGCTGGGGAAGGAATCCCAGAGTGCCGAGATGTGAGCCCTGGAGGTCTCCCAAACATCCAGCAAACAAGTCTGGCACATGGGGTCACCTTGGAGAGAGGCCCTGATGGACTGCAGATGTGCAAGAGACAGCTCCAGGGAGGGAGGGCTTACGCACGTGAGCCTCATGTTTAGCTGTCAGTGACTTGACAGATCTGGCCCTACTTCTGGTGAGGTGGAGAACTGTAGGGAAGGCTTCTTCCTTCTCTAGGCATTAAGTAAGCCAAGAACTTATCCTTGCATTGCTCTAGTTCCTGGGCTAACCCTTTCATATTTCCTCACTCGATCTCACAAGGCACCATATAAATGCATAAAACTGAGATGCATATGGTAGGAAAAGTCCCAGCCTCTGCTGGGACGCTCTGCTTGGAGAGTGAGAGACAACGTGGCATACATATTGCTCGTTGATCTTCACCTGTAGCTATTTTTTTTTTTCTTCCCTGCTCAAATTAGAAACTCAGGACTTGCCTAGCTTGGATGATTGTTTCATTTCCTCGTCGAAAAGGTGATTACCCCTTTAGTTCTCATAATTACCTAATCAGCAAAAATCAAATCAATCAATGTTAATTTCTAACCTAATAAATATTCTCTGGTATTCTATACATTTATGTATATCTCAAAACTCATCCTAATTTAAAGGAAAATATGATTTCACAAGTCAGACCAACTTGCTCAGCATCAGGTTCAGCAGTGTGCCAACACATCCTGCGAATGCAGAGAGGGGACAGCGTGTAACAGAGGAAATCTGAACAAACTCACCTGGAAACCGGGATGGGAAAGGCCAATGCATAACAAGAGGTCCCCTGGTCCATACCATACCGTACGAGATGGGACCAGCTGGACCCAAACAAGTCCAGACAGATGTTTGCCTCTGTCCTGTTCTTGAAAGCATTTGAGGATACAGACTCTCATGGTCTCCCTAGGCAGTCTTTTTGGTGCTTAACGGTGCTTGTTAGCGGAGAGGTTTAGAGATAGCGCCAAAGTTAAACCTTCCCTGATGCACTTACTGTTTCCTGCTCACACTGGACTAACAAACTGAACTGGGCCTGGGTTACTGCTTCCTCTGGTGGGTGGATCTGGGGGTAATGTTATCCAGTGAGAAATTGAGCTTGGACTGGCTGTAGTAGTTTCACAAAAAACTGCCTGATGGTTTCTGTGAGTTGGTAAATTCAAGAGACAGCTGACACGAGAGTGAAGCCTTTGCTAGTCTCCTAAAACCACAAGAAGTGTCAGCTTTTGGGATGAGCTTTGCCACTCAGGATGGTCCTGTGGGGGACCCAGCTGGTGCTGGTCTGGCTTGACCTGCTCCATAAATAGGGCTGGAACATTTCTCTGTCTTTATACACGTTGGCCTTGGTGCTTGTTCGCTGCCGTGGTTTCTACTCCAGCACGGATCTGTGAGGAAAGGGAAGAGTGGAAAAAAGCAACATGAACTTAGCAGTCACCTATCTGCTATTATTTACCCCAATAAGGGCTCAAATGCTTCTTCTGGCATTGGTAATAACAGCAATACTTAATTGTCCCAACTTAAATCTTCTCAGCATTGTACCAGAGGCTAAGATGCCTCTGGCAATTTTTTCCCCATTTGCACACCACCGCCATCTCTGCCATCCCTGCTGACTGAAAGTCACTTGCAAACAGCTCTGCTGGGTGGGCAGCAAAATGGCAGGTGCTTTGGGCCAGGACTCCGATTTCACTCTGGGTTCGGGCAGCATCTAGCACAGTGTGCTGTGATATGGGTTCATCTCCATAGTGGGGCATCTCTTGTGGAAGGATGTGAGCAAGATAAAGAAGGTAAGGTTAACTTTGCTGGAAAAACGGAGAGTCCATGTGTGCCTCCATCCAGCTCATCTTGCAAGGGTACTCCTGGGGAGGAGCTGCTCCTTCCTTCCTGCAACCTGTGCCCTCTTCCCAGCTCTCCTACATCGCAGGGCTGTGTCTGGACCTTCTCATCCTTTGGAGGAGGCTGTTGTGTGGCTTAGAAATCGGGAGGGTTGCATGTTTGTGGTTAGCCTAGGCTTATGTTTTAGAGGACATTTTGGCCCCTGATGACTCTCTGTGGGGCTGGCCTTGAGGACAGATGCTTAGCAGTGAAGTAAAGCAGTGCCAGATTTTTAGATGCTGGCATTTACTGTGGTTTTTGAGGAAGTTACTCTCCACAGAAATACACATTTTTTTCAGGACTATCCTGAACAACTCCTGGTACAGGTAAACACGACTCATCCCTTTCTTGGGTTGCAGGTGGTGAAAAATCCTCCTAAAGCCATGTCTGGCAAGTGTGGTGAGCAATCGTGGCCTCCCAGCACCCAGCCCCCGCGTGGCAGATGGAGCTGAGCAAGTGGCAGTTTTGTGCTGTTTCTTGTCTTTCAAGGAAATAATTCCTGAAGAGGAGGGAGGGCTCTGCTCCAGGGAGATAAGCAGTCCCATTGAGCCAGACCTCTTATGTTTGTTCTCTTCTGAGGTCACAAGAGCATCCTGAGGGATGATGCAAAGGGGGCTGTCGAGCCTGCGGGAGCAGGGTGTGAGCCCCGAGGTGCTGCCAGGGACCCTGGCTCGCACCCAGTTGCCCTCAAATGGGGCAGCAGACCCTCTGCCCGGCACAGACCCTGGCTGCACTGCAATGCCGGGGACTAAGCCCTTCTCCGAGCCCTGAGTGCAGACCCTGCCTGACCACTCTTGCCATGCCATGGAGAGAGAGAGCAGGGCTTGGAGCGATGCTGGGTATGCCCATGGCATGGGCCTGACCGCAGGGTCTCAGGTCCTGTGGGCAGCCTTTGACACCTTGCGTGTGGCAACACGTTCCACTGAGCTCTCCCCAGGCCTCCTGCTTTGCTTGGTGGAGTCCCACCTTCATCCTAACACTGCTCCTAACACTGTCCATGCACACCTTGGTCAGAGGTGGCTCACCAGGCTGGTTTCCCAGCATCTCTCATTGCAGGAGGGCTGTGACAGCAGGCTCAGCCATGAGTGTGCTGGGAGCAGGAGAGGAGACACCTCCGCTGTTGGTGCCCTACAACAACAGGCTGTGCCCTGGAGAGGCCAGGCTGGAATGGGAGAGGCAACGTGGGAGCAGGCAGATATGGCAGGAATGGGACCTGGTTCTCAACACTGCCAACATGTAAGGGTCTCTGGTTCAAGGAACCACCTAGAAAACAATGTGGTTTTTATCACAGAAATGCAGCACAGGATGCCTGGGGCGGGGGGGAGGTTTGCAAGGGCCAAGGGGGTCTCAGTGCGTGTAATGGCCAAGGGATCTCAGCAGAGCTGCAGGGGAAGACTCCAGCGTGGTTCAGGGGACACCAGACTGTTCACTGGGCAAAGGCTTGCAGGCATGTGTAGAGTGTATGATCTTGTTGGCCTCTAGCAATGGTGGGCACCTGCTGCTAATAGGTTCGATAGCTCAGCTGCTCTGCGAGCTGCATGGTCAGCCCCTGCCAGCAGAGCGTTCCCTAAGGTCTGACTTCCCTCCCTTTACTGTGCAAGTGACTGGATATGAAGCAGCCAAGGTTGCCAAGCATGGTGCGTCTGAGTAGCGTCTTTTGCCCTGCGTGCAAATAAAAGACCATGCAGGAACTTCTTCCTCTTCTCTCGTCTCACTCCCCATTTTCCTGGCTAAGCCCCTGTTCCTCTTGGGATATTGGACTCTCATTCAGAAAAGCAGCCCCGGTTCCCTAGCAGTATTTGTTCTGGGCACAAGGGCATCAGAAGCAGGAGCTTGACTGTCAGAAGAGCCGGGAAGCACAGGCCTGCATGGTCCCTAGGGGGGAATTATTTGCTGATTGCATCTGTTTCCCAGAAGCATCACTCCAATTTATCCTGGGATTCACGTTTTTATCCAGCAAATATGCACCTTGGGAGCTTCATTTCCATCTCAGATGTTAAATTTAGAAGTGGTGCTTCCCCTTCTCCCACCCTCTCCCTGCCCCTTCCCAATGGCTCCTGTATCTCCCCTCCAGCCCCCACCCTCACCTCCAGCTCTCTCTCTTTGTCGCATTACATAGTAATCTGAGATGCATTGGCTGAGCTCCAGGGAACAGAATGTACTTGGCAGGGAGACGGGTCTTGATGTCTGCAAAATGTCGGGAAATGCAGCCAAGAGCTGCTAACTGGGTCATTAACCTCTAGAAGAAGAGCAAGTTGTGGAGCTGTGCTCTGTCTCCCTTCATCTCGCCAATAAAAACGTCCCAGCAATGAGCAAGGGAAGAAGAGGTTTACAGCTTTAAGTCCTAAGCAGTCAATGCAACCACCCCTCCCTGACCCCCCCTTCTCCTTACCCTCTCCCCTAGCGCTGTATTAAAGCTTATAAGTGGCCTTTTAAAAACCCAGCGATCCCCGAGGAGCTGTCCCTCGGTGCTTGTAAAGAGGCTACTGGAGCAAACCAGTCACTTCCAGCAGCGCGCTGCTCCTGCCGTTTGTGGTTAGAGGGGCTCGAAGGAAGGGCCTTTCTGCTGGGTTGCAGCCCCCTGCAGCCCTTGTCCAAGCTGGAACCGGGCACTGCTATCGCCCCATGGACCTATGTACCCCGCTTCGCCATCCCCAGCACAGCTGTGTCTGAAGTTTCTGGCCACCTCATCTCCATGAGTTGCTTTCTGGGGCCAGGCAGAGCTGGCTGGTTCCCCTCCATGGGAAGAGGTGCAGTGCTGTGAAACAGCAGCCAACGGGCCAAGGAGGGACCTGAGCTCAAGTGATGCAGCCCACGTCACTTGGTGCAACTTGAAATAAAGCAAATCTCTCTGCACACGGCAGTGAGGGCTCTGCAGGCTGACAGGTTCTTCCCCCAGAACTGGGAGTCCTGGCTAGAGGCAGCCAGGGGGCAGGGGGAAAGCACTGCATCTCCAAAAATTCCTTATCTCCCACAACTCTTGGTGGCTGTTCAGCGAGGAGATCACTGGGTGGACAGTAGTGGGGTGGATGGGAGAGGGGAGGAAAGGTGTCACATTGCCAGACTCCTTCCTCAGAGGTGCTTTGTTTCCATCTCTCTCCTCCTCCAGACAAGTTCCATCCTTAGGCGCTGTTTGGCTGGGCTGAGAACCCCACTGCTTCCATCTGTGCCTGGTGCCATTACGTTGGGACCTCAATCAGTTTTTCCACCCAAACACACATTTTCTTTCCTCTTAATCCATTCCCTGTTTTAAAAGAAGCCGTAGTACTTCTGGGATAGGGACAAACAGGGGAAAGCGCTGCCTTCGGAAGCTGGGTCTCTCCAGGGGAGCCAGGCTGGCCAAGGTGCAAACGAGTCGCATCCCAGGAGCACGTTGGGTGCTGCAGTAGACCGGGCCAAAGGACAGTACCCGATCTGGTGTTCAGGTCATTTGGTGCAGTTCCCTTCTCTGTCACAGCCAATCCGTGTGACACGGAGTCCTGCTGGCAATGCCCCGGGAAGGGGAGCCCGGAGAAAGACCCGGGTGACCCCGACGGGATGCCGGGCTCCTTCAGCCCCTCTCTGGTCGACGGCAGCATCCTGCACCAACCTGCACCGCAGAAACCACAGCCTCTACCACCACCACCACCGCCTTTCGGGGCCGTCTCAACACAGATCGGGCAGCNGGAGCACGCGTAGGCTGGAGATGGGGGCGTGAGGGGGTGATGGCTGCGTTTGGGGGGATTAGAGCTCTTCTGAGGACATGATGGAGTCACGTCCAGGTCTGCTTGTCTCTGGGGAGGTCGCTGAGGAACCCCACCTCAGAGAAATCTTCTGTACGTGGTTCAGTTTGGTTTAACTTAAAAGTTCTTGTAAGGTCAGGGAACATTAATTTCTTCCTTAGCAAATGTGCAGATTAACACCTTCTCCCTTTTCCAGCAAGGATAACTTTGTCACCTGCCAAAAAACTTTTAAATTAATGCAGCCTCCCCTTCAACGGTAGTTCCCCAGCCCCTCAGTGTCAAAGGCTGTGGCAGTAAAGCCATGATATAAATCAAGCCACCTTCATTCCTTCCTCCCCTTTCCCACCCCACACCATAATTGCCAAGGCATGAACTACCCCAGTTCCTCCTGACTTCCCAAAACACTTCCTTAGATTCGCTGGGTGCCTTGAAGTCTGCAGAGCAATTGCGAAAAATCAAGACGTCTCTGCTAGCCTCTGTGTCACCTGCGCACACTCCAGGATCTCCTGCACTTCTGCTGGGATCTGCTGTAGGAACATGGGCCAGGCAAAGCCGGCTGCTTCTAAGGTATAGTGATCTCAGGTCTTACTGTGTAAGCCTTTTTAGAAGAAATATTATCTCTGAGGGAGGAGCTGAGTGAAGGCCCCTTTGAAATCACTGACCCAGATGAAGAAGCAGCCAGTGACATCCAAGCCCCCATGCCCATGGCAGCAGCCACAGCGACACTGTCATCCTTTCAGCAGCATTTCGCTCGGAGGAAATGAAAGCATCGGAAAAGGAAACGGGGCTGAAAAGGCTCAGATCCCCAGCGAGCGGGCCTTTGTTTTCCCATTGTGCTAGCCCAGCTGAGCCTGTGTTGGAGCAGAGCCCTCCTGCAGCTGGGCCCAAAAGCGGCAGCCAAAGAGAAACCCCGGCAACCGTCTGTGGCACGAGGAGGAGGGATGGGCAGAGGCTGGAGTGCTCATCCATGCTGGGGAGGAGAGGTGAAGGGCTGGTGGCACCCACAGCCCACCTCAGCAGCCCCAGCAGGGCAGCTGCCTGCCCTGGAGCAACGGGAGTGTCTTGCACACTCTGAGCAGAAATCACAGAGAAGGAGCCTGCTGGGATAGGTCAGAGGAAGCAGTGGTCTTGGAGACCAGGACAACGGCTTTCAGTTGGCCCTGAACCACAGCAGCACTGGCCAAAGATCCTAAGAGGGCCACGGCTGTAAGCTGATCTCCCAGGCCACAAGACGGCTGCGTGCCATGACCAGCCACTCCATCACCAGCCAGCCCTGAAACAACATAGGTCACGCTTGTGCTTCTTGGCATGCAGTGAGAGCCTGTTTCTAGACATCCCAAGGGGTGCTGGGACCAGAAGTGGCTTTTGAAAAACACTGCAGCATGTTGGTGATGTGTGTGCTGAGTTCCACATGTGGAGCTGGTGGTAAATCTGACAACATCTCTCCAAAATGCTTTCTCTAATGGCATGCCCAAAACAACTGGGCATGAGCAAGTATCCTGCAGAGCACAGCCCTGGCAGTGACCGCAGCTGGCTTTGTGTCAGCATGGGGAAAGCACTGCCTGGTCTTTCAGTGAGCAATGGGTTAAACTCAGCTCTGCTTCCCCTCTTTGTCCTGTTGAGGGAATGGCCTGTGAACCAGCCGTGGTCCCACCTCCATCACAAACTGAAGGGCTGTGCATGTTTTTCCAGCGTCAACTGCTGCTCTCTGAAGAGGAGCAATCAATGTAGATGCTGGTCTTACCGTGATTTGCCCTAAAATGACCAGGTACCTCTTCAAGGGAGATCACTTGTCAGTGGATGAGAAATCAGTGATGAGTCTGGAGGAGCTGGGCAAGAGGGTGAGACCTAGGAACACCTGGGTTTGAAGACATGGTCCTTTCCCTCCCTCTGTGTTACTGGTAAACATGTAGCAGGCAATACTTTGGAGGTGGCAAGGATTCCTTATGGCTTTTCATGCCTTCCTTGGGCAGAACAGGTCTGCAGGAGCGGTTAAGCTCTGCTCAAGCTGAAGATGGTGATGTCCTCAGCAGCCAACAGTGCCTCCTCAGGTGTCCAAGCTGCCCTCAGCCCAGCTAGCAAACCAGAGGTGGCAGAAACCTTTTCCTCTCACTTGGGTGAAGCTGGACAACAATGCCTTAGGGACTGTACCTTGCAACAACCCTGTTCAGTCTTCCTTGGCCTATTTCTGAAGAACATGGCATGACTTAAATAAAGCAGCTAGAGACACAGAATTCACAATGACTTCTTTGTACCGAGACTGAGGGTTTGTATCCCCTGAATTTGTACCTTCAGGAGGATGTGATGGTAGGACTCTGCCCACTAGCCCTGCTACTTAACACTACCACAGCTGCTAGTGACTTTAAGAGCAAAATGATGTTGCTGGTGTCATTGCACTGTCATGCAAATGTCTGGCTGAGTAAGTGTCCCTGGGGTTTCTGCTTAAGTTTTTCAGTCTGATAACATTTAGTGGTTTTTTAAAGCTCTTCTTCCTGGATTTGTGCTATTGCATGAATGTTTTTATTTATTTTTGGAGAAGGGGCTTTTAGGCTGCATAATTACTGGGGAAAAAAGCTTGATCCTTAAAGACTCCCCAAAGTAAATAAATTAAAAGAACCAGCACTTGAAAATTTCCCTTTAAGCTAATGATGGAAGAGACTGATGACTTGGGATCTCTGAACTCCTGGAGTCAAAAAAACATTGCTTCTACTTCCTGAAATTACTTTTTCTTAAAGGACCTTCTTGTGTTTTCTCCAGCTGATTAAGGATCTACAATGTTTTATTCATGCGCAACTCGGGATTATCAGCAGTGTTTTACATTTCAAACCAGCCATTGCCAAGACTTCCCCAGCTTGAGGAAGCTGTGTTTCCTCAGTGCAGCTTGAGGCTATATCTAGAGAAGGTGTCACAGCTATTAATATTTGTTACCCTTATTCGTTAACCTCTGGGATGAACTGTTAATGCTTGTCCCTGGTGCTGCCTTTCCTGGTTCATTTGCCTTTTTTTAATGCTCCCAAAACACTATGGCAAGTGATCGTCGTTGTATGAGTCAGTGCTGAACCAGTTGTTGCAGGGAAGTGTCATTTTATCCAAAGAAGGAGCTGCACTCCAGCACTGGGTAAAGCATTTCTTGGCCATACATGAATATCTAGACAGCAATATTCAGATATCCGTGGCTAGCCAAGATGTCTAGCAGGTGTCTCTGCCTGTCCAGGGACCACTTGGAGCTTCCTGGTGACCATTTCCATTTCCAGAGTGTTCACTCCTACAAGTGAAAAATGCCCCTTTTGTTGTTAATCCTGCGGGGCCTAAAACACGCAATTATTTCTGATCACTAAAGAGAGGGAGTGGTCTGTTGCATTGGTAAATAAGAAAGACCTAACTGCTCAGTCTTACTGAAGACAAAGTGGTTGCGGCAGCAAGTAATTCAGCCATCTGAAGGAAACACATGGAGAAACCCCCGTGTCTCCTGCTGCATGGTTACTGCACAGCAAAGAGGGTCATATATTAAAATTGTGAGACTGTTTAAGCACTCTGTAATTAACTGCTGTCTATTTAACCAGACAGTTGAAGCAAGTTAATTCAGTGTCAGTTAGGAGACTTATTAAGTGTCTGTATTTTTTAACAATTTACTGGTCCATCATTAACTACCCCTAGATTATCTTGTCAAATTGATAATTAAATGCCTCAAAAATTCATTACAGACTCAATATATTAATAGGAATATAATTAAGTAATGTTTGCTTATGTGATCTGCAGTTTATTACCTGCATGCTGATTTATCTCCAAGGCATTTACTAAACCTTAGCTGTAGACTATTCAGAATCAATACAGGCCCAGGAGTCAATAAACGTCGTATTAGATCCAAACGAGCTATTTAATTGGGAGAACGCATTGAAGTTGTCTTCTGGATCTCCAGTGAGTTTGATGAGGGGATCGTGACCTTACAAACATCAACTGAAGACCTTGCAGTTGCAGTTTTATGGCTGGGTCAGAACCCCAGCCACCCCACCCCCCTCCAAAGCACAGGTTTTTGGTCTAATTTTGTTGACTGTTTGGTTTGGGTTCTGTAGTCTGTTAGAAACTGCCTAAATTGGTCTTACTGTGCTAGTCAGTTGGTGCAGTGATGAATCAGAGGCTCTATTTTGTGTAAAAAGCCAGAGTTAACTCCTCTTGTCCTGTGTAAGGAAAACAGCCTAATGATTTCCTTAAATTTGTAAGCCTTGGACTCTGCATGTCACGTGGATTTTTCAGAGAACTTACAAGCTGCTTCATTAACTAGTTTGAATAATAGGAGACTTTAAATTTTTAAATTATGAGGGGAAAATAAATGCTTCTTCTGCTCTGAATAACTGCAAAGATGGAACAAAACAGCATCTGAGGTTTGCTGTACTGCTGAAATTCAGAGGGACCCTGAGCACAGCTGTGTTTAAAGACATCAGCTTGCTATTAAGGTACGTTATCGCTGGTTACCATCTGTTAGGATTAACCAGCCTGCAGATAGGCTATTGATCAAGATAAATCTGTGGAGGGGCAATAACTCCCCCTTCCTCTACAGCTGTGTGTGCTAAGTGATGTCATGGCGTTTGTGACTTGACACGAGGAGGTGGGCTGAGTGCATCTTGACCCTGGGATCAGCTGAGGCTGTCGGAGCTTTAGCTGTGTCCAGCTGCAGAGCCTGTGTTCTTGCTGGGTTTGTAGGCTAGGGCTCCATGTATGGTTGTGTAGCTTGCTTGGTCATTTTAAAGACTAGGGAATTCTCATGAAGATGGATTTGAGTTTGTGTGTATACATGACTATGAAATGCATGGTTTAAAAATAAATAGTAGGCTGGCTGCATTTTTCCAAATCACAGCATCATAAACCCCATGAAGTAGACAGTTAAATTTAAAATAAATTTTAAAAGGTTAAAGTTAAAATAATATCATTGTAGCAGTACTCTCAGGGACTTGAACTTCCCTCTGCTGTTCAGCAATGTTATGAACTAACTGTATTGTCATGAAGAAGATATTTCAGTGTTCTTTGGCTCAGATTAGGTTAAATTAATTTTTCACGTGGAATATCAACATTTTTGTTGTACTGTTTTCCAATGTGGCATTATCACAAGCTTGGGGGATGACAATATTATTGCTTTGCTGCCCTGCTTTGAGCTATGGTACCTTTTGTTTTGTTTTTGTTTTTTTTGGGGGTTTTTTTGTTTGTTTGTTTCAGGGAGTGATGGGGGAGTGGAACAGAGGATAGAAGCTGATGCTGTATCTGACAGTTCCCTTTCCCCAATATCAAACTGATGTTAATCACAAACAACCTCTGAGGGAGTGCATGAATACAGATCCAAGATAGACTTTAGCATGGAAGTATTTTGTGACCATGTCTGGGGTTTAACTTTTTTCTCTAACTTTAGGCAAATTTAGCTTTGTTTTTCACACTTAAATATATTTGGATTATTTTGTTTTCAAAACTGGTGTACTACTGTTTGAATTATACGAAAAGCTGGCCAGATCCAAGCTGAACATTCCTGGGGGAGAGTTCCCAGCAAGCATGCTTGTGTGTGTGCAGCCTTTGGTGTCTGCCAGGCTCTTCCATAAAGTGATTATAGTGCTTCAAAAACAACAACAACAAAAAATAGGCTGAATTCTGCTCTGAAACACTTATGCAATTCCAGGGAAGTCTGTTGGCTGTGGGAGCAGACCTGAGGGCAAAACTTGAGCTGGTATCTACAGGGCTTTTTTCCATGTGTTCTGTATGTGCATCGTCTGGATGTGGAACCTCGCAGGTCTTGTCCAGGAATGCAAAACTGTTGTAAAATTTACACATGCTTGTCTACTAAGAGTCTTTGCATGGGGAATTTGGTCAGGAAATATTTTTCTGCTTCATTCTTCTCTGAGTTTTATTGCAATTAAAGCTGAACCAAACTTTTCTGAAAACTCTGAAATGCTTCAGTAACTTCTGTTTGTTTTCCTCATGCCTCTCGACTTGGCTTCTGGCAAGGACTGAAAGCAGCACTGAGTCACTCAGTAAAGAAGTCTATTTTGACAGCACCCCCCTGGCCTAAGCAGGAACTTCTCAAAGTCTGAAGACATTGAGAGTTCTGGATCCTGCATGGTTAAAGCCCAGATGTGCAAACCCTAAGGGCTTTGGGGAGGTATTAAAGCTTCTGGAGCTGCTTAGAGCATGCACAATTGGCAGTGTGGAGAACCTCATCTATCACTGGAGTTAGCTGAAAAGGTGGCTATAGCAGAAAACCTTAATCATACAGTAATTTTGAGAAAGAGTCAAATTATTTGAAGTTTTTCTAGTCTCGAATGTGTGGAGGGGGAGCTCCATCTTACTCACCAGATCTGCAGCCTCTGTATGTTCTGAGTCACAGCTACTGGCTGTACTGACAATGGCAAGGTTTTTTAATTTACTTTCTATCCTCATTAGTACCATAAGAGGGGGCACAGCAAAGACAGGGACAGAGGTAGGATTGTGCAAGTTTCAGCAAGACGATAAATTAGTCCATTTGGTTTTCCTTGCTGGGGGTAACACTCAGTAATGAAGAGCCCAGCTTTCATCTCAGGCCCCAGGAGGAGTTCTGCAAGGTAGAAATTGGGAATGGGAAGTAAGGAGGCTGGGGGGGAGAGGAGGCCAGTAGCTCTTCAGTAAAAGAGAGAACCATTTATGTACATTTGATGTGCAGACTAAAAAACAGCAGTGTTCCTCCATACAATGTCATGTTAGGATTCCTCTACATAAAAGAGGCACTGTAGGAGATTCCTCAACAAGCTTTTTAGATTTGGCAAATGAGTGTTTCCCAGTGGGGCTAGTGTTTGTCACCTTGCAAGGGAAGTCGTGGAGAAGGTCACCCCATGTGAGTTCAGCCACCTTCTTTCATCTCTCGAAGTGAAGAAGTTAAAAATAAGTGAAAGATGTGAAAGGTGAAGAGTTAGGTCTCTTTTGATATTTGCTAGCTATGTGCCTGCCATGAAAAAGTCAGTGCTTGTTAACAGTTCCTGCGTGGTGGGATGTGGCACACCACACTCCTCACCCTGTACACAGAAGAGGAAATTGCTGATAACTGTGATAGTTTGCTGTTGGGGTTACCTCCCTCTAGTTATCTAAACTGTTATAAAATATATCAAGGTGAAGAAAGGCCCCCTTTCTTTTCAGTTGCATGCTAAATACTACTCTGCTTCCTGTACTCAAAAAACATTATCTGTTGCTGCCTCGGAGTTCTCACCCTGAAGTAGTTGTATTTTAGTACTGAGTACAGCACTTTGTAACATGTGAACGGCCTCATGCCCTACACTCCCACAACCAAAAATCTCCAATAGAGTTTATTTTACAGCAGTTCCTATCTGTGTGTTTGTAGATGACTTTGGGTACCATCTGGGAAAAATTGTTCTTTGTTAAATTCCCCTTTATTCCCCTTAGGATACGTATTTAAGGCAGGAGATGCTGAAGGATGTACTGAGGATTGTAAAAGCAGCTTGAAGTAAAGATGTAGGAGGAAAAGTACTCAAGCTGTTTTTCTGCTTTTGCAATTGAAAGGAAACTCATGATATAGCAAATTTTAAATGGCACAAGAAATTCTGCTGTCTACTTCAACATGGCACTATTAGGCCAGCAACAGGGGGAGCAGCTGCTCAGCCATTGTATAATTGACATCGCTGGTAACGACCTTGGATTCATAATTAGGGTTCATGAGGATCAGGGGAGAAAAAAAAAAGAAAAAACCCACCCTTGAAAAAGGTCACAAACAACTGTATGAGTGAGCACATCGGAACGCAATGAAGGCTGAAGAAACCCTGCCTGTCCCAGAGCCCCACAGGGGGTGAGATGTGGGCGCTTGCACTGGGAGAGGTTCCAGGTCTCTCTTGGTGATACTGAGCAGTTGACCAGAAGTGCTGACATTTTAGGAGGAGGCCAGAGAAGTTTAGATTAGAACACACTGCTGTAAAAAAAAAAAACACACAACATTTTTTTCCTGGGAATGAATGAGCAAGTTCATGCCAGTAACACCAAATCTACAGCACGCACACATGGCCCACTGCCTCCAGGTATAATCAGTGCTTAAAAAAACTGGGACGTGCTGCAAGTGGATACCTCCTTTATCATACATACTTGAGAGCTCGGAGTTTGATTGCCACCTGAAAATGGGCACTGTGGCTTTCTTTCCCCACTCAGTGGGTTGTTGGGTGATGACCCTGAGTCCTTTCATGAGCCCCGTGTAACCTTTATCTATTTCTCTTTCTAACAAAAAATATATTTCAGGAAGTTCCACAATTGCACATGTCTGTATGGTGAGGTTTGGCACACAAAGCCTGATGTAAGGTTGGCTTCTTCCCTTTAGCTTACAATGTTTAAATTGGGTTCCCTCACAGATTCAAAAACACATTCTGCTGGGTCACGCTGGAGCTTTGAATCACACCTTTCGTAAAATATACATTGAGCTTTCTGCTGCAAGTTGCCTTACAGAAAACCCCACGGTATTCCCATGTGTGGAGAACTGGCCATTCAGTTTGCATTGAACTTGTTTTGAGCTGCAAATAGCCACAAACCTGTGGATGGATGTGGCAGTGCTCAGAGTCCGCAATACGTGCGTGCTCTGGATTTCGCTCTATTTAGACTGAGGACCCACTGGCTGTTCAGGGAGGGGACTCTGATTTCCTTTAATAAATAATGCTTGTATGTGTTTGGGAAATGCCAGTCCTGTTTTGGCAGCTACTGAAACCTAAAGCCTAAGAAATGTAAAGCTTGATGAGCACAGTTTTCTTCCAGAACAGTTTGTGTTGCGTTCCTGGAGGGAGTTATGGGCCTTTTTTACTGTGGGGTAGGAGGTCTGAACCTATTCCTTTCAGAGCTGCTTTGAAATCCCATTAAATGGCTGCTGTCATGAGGCTAGTTCTTCATCAGAAGACCTCTGGTACCTTGCGGAAGACGGATCCTGTCAAGATAAACTTGGGATTATTTGTGATGAAATTAAAAATAAGGTCAATAAAGATACTTGTGGTTTGAGACTCATGAAAAATATTTGTCTTGGTACTCATAACACTTAAACTAGAATGACTCAAAATCAATGTGGCAGAGTAAAAGGATTAAACACCGGCTTGGAAGCATGTCCCAAAACGTCATCGTAAACAGGAAATCAGGACTGAGTGGGAGTATTTCTTGTGGGGTCTCCGAGATCGCTTTGCGGCCCCGAATAACCAACTGTTCTAAAAGCAGCCAAGCAGAAAACAGGGAGTCAGTGGTCGGCATGGCACGTGGCACCAAGCCTGGTTGGGGACACACAGCAACCCGGGCCAGTCCATGAGGTGGGCAATCAAAATGCCGTGCTCTCCAGAGTCACCCAGTGCCCAGATAGGAAAGGTCTGGCCACAGCCGGCTTCCTTCTGCTGCAGCCGCTTGCACATAGCTGCTGGTGCAGTCCAAGAGTGCATGCTCCTCCGGGGAAAGGAGGAGAAACAGTGATAAAATATTTGAACTGCAGCTGTCCCTGATGAGAAGCATATCAATTAAATAGAAAACACTGTCAGGGCGCCAGGGTTCCTGTCTGGCTTTCCAGTCTGTATTAGAAGAAGAGTCACTAGTACAAGGATGGGCCTTACTAGTTTTGGGTGAGATTGCACTGGAGAAGAAGTCGAAATGCAGAAGAGAAGTTGCTCATGGCATGCGAAGAATGAGGCTGTTGTGGACAGGATGCCTTGAGGTCCCTGATCTCCTACTCAATGGAGAAAGGTCCCTTCTTTGGCTCTGGTGTATGCCTGGATTCAGAAAAAACGGGGTTCACTCCAACCAAACTTCCAGTCATTTCCTCTGCAGCCTTTTCCCCGTGCCTTTTGAACTGGGAAAGGAGAGGGCTCCTAGAGCGCTGCCTTCCCCTGCTGCTGAGTTTTCCTGTTTACTCTCTCTGCACCGAGTGGACTGGTGGAGCTGAGACTGAGACTTGGACAGAGGAGCAGAAGCTAAATGTGGCGTCTGAAAGCATAAACAATCAGGATTAAATACTGCACAGGCCGTGGGGCTGAATTAATGCCATTTGTTGCAAGAAAGAAAGGATAGTGGTATTCATTTCCAGACCTGGATTTAAGTGTTGCTGGAAGGAAAGGGCTACAGGGCAGCAGGACCTCCTGCTCTAGATAAAATATAACAGTGCTTCCAGAGCTCCCTGAAATAATCTTCCATCAAAATAAATAGATGAACCCTGCAGTCAACCTTGCTCTCTGCCAACGCAGGGGACTGGTTTAGCACTGGGATAGGTAATATCACCAGTTAAAGCTTGCTCCAGCTCTGTCACAGTGGAGTCACAGTAGAGGGACAGCTCAGATTTGCTCCTTTGAGATCTGGAGCAAGACTGAATGGGGTTATTTTGGGGGGACATCAGAGGTAACATGGCCATACATGTCCATACGTTGTTCACAGAACCGTTGATTGGGTGGTCTTGACTGCGACAGTGACGTCCTGTGCACATCCTCTGCCCAGTGGTGGGGCCTTCTCCTGCCTCACCTGCGGGTGCCGGCTGGCTGCAGAGGAGCTGATGGAGGTTGTGCGGGCAGCACACCCCTGCCTGCAGATGATGGGGACATTTCAGGTGTTAGGAGACCAGGCTGGGTTTCTGGGTCCTGTGAAGCTTGGCACTTTTTTCCTTTCTTTTTTTTTTTTTTTTTTCTTTTCCTTTTAAGGGCTTAGTTTTGTTTAATTTTGCTTTTAAAGGGTGAAGAGGGGAAAAAACAGCTTCCAGAAAAAAAACAACAGTTCAAGCTCCAGGAGCCAGATCTTAGCATGAGAACCCGACCCAGTGTGGGGGAGGGCTGTGTCAGATCACTGCCTGCCCAAGGAGCAAGAATTCGCTGCCTGCCGAAAAGCCGCAGAGCTCAGACCCTTTTTGAAAGAGTAACATCTTTGATATAAAAAAAACCCCAAAAAACCAAAAACAACCAACAACTCAAAACCACCCAGCCAATAAAAAGCCTCAGACATACAGGATCCCATTCATGGTGGGAGGGATTTAGTGGAAGTATTTTCCTTCTTTAAGGTTTGGCACAGCCTTAAAGGAGTCTCTTTAAAAGCTTCCAGAGCCGATTATATTTTGGATTGTGTTTCAAATCACCCTTCCCCCACCATGTTTGGTGGGTCCTCAAACAAGTTCCCAGAATAAATTAGACATAACGGTAGCGGGATCTTTTTTTTTTTTTTTTTCTTGAGGAGGAGGAAGGAATAAATGACACCAAATTCTGTAATGGAAAGAAAAAAGAAAAAAAAAAAGTGTGTATCGGAAACTGCTGCTGAGTGACTCATGCTGCCGGACAAACGGAACCTCACTCATCACTCCATCTTCATCCTCCTCCTCTGGTGAGAGAAAAAGTCTTGGAAAAATATCAGCTCCACCCCACCCCCTCCCCACTTCTTCTCCCGTGGCATCCGTACACAGGGAAACGGTCCAAGCCACAGCGATGGCTTCATGTGCTTCTTGGGGCAGGCTTTTTTTTTTTTTTTTTTTTTTTTTTTT
>VXBL01002122.1:1860517-1946684 GCA_013400195.1 Aramus guarauna | reverse complement strand
TTTTTTTTTTTTTTGTTTTAATAGCCAACTAGGAAAAGCCTCTGAGGTGACCTTGGAAAAATGTATGCACCAAAGGAAAAAGTTGTGGAAGGGGAGTGGGGGCAGTGTTAGAGTCCTTGTGTGCTTTATGTTTGGAGGCTTTTTTTTTTTCCCTCATAATGTTTTTCCAAATTTCCACTGAAATAAATTTGCAAGTTATTATTAATTTTTTTTTTACGAGTGGGAAGAGAGGGGAGGATGCGCCATGCGAAAGGCAGAACGAGCTGGGCACAATTCCGACTTAAATAAATGCTGCGTCATAAAAGTATAAAGGGTAGTGCGGGGGGAAGGGTGGGATGCAAAAAATTGCTCGCTCTCTCCTCTGTTTGGGAGAGTAATTAGCATTTTTATGAAGCATATAAACTGTATACAAATCAAATATGCTTTTATTTCCATAAAAATTGGGAGGAGTCTTTTTTTTTTTTTCTTCCTCCCTTCTGAAAACATCTTCTGCAAATGTTTGGTACTGCCTGCCTGAAAGCTGCTTAAAATGCAGCTTTTTGGACTGCCAGGTCCAGCCAGGCCTGCTGTGGGCACGGGGGCTGTTAGCCAGCAGCAGCCCCTTCCCAGCAAATGCCTTTCAGCTGTAGGGCCATGGGGCTGTGTGGGTAGATACAATGGCTGTGCTCCGCCTCGCAAAAAATCTTGCCTAAGGAGATGCCATGTTTTTCCAGGTTGTTAGCTCTTGTTTTTCATCAACAGGTGACTTCTCCCTCTACCCTGGCTTTTGAGAGGACTTGAGCTAGATTGTGCATGGTATGAAAATGGCCGTGAAGAGGTGTAATATTCCGTTCTTCCACATTTTTTGTGATTGTGGTCAATCCCAGGCAGCCTCTTTGAGGGCTCTCACTTTTCCCCCAGATCTTCCCACTGTAACTCTTCCCCTCTTCCAGCACCATTTGCTGTCTCCAGCCCAGGTTTGTACATCACACCGTCTACTGAGCTGGAGGAGCTCACAGGATGCTGGATAGGAGCAATACCAAGAGCAGAGGGCGGCCTGTGACGGCAGTTTGGGATGGCCAGAAGCTATCTGAGGGTGTAGGACAAGCACCGGGCCACTTTGCTTAAGCATCTCCTCACGGGGACACACAGATGCAATAAGAGATGTTGCTGGTGGCAGCAGCTGCAAGTCCCTGACCTGAGCGGACCTTGTGGAACTAGTTCATCCCCCGTGCTCCTTCCCTCACCCCCAGCCCTCCCCTGGGCTTCACAGCCCATGGCACGATGCTTCAGAGCCGGCTGCTCACCCCATCCCTGTGCTGCTTTGTACACAGACGGGACACCAGCCAGCCCCGCTCCTGCACCCAAATGCCTACGGGCAGACCGGAGAGAAGCACCCGGCTGCATTTCCCAGCTGAGGGCTGTGAGCAATTGCCGGACAATAAATGACTTTCAGCTGGACTGCATTAGCCATGGGTGGTGCTGCCCGGAGAGATGGCTGCAGGGAGCAGCGGCTCTACTTAAGGCAGTCTCTGCCAGCTGCCTCTGGGCTATCAGCAGTGGGAGCAGCTGTGCCAAGCTGGGATCCTGGGTGCTTCCCCTGTGGGCTGAGGTTCCTTAGGAGAGCTGGGCATGTGCTGGAAAAGCCTTCCTGACTGTAAGTGCAAGGGTTCACCCTCCTTCCCTCCCCCACCTCTTCCTTTTCCTTCATTCCACAGGAAAGCAATCATAGTATCAAGTGTTTCCTAATAACTTTTTAGGTTGATGACTAATTTTTCAGCCATGCTGAATGGAGGGTAATAGTCAGATATTAAGCCCTGCTATGAAATAGGTGTCCAAGTGAGAAAAGCATTAGGGAAGCTGTGCAGGAGGGGGAGGCTTTTGAAATATCTCAGTTTCAGAAAAGCCTCTGTTAGGAGCTTCTGCACCTGGGAGGCTGAAACCAATCCATTGCCAGGTAGAAACCCAGAAGAAAATGAGCTCTGGTGGAGTTAATGGTTGTGGCCTTGCCTTGCTGGCTATGGGAGGGAGACCTAAGCGGTTTTCTCTTAAAACCCTCATCCTACCCTGGGGAAGGATATTAGATTTCAATCTAGGTTTGCAGACAGGCCCCAAATGAACTGGAGGGCTTGTGAAAAATGTGAGGGAGTTAGATGTGGGTTTGGATCCCAAATTTCCTATTCCTCACAAGGAGCCATCTGAATGCCGCTTTGGAGGCTTTCACCCTGAATTGCTAGGTGCTCCCTGCAGTGTCCCTGCTTGTGGTGGTGCATCGTGGGCTCCCAGGTGCTCTGTTCGGCACAAGCTCAATGCTCTGGGCTTACAGCCCCTATTTGGGGACCATCAGCTCCAGGCAGACCTGTGTGGTGCTTTCCCTGCTCTCCCGCTCAGTCTTCCATGAAGATTCAGGATAGGGGGATGGGGAGTGAGCAAAAGCAGGATGAAATCAGCTTTTTGTGTAAATCAGCTGATGTGCTGTATAAAACGCAGGTCTAAGTTTTGAACCTAGAATTTTCTTTAATAACAAACCAGGGTCAATGAATGTAAAGCCCCATGCAGAGCCTTTTACTGTGTTAGTCATAGCTTGAATCCTTTATGTTCCCTCTTCTAATGGCAAGTATTATCCAGCATGCCTTGTTACAGTGTGGTCTTTGGAGGGTGTGGAAGTTAGTAATGATGGTGCCTGAATGCTGTTCCAGAGATCGCTGCTACAATTCACAGCAGATAATAGGAGCCACAGCCAGACAGATAATAGAACTGACTGAGATCCATTTATTGCTAAGAGACTGTCTGAATATTTGTACATAGCCCGAGCCACTCCACCCTCCTTCATCACATTTCCCAGGAAAGGGGGGGACAAAACAAAACACGAGCCTAGGGCAGAATGGGGAGGAAGGGAGAGATTTGCAGGCTCTGATGCATTCATAGCTTTTTTTTTAATGGCCTTTGTCATAACTGAGCCAGAACGGTGTAGATTGCTAATGTATTTACTGCCTGCTAGGCAAGTGGAGGTGTAGGACAACCACAGGGAGCAAGTGGTGAACTGGGATGTGAGTTGACCCCAGCCTATCTGAAGCCTAAGCTAACATCTGATCACAAAGCTATCTTCCCTTGCAGGTAAACGAGCAGCATGATGGAAGGTTTCAGTGATGGGCTGCAGGCAAAGCTGAAGTCAGGGATAATGGAAGTAGCTAGCCTAGGAAAGCTTGACCTAATTCAGAGCAGCACAGTTCATTGCCACTTGAAATTTTCTTGGTCTTCACATGCTTGTTAAGCTGCTTAGGCCTTACAGAAGCTGTCTGGTGAGGCAATTTGTGTGCCAAAATGTATATCTGTCATTCAAGTTGCTTGGGTTTTTTGGTGTTTGATTGACCCTTCACTGACCTTTCCCTATCTGGGAAGGATTGGCAGTTTTTAAGGAGCAGAAAAGGTTGAGGATTTTATTTTTCTTGCTTTCTAGAGAATTGTGTGTGTGTGGAAAGTAAAATACCTATAGCATCTATTCCTGATGGTTGTATTTTCTCTTTCAAGAGGGGCCATGGCTGTGCTAGCCCCTCTTATGTCTGGTGCTGGCTCTATATGTTCAGTGTTGGCTGTTTCTAGGATGTTCTTGGTGAGGAGCAAGGAACAGGCGATGGCAAAGTCCAACCCAGCAACGAAAGCACTGCTGATGATGCCACCTCCTCCTATTTCTTTTCCAAGGTGGTGGAGGGTAGAAAAGTTATGCTGTAGTGCTCCTAGCTCTGAGGAAGGACCGTGGCTTAGTAGGTTGAAGAGAGCAGCGTTGGTGTAGTTAACTGATGGTCACTACCAACTCCTTGCAGCAAGCCTGGCCATGCTAATGGAGGAACTGAGGCCCTGATGGAAGTGGACAACGTGCTGCGAGATAGCTCCCTACCTGCCTGCCGAGCGATAACTAGCTGTCCTCTGACTGGCTTGGTTTCCTGGCCCCTCTGTCAGCACATGTTTGGATGCTGCCAGTAAGTAAATTCAGCCTTGTCCCCACCTTACCCTTTGCTCTGAAACTCTTTGTTCATGGTGTTGAGTGCATGTCTGGAAGCCTGTGATGTGAGGCACTCATGGCTCCCAGATGTTAGAGCTGCTCAGCTGGTGTGGAGTCCTTGCCAAGCCAGTCTTCTGTGACCATTTATATTTATGCTCCACACTTTTCTTTTTTTTTACCTTTGTCCCAGAGGTGCTAAGATATTTTCTTTACTGAACAGACAGTTCATTTGCAGGGTTTCTTTCTTCTGTGGTCCTTGGAGGTCACTGAAGTTGTTCTGTTCAGTGGGAGGAGTCTTTTCCCAGGAAAGAAAAGTGATCTAGGTTAGACTAGGCTAAGGAGGAAAAAGTTAACTCTGTTTTGATGTTCAAACATGTTCAGGTGCAAGTCTGTTTTCATCCTCAGATCTGCATTATGTGCTGTCAGTTGGGGATAGCAAGCATGCAGGTGAAGGGGATAAGGGCTCTGGCTGCAAACCAGGGATCCTGGGCTCTGTTCTTGGCTTTGAACTGGTTTGTGACATTGGGCAACTTGTGTTACTTTTCTCTGTCATTGGGACTGTGAGCTGCTTTGGGCAGGGGTTGCTTTTGTGTGCTTGAGAGTGACTAGTTAGGGCTGACAGATGCTGCCTCTGATGGACAGTGAGGGGGTAACAACAGCTTTTACCTGGACCTCTGAATGGGTGATATGTGTATGGACAGTGGCAAAACAAGCAGCTGGGTGCTCACTCATCCTGGATACAGCAGTATCCAATGTTAGGGAATCCCAATCTTCTCTGTGCTACTCTAACAAGAGTGTCAGTTACAAGACCAGAAATCAGAAATTTCCATTGTAGGCTTCTCCTACCTATGCCTTCTTTCACGTTGTCTTTGGAGACCAGAGATCTGTAATATGAGGTGTTGCACAAATCTGTAGCATAGCTCCGCAAAATTCCCTTAAGTAGAATAATAAAGGTCTGTTGTTTTCCAGCTGGTTGGAAGAGATCATTGTCTTGGAGAGCCTTTCCTCTTGTCAGACCTCCCCTGGGATGTTACGTGGAATAAGGCCTCTACTAGCAGCAAACACTGATCTTGAAGCATTTCCTGAAACTTTTGTGGAAGGAGGAGGGATGGGATTTCTCTTCTACACTGAAATTAAATGCCAGTATTTTATGACCCCTTGGTTGGCCCTTGCAGCTAGAAGACCCCACCAAAGACCTGGGAAGACAGTGGCTTCTTTACTTGTTTTTTTTTGGTTTGTTTTTTTTTTTTTTTTCAGATAGTGTAGGAAGGACCTCTTCAGGGCAACAGGGTAGATGTTAAGAAAATTGCTCTCACTCCGATATTAAGAATATGTTCATTGCAAAAGAAAGACACAGGTAAATTCCAGGCTAGATTTGGACTCTTCTAAAATGTTCTATTACTGTAACTGAAATCTATAGTTTAGGTAGTGGACATTCGCTGACTTCAAGATTAATATATTACATTCCTTCGCATACAGTTCAACTCACTTATCAAAAGTCCTTCAGAGTTCTCTCAACTCTTAATTTTAGGTTGAACAGGCATACATGTTAAGGGAAAAGGAATGTCTTGAACTGTGCTCAAAAACAATGACTATATAGTTTAAATATCACTTTTGGGAAAAGAATTTATATCCCAGAGGAATGAGTTCTAGCAGCTCCAGCATTGATGCTCTGCATGACAAAGTATTACTAAGATGTTTTTCAAAGGCTGTACTGAGGCTCTCTGGAGACTAGTCCTTTTCTTACCATATTTCAGAATGATGGTGGCCAAAATTTTTCCATACTAGGAGCTGGTCAGTGGTCAGTCTTCACCACAGCATCTGCATGAAATTATTGTGACTTGTGTTCCCAAATCACTGAGGCATTTTGGAAATGTTACTGTTAGGCACTTAAATCTACGCTCAGGAGGAGCTTTAAGGGAAGAGAAAAGAATAACCCTATTTTCTTTAAAGTTTAGGACCTGGCAGAGACTGAGGTTGCCTAACCCTCAAACTGGTGGCTGGAGCTCAGACTGTGCTTTCCTAGTGGCCAGGAAGACCTGAGCTCTAACTGCAGCTGTGGCTATAAATAAGTTGTGGACCACAGGAAAATTCTTGTGCCTTGCTTACTCCCTTGCAGAATGGGTGAACTGATTTTTAGAAATGCAGCTGGTCCATCCTGCATGCCAGGAGCTGTCAGGATTTGTGTGTTCTACCTGTTCCTGTGGCAATCTTTTTTTTTTTTTAAATCAAATTGAGTTCTGTGAAGAAACAAGGGAGAGGAAGGGTGCTAGGGTAAGTGAAGGGCATCTTCCCATGTGGTTTTTCAGTTCAACCCTGAAGTAGCATGAAACAACCACAAGTCTTGATGCAGATTAGGTTTCCTGGAAAATTAGTGACTTTTTTCTTTTCAATACTGATAGATGTGTTTAAATCTTTCTTCATGCATGAGATCTTTTCTTGAACCATACATTGCCTCTGCTCACCCTGTATAGTCGATGTATGGTGGTATAAGAGCAAAGTGAGTGTTGGCATCACCATCACAAATAACAAGGACAAAATCCTGGTTGAAATCAAGACCTGCGCATGAACTGGCCTGCAGAGATGATCCAAAATGCTGTGTAAAATAGGGCTGCTTGGAGAGTTGGACACAACCACCCAGGAATTCCCTTGGGTTTTATGCCCAAGCTCCTAACTACAAAGCTTTTCACTTGCATTGTCTAACAAATGCGTATGTATTTCAAAATTGAAGTATCTGGAAGTCATCTCCTCTAATTTTGTTGTCCTGAAAGTAGAGATCTGTGTTCCTTTTGTTCTAGATCTGACACATCTCAAACCTGTAGAATAAGCAGAAATTTACAACAAGGCATGTATGATGAATTCCAAACATCAATGTTCTTTGCCTTCTACAATTGATATAATAGCCTAAGTACTAGTTTATAGCTATGACAGATTGTGGCTAGAGTTAATTTTCACAAGAAGCTGGGGTGGGACACAGCCAGGACAGGGGACTCAAACTAGCCGAAGGGGTACTTCATACCATATGATGTCAGCATAAAAAGGGGCTAGCTGGGGAGGAGAGGCATGGCTCCAGGACGGATCTGAGTGTCCAGTTGTTGGGTGAGAAATTGCATTGTGTATTACCTGCTTTGTGTATTCTAAGTACTGTTGTTTTCCTCTCTCTTTGCCACGAGTTTTGCCTTGGTCTTCTGATTCTCCTCCCCATCTCATGAGGGAGGGGAGGAGTGAAAGAGCAGCGCATGGTGCTCAGTTGCTGGCCAGGGCTAAACTATGACATAAATAAATTTGAATTTGTACTTTATGTCCACAATGATACATAGAGTCAGAGCATGAGGAATCAAGGCCTATGGCTGCTTCTCAGCTCTGGTGTTACAGGTTTAATGGACAGTTGAGCAACACTTTAGAAAGTCTTTTATCTCTTCTGCCTGTCCATTTAGATGAAGCCTGAGATGGCAGACTGAAAGCTGCTCCTGTCCAGTGGGCTGTGCAAGGGAAGTGAAGCTGGAGCGTGTGATGACTTAGGAATAAACAGCAAGAAAAATAGCTTATGATCAAAGCCTGCCTGAGCTGTCCCATGGTGGAACCCTCTTGTTTATCAGTGCTATGAGGTCATGCAACTTGTCTGTGGTTCTTGTCCAGATTTGGTCCTCAGCTGAAAAACTACAGTTAGGGTCTCTTATTACAAGCTTTGACATTGATCAGCTACTAACTATAAAGAAAGCCCAGGCCAAGGAAAATCAGAAGGCTGCTAGCCAGGAAATATCCCTGGCTAGGAAAGGAACTTTCCAGAGTGTAGTTTCGGATCCTCAGCTTGTATTAATGGACCTAGTTCCATGTTTTGGAGAACTGTATGCTTGAAAATAAACTCAAGTGTAAAGGAGAGAAAGAATTTAGTCATGGTAGCTTAAATTCTCTTCTTCTGAACCATGTGAAATGTCAGGAGAACAGGAAGCTCTCCCAGGGGTAATCCCATCCAAGACTCTAGCTGCCTCTGAATTAACAAAGTCCCCAAGTAGTCTGATACCACAGGATGCAGATGTTTTAGTTCTGGCAAGTAATGTGAAACTGCAGGCCAAGATTATGCTAAAATTTTCTTTTTTCATACATGTTGCTTTTTTACAAAAAAAAAACCAAACAAAAACCAAAAAACAGATAAATGCTCACCCAAACTATAAGACTTTTTTAGAAATGTGAATGGGTGTATGTTCTCCTGCTGGCTGGGTAATTTGGTAGATGTTAACACAATGTAAATACAGTACAAATACAGTTTGGCATGGTGTTTATAAGGACATATGGGAACTATCATTTTTATGCAACCTAGTACTGTGTTTAGTGCTTCTGAAGGGCTTCTGCTTTGATTGTGTGTGAGCTAGACTATGGTGGGAATGAAGAGGAGCAAAATGTGCATGTCTTGTAAACATGGCAACACTGAAAGACCCAAATAGATGGGTAAATGCTGTTCAAAGCCAACACAAAGAAGAGCAAATCTAAGGTCAGATGGCAAAATATTTGAAATGCAGGACTGAGTGTTTCTCCTGTTTGCAGGAAGATTTGAGAATATTTGCCTGTCATGCCTTAGGGAGAAAAATCATTGATACTGCTTGTCAGCCTAGACCTGTTCTGGCCCAGGACAGAGGTGGGTTGCCAGCTACAGATCCTACAAAGAGTCCGCATGTTAACTGCTAGTGATTTGCTTGTGCAGCAGAAATAATGGACATCTGTTGCCAGCCAGGAAAAAAACCAAACACTAACCTAGGAATGTGAGTATGAAATGCACTGCCTGAATCAATGAACCAAAGTTGCCACAATCTTAATTTACTGCATATGGGATGTTTAGACCAGCAGGGTCTTCCTGACCTTTGCTAATATAACATGTTGCAGAGCATCTCTGTATCCCCTTACAAAAGATGAGTGTATGTAGGCAAGGCAGAATGCCAGCAAAGGCTTCCCAGTGCTGCTGTGAGGGTGTTTTCCAGGAGAGAATGGCTGGATGACACTGAGGATGTACCAGGCCTCAAACTGGACGTGGGTGAGAAGACAGACAACAGTTATTTACATAATGGTTGCTGCAATCTGACTTGGAGGAGATTACTTCCTCTCCTTAAATCTGCCAATTGGTCTAACTTTGCATGGGTGAGGAAAACCAAACCAACTGAGCAAGTGGGAAGTTTCTCAGCGCTGGGAGGAATTTGGGCACACACACCCAACTCACCTGTGCCAAAGCTTCATCTCTGCTCCTTCCCTCCAAGGTGAAATGCTTTGTGTGCCCAAGATCATGGGTCAGAGGAGAAAAACCTCTTTCCTCATGGCCCTTACTGCAGTTGGAGCAAGTCAGAGAAAAGTCCATTATTCTGTCTTCTGCCTGCAAGGGACAAGAGAGCATCATTAGGAAGGGTGACAACACAGGGTTTTCATTAGGCAAAAGGAAGGTTTCATGCAAAGCCAAGTTACTTTCATTGCTATGGAGGCTTCATGGCACTCTATTTCTCGGGTGTGGGCTCAGTCCCCCCATTGAGACTTGTTTATTCCAGAGCTCAGTAGGTTTCTGGGAAGTGCTGTAATAGCTGGGAGGAGATCCCATGGAGAGGGTGGATTCTCTCGGACACATGCTGTTTAACAATGCCACTGTCTGCAGAGGAACAGAAAACAAACAATACGAAATCCCCGCCGTAAACCATGCAGTGTGCACAAACACCAGAATATGAATAGCCACTCAGAAGGTGGCTAGTGGCAAGCAGCTCTGCTGCTATTGTTTATTGTGGCAGAGGAACTAGAACCAGCTCTTCAAAATAGGCCAATGTTGCCCATTCATGATGGGTTAATGGTTTCTGCAACTGAAACTGAAGTGTAATGGTTCCTGGTGAAATGGGGGAAACATCTGTAGAAAGCAAATTTGGAAGCACTAAAAACTGCAATGACTTAATTTTAATTTTATTCAAACATCTTGAGCAGGGAAAGCTAAGGGCCCTGTTTGAATAGGGTTGCAATTGCATGCAATAAAAGCTGGGGGACTGTCTCTGAGGACTGATCATCTAAAGACCAGGCAAAAGAAGCAGGTGAAAGCTGTCAGATGGGTGGGAGCAAAGTGTATCTGGAGTGACTCTGAGGGTGTTACTGGGCAGCGTGAGTGGCTCTGTGAAGTAAATCAGAGGGTGGGTGTGGGTGGGTGAGAACACCAGTGTTACCCGCATTTACAGCAGTGTTTTACTTTGGATTAACTTTGCTTTGGAGGACCAGTCCTTAGGATTGGATGGTAGCGGTTGAAGTGCATTTGATGTGCTCTGGCATGTATCTCCCAGCTTAGCTTCATCTGAAAGTAGTCCAGGTTCATTCTCCAAGACCATCCTGTGATGTGAACCAAAGTGCAGTAAGTGGAGACAACTGGGAGATCTGCTTCTAAAGCACCCTGTTTATCTGAATTCAGATGCTTGTGTAGATATGCTCTAGGCATGCCAACATACATCTGAAGATGTGAGTAGCTCCTGGAACATGCTGGCTGAATATCTGTAAGGCCAAGGAACATGTGTTTGGGCTGAGAGGGTGCAGGGTGCCTTGATCCTGCCAATTGTCTCTTGTGTGTGCTTATTCTCTGCATGTAGGTCACTTGCCAGATTGTTTTACTCTCTCATCCACAAGCTGTGGGGAATCTGTGGTGTCTGGAAAGCGGCTCTTTGAGCCTTTGACGTGGCTGCTGAGACTTATACGTGGACTCTGGAGGAGGATTCCAGCTCTTTAGTGGTGAGCCTGTGCATACTCAGTGCCCAGGTGGTGGTGACTCCCATTTACCCTATACTCATCTGTCCCAACCATTTGCAAGGTCATTTCATGCCAAGAGGAGAGAAGCAACTGCTGTGTCTTTCTGAGTGAATTGGAGACAAGGGCTTTCCCCAGAGGAGCCAGGTCATTCTAAAATAAGATAAACAACACCTATGCTAATTGCAGTGGAAAACTGAGAGCAGCTTGTGCTGGGCTGCTGTGTGCTGTCCCTGAGTACAGATTCAGCAGAGCAGCTGGGTTCCAGAAGGGCTCTGGAAAAAAAAAGATGCTGAGAAGTGAACAGCATCTTCTGCACTTGGGGGTAGCTTCCAGGTGTGTGGGCTTTTTGGAGATGCATTTTAGGAGCTGCTGAGCAAGCAGTGAGATTGTAAGCCCGGTTTTGTATTCACAAATGCATCCTGTAGTGAAGATCCAGTCTATTGTCCCTCACTCTTTTGTGTGTGTGTTTTCTCCTAACATGAGACCCACACAGGGTTGTATATGGAGGACACATGGATGGTATGTGACAGAAGAGAGGCTGCAATCTGCAGCTGGCTCTGCAGCAGGGTTTGGGTACTTGGAATATTCCCAGCTGCAGCATCTCCTGCTCTCCAGCCCTGTGAGCCAGTGCCGCTGAACACAGCACAGGGCAAGTGGTGTGTCTGGGACACAGCTGGATGGGTCCTTGGTGTTGGGCTGTACTTAGGTGGGGTGTGACATGTTGGACATTCAGGACCTCTTGCTCCAGCTACTGACATGTTCAGCAAAGAATAGCCACTAAGGGGACAGTCAGAGGTGAGTGAAACAAGATGTTTCTCCCTGAACAGCAGCAATATAGCCCAGCCCTTCTGCATCAGTAGGTAGTAAGTATAGTGCAGTGACTTCCAGCAGGGCCAGGTCCTAAACTTGCCTATAAGCTCTCAAAGCTTAGTCCTACACCTTAGAGCTCTTCTGCTTCTCCCTAGCAGCAGGTACTGTAATGATTAAAGGTCTGAGAGTGACGATGTAAAAGCCGGCTGCTGCTGCAGGTGATTGGAGCTATTCCTTAGGTCAGACACTGACAACCTGGTGCAGGATTTCACTTTTGCCAGTTAGTCCCACTGAGCATTATACCAAGGCATGTGCATACTATCCAGTTGCTGCCAGAGTTCATGCCATTCTTGCCAAACCATGTCTGTATTGGCTCCATTGCAAACCAAGTCCTGAAATGAAAAGAGCAAAAATCATGAGGACCCTTTTGGATGTCACTTGCAAGTGTGGGAATCCATTCTGTTTGTCCTGCAAGCTCTCCAGCAATAAAGAAAGCAAATACCATCCTGGAAATAGCTTGTCTTGACTCTTCTGTCTTGTTAGAGTGCAGACAAATACTGCTTGCCTTGCTGCAGCTGTGCTCTGAGCTTGCTACAAAGGACAACCATCCATGTATTTCGAGACAGCCATGGTAAGCCAGAGCAATGTACTTTTGAAATCATGCTAGACAAGCTTTTGAAAGCTCAAGAACTAAGAGGTCTGGGTGAATAAAAGAATCAAAAATCCTTGAAGGATTTTTTGGTCTAACAGAACAGACCAAATTCTAGTTATTTTAGGACTAGATATTTCCAATTTATCCTTTTAGGGACCCCTTCACTGAGTTATTAAGCATGCTTGACAGTCTGCTGCACAAAATACCTTGCAGAATTAGGGAAATTTTATCTCTTCTCAAACACCAGGGAGGTGAGACATATGGAGACTAAAATCCACATCCTCAAAGGAATGTAGATTTGTAATTTGCACTGGAAACTGGTGGAGATAGCAGGATTTCCCTAGGGTTAGGGTTAAGCTGATTGGCTTTTCTGGTATATAGGCATGTAATTGATTATTTTGGAGGCTCTGGGTCTAAGCACTTTCCTTAGATCATGTCTGTAGGGGAGGATGGAAATGAGCTGATGTCTCCTGAGCCACAATTTTCCCTTGCCTGAGTCACTGCTGCTGCCCATGATTGTGTTTCTTACCCTTGCCTCTGAATCAGCTGATTTAAGCTCTGTGGTAGCCAGGTGGGACAATGTTCTGATTTTGGTAAAGTTATTACAGACCTCTCCCTTCAGACTCAAACCACAAGACCTTTCTCTTATATTTCCTGTTATCACCTCCTTTTCAGCTGTGCAGTTTGGAGAACCTGGGCCGGCCTTGCCTCTCCTTGCCTAACCTCTCGCAAACAGCCACGAATTTTTGAAAAGAGCCCTGGCTTGCTCTGCCAGCACTCCTTAATTTTTGCCTTTCTTTCCTCCCTGCAAGCCACACTGAAGCAATGCTTTGCTGTTCTCCAGGAGCGGGGAGGGGGGGGGAAAGTAGGTCATGGTGTCATGTAAGGCAGCTGGTGAGAGGAGCAAATAAAAAAACCTGTCGGATGGGAGAAGAATGACCAGCTGTGCAGGATAAACAGGGATGAAAGAACTGATGAGGAAAAGCGCGGGTGCCCGGCGGCAGGTGAAGGAGCCCAGCGCTGCCCGCCCGTCCCCGCTGCCCGGGAGCGGAGCTGCAGGCTCCTGCTGCCGCTGGTCAATGCGCCCTCTCCTGGCACAGGTAAGTGTTACTCCTTCCCCCCTCCTTTTGAAAAGCTTTCCTTGCTCTCGCAAGCAATGCTGGTGGTGTTGGATTTGGGTNTAAAGTTATTACAGACCTCTCCCTTCAGACTCAAACCACAAGACCTTTCTCTTATATTTCCTGTTATCACCTCCTTTTCAGCTGTGCAGTTTGGAGAACCTGGGCCGGCCTTGCCTCTCCTTGCCTAACCTCTCGCAAACAGCCACGAATTTTTGAAAAGAGCCCTGGCTTGCTCTGCCAGCACTCCTTAATTTTTGCCTTTCTTTCCTCCCTGCAAGCCACACTGAAGCAATGCTTTGCTGTTCTCCAGGAGCGGGGAGGGGGGGGAAAGTAGGTCATGGTGTCATGTAAGGCAGCTGGTGAGAGGAGCAAATAAAAAAACCTGTCGGATGGGAGAAGAATGACCAGCTGTGCAGGATAAACAGGGATGAAAGAACTGATGAGGAAAAGCGCGGGTGCCCGGCGGCAGGTGAAGGAGCCCAGCGCTGCCCGCCCGTCCCCGCTGCCCGCCCGTCCCCGCTGCCCGCCCGTCCCCGCTGCCCGGGAGCGGAGCTGCAGGCTCCTGCTGCCGCTGGTCAATGCGCCCTCTCCTGGCACAGGTAAGTGTTACTCCTTCCCCCCTCCTTTTGAAAAGCTTTCCTTGCTCTCGCAAGCAATGCTGGTGGTGTTGGATTTGGGTTTTTTTTTTTTCCACGGTTCTCTTGTCCCTCCCTCCCCTACAGTTCAGCCCAAATAGTCAATGCAGAAAGCATGAGACACGCATGGAAAATCACTCTCAGCAGTCCAAAAATCCTTGGTTGCAAAGCATTTTTTTTTACCCCCTGAATTTTATAGATTTATGAGTCCCCTGGTTTATTTCATTTGTGTTTTATTTTTTTTGCAGAATTAACATATGAAAAAGGAGGGGGTTTTGTGCCTTCCAGCTATCTTGACTCTCACCCAGCATTACTCACTGGGCCTGGAATAGATCTGTTTGAAAGATGGACTCAAGCCTGGTCTTATCTCTGAGACAGGATTTCAAGCCACCCTAGTGCTTAAGGAGAGAGATTCAGGTCTTGAGATGTGGCTTATCCCTACAAGCACCCCTTAATTTAGGGTACTGTTTACAATATGGTGTGGATGGTGATCTCTGCTTGTCTAAGGATTTAGGATTATTTAGGATTTTAACCTATTTTGAGGTTGCCTGCCCCTCTTTTTTAAAAGACAAAAGCGTTTCAGTGCAATGTCTGCTGAGAGAGTTTAGGGTGCTAATTTTCTTGCTGTATTCCTGTAGGCATAGCGATTGTTTCTGATTTTCACCAACCTGTCTATGGCACTGCTATTGTCATTCAAGACAAATTCATTTTGAATTTGTTCTGGGCCAACACGTGCTGCAGGGCTCCCAGTCCTTCAAAGCACATGCAGTAATGTTATAGAAACTCACCTCTTCACCAGGCCAGACCTCCCAACCTCAGAACTGGGATGGGAGCATACTAGGAGGAAGTGACCCTGGATTAAGGAAGGCTCAAACTGTTGAAGCCCAGAAGTGAGGGTCCTATTTAAATTTGGAAAGCTTTATTGTCTCTGTAGTCCTAGGAACAGGACCCTACAGTCTTCTCTGGAGGGCTGATACTTAAATCTTGCTCACAATTCAGTCCTCTGACTGTAAAAGCCTCTTCAGCACCTTGGAGCAAACTTTCCCTTGTGCCCAGGTGTGGGGGATCTAGCTGTCAAGTTTAGCAAGCTGAAATCCTCTTGTGTTTTCACTCTTTCCAGGTAGCAAAGAGGCTGGTGGAGCAGAGTTGGGCAGCCTCCTGGCATTGTCAAAATCTGCTGCCTGAACTGCACAGAAACTAGGACTAAAGTCCTGTGTCTAAAAGATTATTGAAACCTCCATCTCTTCCTGTTCTTCAGCTAATTTATCTCTGTATACACTTGGAAATGCTGGTGAGTGTCGGAAGCAGCAGTCTCTAGTCTAACCAGGGTTTTCTCCTGCTGCTGGCTCTATGGAAGTGATTTTAAGTTTAGTTTTAAAATAGTTCTGCCTAGAAAGAAGGGCTCAGGAGGATGGCATTAGCTAATATGCACAGGCCAGAGATCTGCAGCCAATTGCTCCTGCAGGCAGCCTGTATCTGGTGGCTGAGCTAAACCATGGCATGCAGAAGGCTCTCCTGTCCAGAGTGAGAGTCTCAGCAGTGCCAAGGGCCAATTATCCCTTCCCTGTTAAAAATAAGTGTCCTGGTTTACTGTTTGAGCTGGCTGACTTAAAATTACAGCTTTAGACTATGCTTTTCAAAGATCTTGGTTCCAAGGATCTTTGAATACTGTGCAGGCATTAACAAGCCTTAATGATGCCCCTAGAAGGCTGCTTGGTAAGTAGGAAGGGGCCACAAGAGGTGAGGGCATGTGGCTGCCCATCTCTGTCCCTGTGCAGGCATTCCTGACCTCTGCTGCGACGCTTCATGCGTGTGACAATGTTGATTTATTAGAGGAAACTGAATCAGTACATGGTGCTCACCTGTGTAGGCTACTGTTGCTTCTCCTACCCACTAGGTGTGAGCTCAGAAAATAGTTTGAAACAGAAACATAAAATGGACTTTGAAATGCATTAGCTCACTGGAGTTTCCAGAATCTGTGTGTGTATTTTGCAAGCAGAATATACTACCTTTCAACCTGCAGTTATTTAGAAGCACAGCATGGTTACATGGTGGTTCCAGCCCTTGTGAGACAGGGAGATAGCAATGGTGGTGTTCGGGGTAGTGAGTGGAGCGAAGGGAGCCTTTTGGAAGCAGCAGTAGGTTATATCAGACCACAGGTAGTGTTCATATTGCTTCCTCAAAGTTCTTCAGGTCTTACATTAGACTGTCCCTAATTATTTCTAAGGTTATAAATCCACTCAGGGGATCACGCAGATCCAAGAAATGCGTTTTAATGTTTGTCATAGTACCTTCAATATTAATATTAATCAAATAAGTTTAAAAGACTGACTGATGCCACTTTTGTTTCTAATCTGTTTCCAGTGATCAGGAGTTATCCTGATATTCAGGGTTTCAGCATTTCAGAGAGTTCTTGTGCCAAATCAGATCTCTTTACTCATTTCTTTCTTCCCTTACTCCATAAATGTTAGGAGTTGCAACAAAGCCTGCCGTCAACTGTTGGATTGGATTCTAAATACCAACCCACATCCAAATTTTGCAATTGGTTGCATTTGTTAGAATGGGTGGAACTAATTCTCTGGATCCAAGTACAATTAGATTAATCTAGATCATAATTCTGGGTGTTGCACACAAAATATGAAGTTTATTTCCCTTTACTAGCTCTACTGAATAACAATATTTCAGTACTAGCCTTTCCTTTCAAAATCTATTACGAGCCACCTCAAAGGCCAATGAAGCCTATAAAGAGCAAGCATGACAACCTGTGAGGGAACAGCATGTTTTCACAAGCTTGCAGAAACAAAGTGATAGAATAAGGTGGAAATACGTGCCTTGGAACTTGCAAACAATCCTCTTGTTTATTTTTGTCTAATACACTGGCTTTTGTATTTCAACCCGCACTGGATTGTTTTGATTACCTGTTTTGACTCTACCTGTTGTGAAGTGCGTGGCAATGATTTTGTACGTTTTTTCTCTAGATAGCAGTTTAACCATTGCTTTGTCCTGCAGAAGTGGTGCAGGTCCTGTGTAGTACCTTGTCAGCCTTGGGATGACTGAGGCCACTATGTCTATGCTGACGTGGAAAAAACAAAAGGCTCCTTAATATCTGCACTGAGTCTGGGTCTGGTGCTCTCCCTGCTGAGATGGCTCCTGGGTCAACAACCCCAGCACAAACCAGAAAACAATGCTGTTCTCCCTGTAGTATGGAAAAGAGCTGAACTCTGCTCCAGTAGCATCACTCTTTCAGCATGAAGCTGAAATTTTGAGTAGCCTGGAACTTTTAGCTTGGTTGCTATCCTGCTAAAATAAAAACCTGAGCTCATGACTGACCCTATGGTGAAACAGTTGAACGACTTGTTTGCTTTCTGGGACTGATTCATAAAATAGGCCCAGAGGAAACAGACAGGAATACATGCTAGTCATAATAACGCCTCCAGAGAACACTCATTTCTTTTATTTTTTTTTTTCTTCAGTGGTATTGTCAGCCTTCAGGGTACTTAAAAAAAAAAAAAAAGACCTGGCACAGAGTACACATAAGTTAATGAAAGAATGAAGAGCGACTTTTTCCTCTTAAACAAAGGATGATGATGACTTCTAATGAAACTCTTTTTTTTTTAAATTTTGTTTTATTTTTTTTTAACATCCCTTACTGTACTTCTGAAGATCTTTGCCTGCTTGCTCCAAATCTTGAAGAGCAGAAGATAATATCTGGAGTTGCTATGCAGGTGCAGGAGAATGAACAATTCTTAGACTTATGAAGAACTATGAGTACTCATGTAGTGTCAGGAGAGTCAGTTGTAATGCTTTTACTCTACACAGTCCTGGGGAAACAGCTGGAGCATTGTGTACAATTTGCCGGGCATGTTTCAGGGAAGATGTGGACAATGAGGAGATGCCAAAGGAGAATAGCCAGAACAATTGTAGATCTTGAAAGCATAACCTCAAAACAAGGAGTGGCAAAAGCCCACTGAACTGGGATTAAAATAAGTACAACAGAATTTTCAAAATATATAGAAAAACTCATGCACAGAGGATGGAAAGACACTGTTCTCCATAGCAATGGAGATAGGACTTGGTTAGCCAAATGTGTTAAAAATAACATACCTCGTGCTCAGGTACTAGAAGTGGAGTATTTGCTTAGGACACTTTCTAATAACTGTCTAATGCATCCTTCAAACTTTGAGTCATGGGAAACTTATCCACACTATCTTTGCAACCCTTAAGCCTTAGAATAGAGAAAACACTTTATTTTAAGCTAAACTACCTCCTTTATTGACTTCAGCAAATTTTGGATTGTGTTTGCAGATACCAGAGACAGTAAATCTAGCAAAGATGCCCGAGGAGTTGATGCCTGAGACCTGAGCTGAGATGCATGCTTTGAAATCATGTAAGAGGAAGCAGAGTTACTTAGTCAAAATGTAATTCTCATGGCGTTTAGTCCATATTAACCACAGAGGGAAATGTTAGCTAGTTTTCCCAACACTGATGCTTATTAGACCATGAAATAGTTTTCCCTCTGGGAGATATTTAGAAGTGAATTGGACAAAGTGCTGGAAAATGTAGGGTCTTGTACACTTTGGAGACAACAAGTCCCACAGAGTCAGGGCATCTGAACTGGGTTCAGTTTCCTATTTTCTCACTGATTTACTGTGTACCTGTGTTGATTTTATTTTGAGATCTGCTCTTGCGAAGAGCAAGAAGTGCTGAGATACTCTGACTGAAGAGGTGCAAGACCTAGTTCTACTCCTGCTTTCTAGTTTCCAGCCAGTGTTTCAAATATATTGTGTGCATGCAATTTAACAACAGTAGTGCTAAAGCAATAGATTTAAGCACATAAATACTTGTGTTTGGAAGTTAATAGTTAGTCTATAACAAAACTGTGGGCCAGCAATTAGTCTCAGGTGCTTTGGCAAAGTGCTTATATGTCAGTTGACTCCCTACTGTTTTCCTTTTAGAAGGCAGCGTGACATCTGTAACAGCTGTATAGGGGGTTGTTTCCATCATGTAGCCATAGAAGAGGCAACAGTGTAATGAGAATGGTGCCTTTTCTTGCATATTGGCAAGTCTCAAACTCCTCTTTGCTTAGAAGGTAGTAATGCCTGTTTTTTTGCATTACCTGTAGAGGTATCTCTTCAGGAACTCATGCAGAGCTCTGCTCCAAGAGTGTTTTTCCAAGTGGCATGGTAAGCATGCAGTCTGACATGATTCAGCTGCATTTTTAATGTTTTTCAGAGAATAGCTTAAAACTTATTGGGGGTTTTTGTTCCGTATTATTCTCATGTATAATACTAGCTCTGAAACACACTGTTTTGATTATTGTTATGGCTAATCAAGAAATACCACTTACTTTGCTGTTGATATGTCCTTTCCAGACTGCAACTAAGGAGCAAGACTGTGGGCTTGTCTTGACTTCTGAGTGTGTGCACCAAAATGTACTTGAACTCTGAAGACATTTAAAAAAGGATCTAGATACGTGTATCAAAAAGGATTGTTGTAACACTCTAAATCCTCCTGAAATAGCTGCTCAAATTTGGTGGTCAGAATTTAGGCTGATGGTGGGATTTCTTTTGCATATGGCTGGGGATAAAATGTAGCTGGATCTGAAGGAACTCTAAAAAGCAGAAAAAAATATCTAACCTGGATTATTCTGGTGTTCCTATTTGGCAAAGGCAAAGCCATGGAACCCACCAGAGAGACTTTTTCTGTTGTTTCCTAGGTTTGCAGAGCCAGTACTTCTGGGTATGTAATTTCTTTGCCTGGTTTTGGCTATCTTGTTTCTATCCTAGCTTCTCACAGCTTCATTAGAATTGATTAGACCCAAACCAGAATCTTACAGTCCTTCAACTTTTGGCTGTCTTGCTTACAAATCTGTAATGCAGGGATAGAAAAAGCTCCAGGAGGTTTTCTAGCTCAGTGTGACACCATAACAATGTTAACATCTGAATATATGACCTTGGTAGCTCAGTATACACATGGTAAATAATTTTCTTCTAATTGTCCAATGCATTACTTTATTAATAATGAGATATGTGCTGTATAAAACAGTACCATTAAGTTTCTCCCAGGTGGAAGCTTTACTGTGATGTTAACTTACATACCATAGCATTTGGGGAGAACTTTAGCTAGGGCTAAGAATAAAATTCTGGAAGCAAATGATCCTGTAGCTTGGTGCTAATGTTGTATGACACCTCGTAGCCACTGTATCAACAGCTTGTGAGCAAATGTCTGTAGTAAGTACAAGCATCCTTCTTAGTGTCATGGTTTGTTTCTGCTGTGACTTGCTGGAAGCCAAACTAAGCCTGCTATTTCCAAAACCATCAGGCATAAAATAATGAATCAATACAGTAAATAACCCATTGCTTATTTCCTGAAACAGCACCTGTAATGTAGAAGGGGTAGCTGCCTGGCAGGAGGTTGGTGGTGCTTTTAGACATATAGGAATGTTGGGACTGAGAAGAGAGCTAGGGACAAGTGGATACACAGAGCCAAGTGCAAGTGTGGTTTGGGCTATGAGGCCTTTTTGTCAGGTGTTGGTGCCTCTTCAATGCCTCTTTCAGTTCCTTGATAATAAGCCCATGTTGGTGTGGGATCTGACCTCAGGGGAGGTTAATGCTTCTACTGAAGAAAGCCAAGTCATGCTCCTTTCAGTCTTGGATGTTTGCTGTTGCTTGCAAGGCTGTTTCTATTTGTGTTTGGGTGTGATGCCTTGCGAGGTGGGAATTGCCTTTAGCTTGGTTTGTTTGGTGAGAGAAGGGAGGCCTGTTTGTCAGGTATGTTCTCTTCTGAGCTTCTTCAGCTTTTGCCAACTTGGTCCTAGCCCTCGGGCTGAAAAGGCAGGTGTGAAGTGAGGTGACATATATATTAAACAAAACCAAAACGCATGGAGTAGACTTGTGAATGGAGGAGGAGGAGGTTTGTTGCCAAGTCTGGGTGGTGTAGAAGGCATTGAAGGTCTGGACCTGTTTTTCTGATGAGGATCTGGATGTACCTCTTGACAATGCTGCAGCAGGTATTTGGAGGGCAGGGTCTCTCAAGTAGGAGCCCACTGGCTATGCCTGGGGTGGAAGAGGCTGCTTTTCTATTTGTCTTTAGGGATTTAGCCTGCCTAGAGCAGAACAGATAATGTGAGAGCTGCATAACCAGCTGCCATGTGCAAGCCCTTCCTCTCTGAGCAGACCGCCAGACTGGAGCTTTCTTGTTAAAAGGGTATTAAGGTTGCACTTGAAATCAATCTCACACTTGAACTGCAGCCCTTGCGTTTGCAAGGTATTGCTTCCTTGCAGTACCCCAAGGAGCACCCATGGCCACAAGTATCTTTTAATGGTGACATTGCACAGCATTGGCATAAAAGAAGTGCTTTCCCTTCTTGGAGGCTGTACTCTAGCAATACCAGGGCTGAGTCTCTGTCAACTTTGTATGTGTTTGAGTGGGCTTGAGAGGAGGATCCTTGAAGTTTCAGTTCCTCCTTTGGGGAAGTAGAATTTGCTTAAACAACTGATGACTCTGGTTCTCTGGCTGTAAGATGCAGATGAGAAATGTTTGCTTTCTAGATAACAAGTGGGATTTTTCAGTTTGGGAAAAGTAAAAAAATATTTGGAAAAACCGTGGAGTGTTATAAACAGTGGTATGAAGATCAATCAGCAAACTAATATTCAGTCTTTGACCCTTCCTAAGATGGCATAGCCATGCAATCATCTTCAGTCTGCTGGTACAGAAGGTGGCAATGAGCTTTGTGCTCATGTGTTGTTGAACAGCAAGATGAATGAGCACAGAATTGCTTCTTCCACAGAAGTTTTTCATACTCAACACTAAAGACAAACTCTGGGAGATAAGGAAATACAAATAAGGTGCTCACAAATTTTCCAGTAATGGCTTGGGAGTCACTGTAGCATGACACAGCCTTAGAAACGTTCGGGTGGTGGGAGCTAAATTACAGAGTGGGAAAGTGGCTTTTAGCTTCTCAGCAGAATATGGGTTCTTTGTAGCAAGGTCTTCTCTTGTGTGTAATACTGACTCTTTCCATTCTAAGGCTTTGCATTTGACAGTAGTCTCCAACAAAAGCTGAAGCAGAGGCAGCTCTCTGAACAGAAATTTTGGATTAGATTGCAGAGGAATGAGTGGATTTAGTTCCAATGAGTCCCTTCCCAACACTGTGGCATGCAGTTGGGATCAGTGGTGAATTCTCACAACAAATCAATAAATAGTTTGCAAGATGCTGTGCAAAGCTGTTCCCTAAATGACCTCGCTGTGATAGGTCATTGCTACGCACTGATGCCAAACCATGAGTGGGGTTTAGTGGATGGGAGAGGGAGGTAATGTGGAAGAGAGATGTTTGCCCATTGGACCGCTATTGGTCATGGAATGCTGCTGGCAGGCGACTGCCAAAGTTACATGGGAAAGTATTCTATTTATCATTTAAGAAAATAAATTATTGCTGTGTCTTCCCAAAATGGTGTTTAATTTTTGCACCTTTTTTCCTGAATAAAGGGGTCCTTGTTTCCCACCAGACTCTGCATTGGCAAGTGGAGGAACAGTGCCTGGCTAATGATGCTGGAGAATAAGGAAATGCAGCTATTCCAGAAGAGCAGGCAGGTACATAGGGATGGTGTTCATGGTGCTCTGTACTTGTAAGAGGGAACTTGTGTGAATCCATACATTATGTATGCTAGTGCCTCCTGGCAAAGGGCTTACAAACCCTAGCAGTCATCTTGATGGCAAGGATTCATTATGGTTCGTCTGCCAGCAGCACTGGCTGCCTCCAAAGTTATGCATGTTTTCCCTTGTAAATATTTTCAGTGGGCTGTTTTCCCAGGACCATTTCACCTACCATCACCTTCAATCCTTCCCATCTGCATAGTCCTTTTTTAGACCAAGAGAGGGGAGAGGATGTTGTTTGTAGCAATCAGTGTTATAAACATGCCCTGTATGCTTATTTTGGAAGATTAACAGCTTTTCCCATCACTCTGTAGAGGAGACAGAGGCGCTACCTCCCTAGATGTCTTCCCGCTTCACCCTCAAGAATAGGACAATCCTGTCTTTCACCCAGCTACTCAGCACAGCTGAAGAGAGAGGGAACAGAAGTTGGAGCAAGGATTCAGTATGAATCATGACTCCTTGCTTCCCCATCCTATCTCATCAGAGAGCTGCCTGGAGGCTGCTCTGTCTTAACACTGCCGGCAAAATTACACTCCTGCCACTTCTTCCTTGCCCTGGCTTGCCCTCTCTATCAGGGAAGCTGCCAGGAATCCCCTGCTATGTATGCAACTGCGGGGGTGATACAAGCACAGCTTTGTGTTCAACATGGCATTTAGAAGCTGTTTTCCCATTGCTGATGATCAGAGCCACATCTGTCTCCTTGTTTACAAGGATGCAATTGTAAGATGATCAGAAAAGCTGTGTTTCTGTGGCTGCCACGTATTATAACTACTGAAATGTACTCCTGCACCAGCAGGAAGAATCTCATAATATATAGATAGACCTTCTAATCTGTTCTGCATTAGCAAATGATGGAGATGGTCCAAGCAGTGATAATGAAAGCTAGCCTAATAGAAGGCTGTCAAGATCCTTTTAGCTAGAGCTTGGTGATTTAAGTTGGGCTGAATGCTGTCCTGCTTAGCTCTTGTGCACTGATCCCTGTGTGTACCGTTACTAGCCCTGCCTGGGCATGTTTGGCTGGGTTGTTCCAGCTCTGCTTCCTTCAGTGTGATGCTGACCATAAAAGGTATCTTCAGCACTGGTCCCAGATGTTGTCCCTGGTACTGGGGTAGGAGCCACTAGCTTTGAACTTAGTTTGAGCACGTGCCTGTTCAGGGGCATGCCTAAGCACATGCATGTAGTTGGGTTATGCATGAGTACTGCTTGTCTCAAAGAAATAGTTGTGATTGAGTCTCTGGGGACACCTGGGTTTGGTATGTCTCTGAGGCCACTTTCATCCCCTCTGACCTGCCTGTGTCTGGGCACAATCCATGACTTCAGTAGCTCTTTCTCAAAGTGGCATCTACTATTTCCCACTTGCTGTTCCCCATGGGGATCTTTGTCCTGCTGCTGATTGCCTGGTTTCTTTGCTGCTCTTTTCAGCTCCTTAGTTCTGTGGTCCCTCCCTTGCATGGAGGGATAAGGGTTATGCTGGTGGGCTTCCTTGAGAAGCAGAGGCTGGATAAAGGGAAAAAAAATTCAGGCCTCTTGTCCTTTAATGTACCTGGAGAGAGTTCAATTGTGCGGCATCTGTGGGATGCCTGGGTTCACTTTGCATGGCTGTTTCTGTGGGTTTAGAGCTAATTACATGGCTTCCCCTTTTTTCAGCATTATGATCTGCACCCTTCCTACTTTTCTGTCTTTATTGCTTTCCGGTGTGTGAGAACACATCAGAATTCCCAGCTGTTCGAGAGCTCTACCCCACACCTAGCAGGTAAAAAGGAGGCTTTTAGGGCTGATGATGTTCCCAGGACTAGAGCAGTCAACCCATGACTGGTCAGTTTCCCCCTGAGGAAACTGATATGCATGTCTGGGGAATGCTAGGATAACTGCAGGACAAATGATCTGTAAACCAAAAAAGAAAGCCAGCCTTTTTCTGCAGAAAGACAACTTGCTACTGTAGTACTGAGGGCAGCAAACAGGGATGGATTGTCCAGATGTTTTGCTATCTTTCAAAGTAAATGTATATATGCTTAGGGTTTTGATTGCAGAAAGCTCTGTTTTCTTGTCAGTGGAGTAACTTATATGTCTACGTCAGCTCTGCAGGAAGTATCATGGCATTGGGAGTGTAGACTTTCCTGATCTCTTTTAACTGTTTGACCTTACTTAAATTCTCTGAGTTCTCAGCAAACTAAGATTAATTGAATGGCTTTAGACATTCAATGGGAGCTCATGCTGCAGTGACCTTACTGATTGCCACTGACGAGAGCGGAAAAAATAGTAATTTTGAGCTTCTACAGTAGCGGCTTTTTATCACCACGTTGGAGGCAGATCTTGTCCCATGGGTAAGGAACATGCTGGTGTGTGGAAGGAGGTGCTGCTATTTTCAGCACTTTTGGAGGTTTGACTTGCAAATAGAGATATTTGGAAAAAAACTAGCAAATTAGTTAACAGTAGATAAACATAGTTGTTGGCCTTTAAATATGTTCATTTTCAGTGCAAAGGCTGTACTGGAGTTTGAAGTGTCTTCTCTGTGACTTGCTTTAAGAGAACTATTGGCTAAAAAGAAGGTGGGGTGTTTGGACAGGATGCTACGCTGGACCTCAGAAGATATTAGCTGGATTTTTGAGAGGGCTACAAATGACACATGACCACAGGCAAGCCACTAAACATGCCTATGACCTTGCCTTCATCTTATTTACTTGAATCCCCAGGTCTTTGGAACAGAGTCTGCTCTTGATGAATGTTTGCAGAGTGTAGTGCAGTGAATTTGCTTTCTGGGCCAAACCTTTGGACCCTGCTGTTAGACAAGCATAGATCATGCTCACCTGTTTCAACTGTGTCATTAGTCTGCAGAAATCCATATCTCCTGCTGAAGCTTCATTTGCAGTGGCTTCACCAGCTGCATGTTTGGAAGGACTGTGGACCTAGACATTGGTAGGGGAGCTGACAGGCTGCATCCCATTATCCTTTAAGTACTTGCGCACTTTCTTTTAATGTGTGTGGCCAGTGCTGGCTGCCTTTTGCCACTGTCATAAGCAAAGCAGTCGTTGCTCATCTAGGTAATGTGTTGTGTCCTTACAAAGTCATTGGCACAAATTTCCCTGGCACTGGGCTTTACCTCAGTGCCAGACCCCCTCTGTCACCTCAATGGGTTGCAATGACACCCAGCAGCAATGTTCTCTGTGATGATGATTCCTCTGGGGTATGTCCTTCTAGGTCTTTACTGCTTGTTCCCGCCAGCTTGCAGTATCACCATCACTTACACTAGATTTCTTTAAAACTGTTCCTCCAGCCTACTTTGTTCTGCCAATCTGTCTTTATTTCTGTCTCTCTTGCCTATCTAGACTGTGAACCCTTGGAGAAAGGGGTTAGCTGTATTACTCCTACTGTACTCAGTCATTGCTTGTCGCTTGGTGGGGACTAGCCCCTAAACTTTCACTCTCAGAACAGGTTTGATTATATTTGGCAGATCTAATTATAGGGCAGCTAAGGTCTCAGGTGCAGCCTCTAAGCACAGTAGTAATATACATAATAATTTGGGTAGCTGCATATGTTCTGAGACTTCATAATAACCAGAGGTGGAGCGGGTCATATTTTGGCTTTTCCTGAGTGTACGTTTTGATAGATGCAATGGGGATGTCTACAGTGTGTTTGGCCTATTAAAATTGCTTCTGAGATTTCCCATTTGGAGAAATGATTACAGGTGCAATCCCATATAGCACCAGTTTATGCTCTCCTGATCCTACAGTAGATACCCAGCTATGGGCCCAAGAGTGCTAAAACTTGTTTCCACAGAATTTTGCTTTCCAGGCTCTTCTGTAAAAGAGCAACCTGCTACCCTGATGTTTTACTCTGTGCAGTACAAACTGAGCATTAGCCCACTGGCTGCTGCATTTACCAGCACTGATTCTGGAGCGGCACACAGTGTGGCAAAATCCAAACTCGCAGCAGCCCAGCACTCAGTATGGAACTGCTTCTGGATCCCTGAAGTGGCCTAGGACAGAGGATATCACTGGGGAAAATACCAACAGGGCAGAGAATGAGAGATGGTGTCAGGGGAATCACTCCTACACCAGTCTGTGCGTGGCCATAAAGGATCAAGAAGTCATGCTGACAAAGCAAATTAAATTTATCTTGTGTGTTCTAAGGAAGTTGCTGCTTCAGACTAGGACATCAAAGTTCAGTTTTGTCATTCCAAGTAAACTAAAGAGGAAATTCACCCCCTTTCTCTGTTCCTTGGCTACGGCCGTGACAGCTGTCTTGTGCTCATGTGTACCAGAGGAGTATTAAAACTGCCTCTCCTTGACCTTCTGATCTGTATTTTAACTTCTTCCATTCTAGATGTGCCTGAAGCACATCCAAAGTACTGGATGTCCAGGCATACGTGTCCACCTCTGGCTGGAGTTATGATACACAACAGTGTTTACTTGTTGAGGTATAAAGCAGGACAGCCTCTCTGATAACTGCTGAGAGTTAAATTTAGGTGCACAGATTCTGACCCAAGCTGGAATTTGGCCAAGGACACTAAGGTTAACAGTCCTGCTTTTGGGTAAAGTGGTATAATACCTTCAATGACCAGAGGAACTTAGCTTTGCTTCTTTTAAACTGTTATCATCACGAGGCTTTTTATGCTGTTCTTAGGTTTGCAAGGAGAGGCAAAGGGAGAGCAGGCTCTTACTACATAGAAGCTCCTGGGGGGGGTAGAAAGGAGGCACTTTTCTCAAAACCTTGACATGTGGCACACTCCCATTCTTATCCACCCAGCTCATGCCAGCAATATAGATGTTCCCTGCTGGCATTTCCCCTTCCTTCATTGTCAATTGATCTTGCTGACTAAGTCTTGTTTCGGCCTTGTAGTTGCATTTTTTTTTTCCCCCTGCAGCTTCACTCAATCGCGCTCCGCGTCAGTCCGAAGCATTCGGCGCACAGGGCTGGCTGTGAAGAGGGGCCCTTCAGCACTGGGAGAGCTCCAGCAGGACGTTCATCGGCGCTGTGCTGCTCAGCGCGAGGTCCGCAGGGATCACAACTTCAGGCGGTGTTGATGTGAAACATCTGATGTTATCAGGCAGATGGGAGATGTTTGTTAATTAGTTTGCCTTAAACAGATTTTAAATAATTCTGTTCAGATTAGGGTTTATGTTCTGCCTAGCTCCGTACTGAGTTTGAGTCAGGCTGGAGCATTGGATGTTGATTGGTGATAGTGATGGTTTTGCTTGATGAGGCACACCTCTGATCAGATGCATCCTCCCCAGCTGCTTCTGCTCTCTGAACAAGCAGGGCCAATGCCTGATCCAAGCCTCATCATGGGCAAGTTTCCTGCTACTTTGCTTTCTGAATAGCGATTGGGTTTTGCTTTAGACTTGTGCTTCACTGCATTGAGTGCAGCACGGACCTGTCCTTAAAAGGGGAGAATCTGCTTCAACCTAGAACAATCCTTTACAAATTGATTTAACAGAAATGAGAATAGGGGAGTCCTTGCAGGATAGGGAAACTCTTATGCCAGAAGCTAAAGGTAAGATCATAGAAAACATGAACTGATGACTAAGAGCAGGCAACAAAAACTTCAGATACTGTACAAAGGTAGAGCACATTTATTTTTGGCCCTTGTCATGTATTTGAAGCAGAACTGCCTTTCTGTCCATGCGAAACAGAATGCCTCAAGGTTTTAAGTTCTCCATGTGACCAGATGAGGTTTGCCGCAACAATAGGGTTTCTGCTTGGTTTTGGGAAGGGCAGCAGTTTTGCTGGCATTACACAAGGCTATGTGATAAAATAAGGAACCTTCTTTCTCCAGCTCTTCTGATTTATGAAACTGCTGGAAATCAAAACTCCATTGCCATTTGTGTAAATTTTTTTTATTCCTCCAAACTGTACTGGATGTTCTTCACATATTAATTTGTGGATTACAGAATGTTCTAGGCAAAACATCAGTGGGACAGTAAAATGTTCATGCAAGAGTTCAGCTAACATAAAATAAAACCACAGTGTTCTTCTATCCTGCTTAATAATGACCCGAGTGAAACGGGGACAGTTGTGTGGTCTAGTGGCTAGTGAGGGGTGTGGTCCTCTGGATTCCTGGAGCTGCTTCCCAGCTCTTCTTTCCCATGCTGAGTGACCTTAAGCAAGTTTACCCCTTGTAAATTGGAGCCTGATGTCTGGCTAGGAAGCTTATTAGGAAACTTAATTTTTGAGAGAGCATTTTGGGAACTTGAGATGACAGGTGCTAAATAAAGACACTTCTCTCTATTAAGTAGCTCTAAGAAAACATGCTGAGATTCCAATTTTGTGACATAAGAACTTAGAGAACTCATCTTCTGGCTTTTTATGAATTGAGCAGTCCTGATCTGGAGTCATCAAAAGATGACAAACGTGGATACTCTTGACCATTTTGCTGGAATGACTGCTTCAATTTTCAGCACTTTGGTTTATTGGCATCAGAAGAACAATGGTTTAATTTCCATGTCAGCGAATTATTCTGGATTTAAACAGAACTGTGTGGCAGTGGTCTCAAGCACAGCATAAAGGTGCCCCAGAGCCAGGAAGTTAAATTTGATTATAAATGGGAGTAAAAGAGGTTGGCTGAGCTCTGCTTTCCACGTTGAGTGTAAGGCAGCAGTTGGGAAAAGCAATCAGTAGGAAAAAGTTACAGCAAACGAAGACTGGACATACAAGAGGAAAGGGTTTTCCTACAGAATAACACTGTTAGGACACTTAGGCTCATTCTGCGAAGATGTATCTGTTGAAAAGGGACAGCAAACATCCTCCTGCCTTGAAGAGTAGTTAGAAGGTGAGGTTGTAAAATGATGAGACACTGTGGTGGTGGTGATCATACAGGCAGAAAGAAAGAACAAGCTGTGGACTAGATTCCTGGCTGAAGGACTTTCATGCAAGCTTCATCCTAATTAATTTGGTAACAGTAAATATTCCTGTAACAAAAACTTTTACACATCACCCTATCTTTCCCCTCCTAATTCCAGCCACTCCCCTGGGAGCTCAGGTCCAAATGCCAAATCAGAACTTCCCCCGGAAAGGTTACAGAGAGGGTCTGATTGCTTCTACACTGCAAAGTGTGAGCTAAAATCTTTGGGGAGAAGGGCTGGCACATTCAGGATTGTGCACCAGAGTTTTGCAATTGGATTTTGCTGGAATTGGATTAAGCTGTTACTTTGAATGCACCCACAATCAATTAATTTCAAGCTGTGCCCTCATCTATGGCCAGAACAAATCAAGATTTTTCTTCTCCTCCTACATATGCATAAGTGACATCATGTTGTTGGGTAAATGTTGCTTTCTTGTCCAGCCAGCATTTTGTCCTGGCTTGAAGTTTTGTAGCAGTTTTCTGCACAGTATGTACTGTACAGGACACCTGGAGAATATGCTTTGCATTTGCAAGTAGTTGCTATGTATTTAGGTAGCAGAGAAGCAAAGACTGCTGATCTGTGTGTGTTAGGGCAGGCAAAGGCAGGCTCATGGCTAATGTAGTGCTTGAGACTTGACTGCATTGAAGACTACATTTTTGCAGATACTTGTTCCCAGCATTAAGACTTAGGCAGCTTATACTTCCAAAGAACCCTTTTCAAATGAGGGTTGCACTCAATCAAGCCCAGTTTGGTCTGAGATGTTGTACACCAGTGAAGTCATCCTGTACAAACCTTTTGGATGTGGAAAGCTGGTGTGGATCAGAAAGCCAAAGTCCCACTGGAATATTGAGCAAAGGAGTGCTGTGATGTTAACCTAGTGTGCCTATTAGTGAAGTCCTCATGCCTCCCAGAGGTGAGGGTCTCGCACTCAGGTTTCTTTTAAACTGCTCTAGCACCTGTGGCATAAATAGGGACCCATTGTCTTGCCATACCAGTAAAAATGAAAATGAGTTTTTTTTAAAAGGATTTTTGGAGTTCTGTCCCCTTGAAGACAATATCCGGATTCCAGGACCACCAGAAGAATAGAGAGGAGTGAAATAATTCACCTATGGCTTCTAACTATAAGACCTTGACTTCCTACCTGACAATCTAGTTTATCCAGCTATGTCCTGATCTTCATTCCACCCAAGTTGGAGAATGGGTAAGGAAAGGTAAGGAACAGGATTAGGTTGAGCACCATCTCAGTAAGAAAAAATTATGAGATGTGGCTTTGTGATCAATTAATGTGGAACCAGTAAGGCAGTCTAGTTCTCTTTCAAAAGCAGGCCAGGACACTGGAGAAGAGGCATGGGGAAGTATGCAAGTCTGGCTGGCTCTGTGGCACCTGGGGTGTTTCCTCCATGCTGTAGGGATCCAGCAGTGTGTTCAGACAGAGCAACTGGGTAAGTCCTTCCCTTGGTTTGGATCTTGATGACAGGGTTTTGGTGCATCTTTGACAGCAGTAGCCATGACCCAGTGGGTGGAAATAGTTCTGGGGAGGGGATGTTCACTAAGCCTATTGTGTTTCAGGCTGGTCCTTCTTCCTCTTATCCTGTCCTTCATCACTGAGCTAAAAGATGAGGTCTTTCCTTCTGGGTTGTCTGAGGAAAGCAAAAGTGCACCTAATAAATAAAACTCTGTGATGGTCCTCATCCTTAGTGCCTGTTGTTCTATGGTAAGGCAATGACTTGGGTCATGGAGCACTTTCTTCAGGATAAAACAATGAAGAGAGTCCTCCCATCCTCCAAATCTGGCCAAGGCTTTACAAAGCCCACAGGAGTTCCTCTGTGCAGATACAGTCTGACTAATTCACATTAATGCATTGGTTTATAATATCTCACGGAAATTCCCAGTAGCCTGGGACCCTGCCATAGACAGATGTGTTGCTACTGTGCAAATGTGGAGTTAACTTAATGATATAATAGAATTATTTAGAGAGATGGTGATAGGATTATGACTCTAGAGTGTCTGACTCTCAAATCTATGCTTTCCTATATCTAGTCTCCCTAGACATTATTTAGAATAATTTATCCTTCCAAACAAAAAATAATTTTGGGAAAGGCAGATTCCCAACTCAGCTATGAAATGTCATCTCTGTGATGATGATTATGGGATGCAGCAAATGCTGCATAATTATGCTCACTGCTCACAGAGCAGCAGATAGGCCCATTTGCTGCCTCCTGAAATACATAACCAAAGACTTTTCCTCATGCTGTCTGCTCTGTGTGTTTTCATGGGCTCATTCCCTAGGGCTTATTGTGAAATTGTTCTAATTTTTCGAAGTAGGGAGAAAAAAAATGAAATTATTCTGTTGGAAATGCCATTGATTTGTCTGTGAAATCATTACAGCTGTTTCTGTCTTGAAGGTGCAAGAAGAGGAATTCCTGACTTTTTTTTAATGCAGAGAGATGGGGAGCAGTCTGACAATGAGTGCAGTGAATTTTGCAAGCAGTTCTGAAAGTTATGCATAAGAGAATGCAGAACAAGGAAAATAAACTTAAGAATATTTTCTGACTTTCAGATATGTAGCTTGATCTGTGTCAATAGTTATCTGATGCAAAGGATTGTGTTTGATAGACTGAACTTGTCAGCATCGAGTCACAGAAGGGAAGGTCCAGCAGAATATATAATGTAAATGTTCAAATGATATAATGAAAAATACCCTTCTGAACTCATTTTAATTTTCATATTTAATGGAAGAGACTTAACAAAACACTTTTCTGTCCCTGTCTTTTTAACCACAAACAAAAGCTCTGATGTGGAGTCTGAAATTGCTCATCAAAGGAAGAGACCAGGCTAGGATTTAGTAAATGTGTTGGGTTTTTTTTTTTTTTTTTTTTTTTTGAATAAAGCAATTAGTTCTAAAGGGAACATGTCATCTTCTGTACATTGCTAAGGTAGAACAGTCATTGTGCTTTCTGGCACTCCATCAAACTGCTCCTTGTGCATAGTTATTGGAGAAAGTGCATTTACACGTACTGTCCACGTCCGATGCCGGGAAGAGGTTTCTTAAATAACAAGACACAGACTATTATGTGCATTAGCTTTATTATTTTTTTTAGAAGTGTCTTAGCCTTTGGGGACTGAAGGTACTTAATAATATGTTGCAATTACAGTGTGCCAATGTGTTGTCGTCATACCTCAGGTGCTTGACAATCAAACAAGTGCAATTAACCTTTAGTTGTCCATAGAATTTCTAGCTTGCTGCTTTTATGTCTAGAGCTTGCAACGTGTCTGCAGTGCAGCACAAGGCAGCATATGTCTGCGATCTTGGTGTATTGCTAGAGAGTGTCCTAGGAGGAACGTCTTCCTGCACCCACAGGTGAGCTTAGCCCACACTGGAGATATGAGCTCTAAGCTTTTTGTTTAAGCTGGCACATGACTTCCCATACAAAGACACAGGGTACTCAGGAGATGGAGCACGATCAGCCAGCTTGCACCTTGGCAAGCATGTGTTTGTGGGAGTGACTTGTGATTGATACTAAGGGAAGAAAGTATAGAGTACATTCCCAGTCCTATATGGCACAACTCTTGAACTTTCAACCAAGGTATTACGTTCCTGCAAGTTTTCAAAGAAACGGGTTACCAGAGACACAAGAAACACTGTATGAGTAGCTCTAAAGAGAGGAAAAGATTGAAGCAATTGTGTGCTTATTATTAGACATCGGAGAAGCAACAAGGGAGAACTTGCGCCAGGGAATCACTCAGAGTAACATGAATTGTCTGTTTTCTGCAGGAAAATGGTTCCTGGTACTCCCAGAAAGATGGGGTGGTACCTAGTAGCCTACTCAGCCAGCAGTAAGATAAGAACAAATTCCCAAGTCAGAAAACTGACCAAGGGGAGGTTGAACAGTGAGTGATTTACTAGGGTGTAGATGCAACATGAACTAAAACCTCTCATGGACTGAGCTGTTCAGTCCCTAAGTCAGGACAATATGAAATGACTTCTGCATTGTGTTTTTATTACTTGGTTTCCCCCTCCAGCATCCTTGATATTGAAGAAAACCTCCCAGAATGGATGTCAAGAAGCTGTTCTGTTGAAGCATGGCAATCACATCACCCTTAAGTCACAGAAAAGAACCGGTTTGTGTTGATCTCTGCTAGCCAACCAGGTACAATTTGTCATTCTTCATTTGTGTTCTGATTTTCATAACTGTGACCTGCCAGCATGTCTGCATGTGAAAGAAAGGAGGCAAAGGGAGAAACAGCTGCTGTCTGTAGGTACCAAACAGCAAGAGCTCAAAGCAGACAGCCTTTGTTTGTTGGATGATATAAGAGCTTTGTAGGTGGTGCCTAGTGTTTGGGGTTTTGTTTTGTTTTACTTTTGGAGCTTGAGTACAACTCAAAGGGAAATTTTTGGTATCCAAGAAATTCAAAGAAGTTTTAAAGACAAAGTGAAGAGGCCAGGCAAATGCTCAGGAGAACAAGTTGAGGCCTGGCCCTTGCATGCTGCCTGCTCAGTAATGGAATCAGGGGAGATGACTTCTACAATGGCAGCAACTACACCACTCCTTTTTTTTTTTTTGTTTTTGGTTTTGTGGTTTTTTGTTTGTTTTTGATTCTGAAAAAAAGTTGTCTCCTGCTGAGGAAGTTTGGCTGGCACCCAGACCTGTCATGCTGTAATCTTTAGGGTGACTTTTCTCTGTGCAGTGTGAAATGGGGTGATGTGATGGTGCGAGTAGACCAGCTGCAATACCTTGTCCAGGGCAGAAGCAGAATTGCTCTTGTTTGAGACAAAACTTGCATCTGCAACCAAGACAACTGTTGAATGCTGGTGGGTCCAAGACATTTCCTTTATGCAGCTGAGTATGTGAATTCTCCCCTGTTGTGCAGGCCATTCAGCAGAGACCAGTGGCAGTCTTTACAGCATATGCGTTATAGGTAGGGATGTTAGAATCACCAACAAGGTTAATGCTTTTCCATCAGAAGCCTCTGTTTTCAGGGGCTCACAGGTTGCAGAGCTTAAATGCTTCAGCTGATGCCTGCTGTGCAAAAGGTCGTTCTTCTCTCTGATTTTGTTCCTGTTTTTGTTTTCTTTTTGTTTTGGAAAGTTCCAGTTAAAGTGATTCAGCTGTTTTGGAGAATGAGACTGGAAATTGTTTGCTAATAACAAAAATAAGCTTAATTGTTCTCTTCAAGTTCCATATTTTAGAGCAGGATCTTGGGCTTTAGAGGACAAAGGGTTCATGGGGTCCCCATGGTGTTAAGGAGGTGCCTTGCATAACATGTCTATAGGAAGCCATGTATTGCCAAATAACACATCTCTTCTTTCGAAATTTCAAAAAATGGAAAAGAGGGGAAAAAACAGTTTCAGTGTGTTCAGTGTATGTACCCTGATATTTACTCTGCTGGGATGGAAATATGGGTGAGGCTGCACAGCTCTGTCTTTGGTGTTGTTTCTCTCAGCTGAAGGGGGTTATTGCAAGGCCAGGCTCTAGGAACAGGGATGTGTTAATCAGATGGAAGTAGATAGGACCTGGCAGATATTCTCAACCACAGCAGTTGAGTTAAATTTCAGAGCCTTGTTCCAAAGTGGAAAATCCATATCTTAACATCTCACTTGGAAAAACTGAACACAGGCTACACAGTTCTCATCTTTCTAGTAGACGCGTTACCAAAAAACCACCCTTATATGACCACATTAGACACATCTTCCCTAAGTCTACGGAAAGCTCTTCTGTAGGCTCCTGTTCTGACAGAAACAAGAGTTACGCTGCTGATATTGGTATGAATAAGTCTCCGGGCTTGTTGGCTCTTCTTCCTGGTTCAGCTGCTCAGACCAAACCTGTAAAATTTACAGGAACAATTGAAGGTCTTAAGGAATGTCCTTCATGGGAGAAGACAGGAACACTGACAAAAACACAAGTAAGACTGAGTGGGGCAGGGAAGAGGAAGCATGGCTTGGTGCAGGAAATAATTATGTATCCCATCACTAGGAGGTTTTCCATGTTGGAGGTTAGGGTTAGACTCCTTAGCTTCTTTATTTACTGATAATGCATAAACTACAGGACATCTTCCTACTTCAGATCACACTAGTCGAGCCCTAGTTTTCTCTGCTCACAGTCATAAGAAAACAGTCAATCTTCTACTCTCTCTGAGTTCATTACAGCTTCATAACTTTTCTTGGAGCAACAAATCTTTTACGACCTTCAGGAATCCACTTACTGTCCCCTCATGCCTCTGGAATTCAGGACAGGGGCTTGCTCTTGGATATGCTGGTATTTCTCAGGGTGATATTTCTGGGTGCCTTGTTGGAACTCTGACTGTGAATGATTGAGCATTGAGGTGTGACTGATTGAAAGAGCTGATGATGGGAGTTGACCACTAAACTCAGTATTGCGCGCCTTAGCATTGGTATCATTCTAGTTCTTGGCTTGCTCGGCACGCACAGTGAGATGCTGCAATACCACAACACAACCATCCATGTCAGCATGCAAAAAGGAGTCAATTGCCTTACAAAATCTGAGCAGTGGAAGGAAACTCTAAATCACCAATTTATATAACAAAAAAGTGGAAAATTAAAGCCAAGAGCTGCCTAAAAGCATGGAGATTACCTGCCTTCATGGAATGAGGCATAGATGCCTGGAAGCACAGAACCAGTTTTGTGGGAGCATCCAGCTCCAGCTGGGAACCGGATGCAACCTTCATGACTACTTTGCAGGTCTAAATTGATTTGCTCGGTTGCATGGACACCTAAGAGGCAGCCAGCTCCATAGCTCACTACCAGCCAGCTCAGCAGCTACCCACTCCAGTGAGTTTCCTTTTTATGTAAAGCTTCTTGCTGACTGTTAAAACAACTTGAGGCACTTGGCTACCTTCTCCCAGCAATTCCTATGCTGTATTTTGGTTTGGGATTGAGAGCTGAGCTCTCACTGGGAGTTTTGTCCTGGTCTCTTGAACATCCCTAGACGAGTGACTAATGCACTTTGGATGCTTTGTGGGTAGGAAAAGAGGCCTTCCTTTGGGAAGCTTGATGTTTGGTAGACCTATGTAGACCATTCTTGCCCTCCATGAAAACCTGCTACCTCCCTAGACAGGGAGCCCTCTGCCAACAGGTCTGTAGTGTCCATCCTGCCTGTGGTGTGGGCGGAGCTGGAGAGTGCTTCCCTTTTACTGTCTGAAATCCCAAGCTCCTCTAGGATTTTTTTTTTTTTTAATCCCCCATTTGGTGTTACTAAGAGACCTCCTGGAAAGCTGGCTCTTTTCTTTCTCTTCATTTGGGATGCTTGATTCCTGGGAATGCATTTAGAGGGAGAGTCTGAAAAACGCTTTTTGCCTAGCAGTGAAGCTGTTGCCCAGAAATGTAAAGCCAATGCCACAGGGGACTGCTGTGCCACAGTGCTTTATTCCTGGTACTGCACAAGGCGGCTTGCAGCACATGGGAGCTCTTGCTACCTTGCTGATATTGGGCTTTAGGAAATGATGCAAATGCTTTCATGTCTGAGCAACTTGGAGCCTTGGATCTTCTGGCTGGTGGTCACTCATCTGTGAAACTACAGAAGCGTGGTATGACACAAGCTCCTGTCAGCCCCTGCAGTTTCTGGTAACAATGGCGAGGGAGAAGGGGGAGAAAGGAACCCCCCCATGCACCTGGTGGACAGTGCAATCCCTTATGTGATGTGTGTGTGTGGGGAGCAACTCCCTCCTGACCCTGGTTAAGATTGGCTCATGTCCTAGAGAGCAGGATTTAGATCACTTTTATCTTTATTCTCTGAGCTACAGGGATTATTAATGGCTATAAAATGACCCAGCTGCAGTGTTTGACTTGGTGACCTTCAGTAACAGTGAATTTTGCAGGCTGACTGCACAGTGGGGGTGGAGAAAGCTTTTCCTTATTCTTCAGGAATGTGGGAATGTTTCATAGAGGTGTAAGACTGGAAAAGGGGCCTTGAGAAATTGTCTGCTTCATTTACCAACACTGATCTAAGCAGCTGAACCGTGTGATGCTTTCCGATCAGTAGGGCACAGGAGGGATGAAGAGATCTCGCTCTGTTCACATGGAGCAGAGCATTTATCCTGCAGCACAAGGGCCATGTTTACATGCAGTACTCCTGCACCTGTGGTTTCAATTCATATTTAAAAGTGCTCAAGTTATTCGTGCATTGGTGCTGGCCTGGGAGTTTTGGATAGTGAAACCTTCTGTACCACTTCATCAAAACATTGCCAGGCATCCTTATGTTGTCCTGGATTTGTTATCTGCACCCCAGGAGCTCAGGCCAGGGAGCGAAAAGTCCTTGGCCTCTCTGTTCAGCCTGCTCATCAAAAGGCCCATTAGGATGAGCTGAGCTGAGTATTTTTGTGGCAGAAGCCCTGGACAGAGGCCATAGAGTTAATTTGGTTGATCATGTGCAAGTAAGCAGAGAAGAGCTCTTGTTCTCTACCAGCTCTGAGTGGATCCATGAGCTGAGAGAAAACCCTTCCCAAGTCATTTCATCTCATCGTACCTTCAGCTGAGTGAAGTCTGTTGTAAAAGCAAAGAGATGCACTTTGCAGCCGGCCCAGGGAGACACGGCACACTCCGACTGGAAACCCATCTCATCTCATGCTGACCTATTTTGAAAGAGTAAATTACTCTTCTTTGATTTCATTTACGTGCTGGCTGTCAAGTTATAAGAGCAGCATTTGACAGTGCTGATACTGCCATTTGTATCAGCAGACAATCACCAGCCTAGCAAGAGTTTGTAATTTGACTAACAGCTCATGACATTATTCTTATTATTTATTTCTGGCAGAACAAATGCAGCAGCAACTTTCTTCCACAGCATCAGCTCCAAATGTCTGTGGCATCCTATCAGCCAAGGCTCTTTTTTAAAAATTCAGCCATACTCCCCCACATCTTGCTAACTTTACAGTCCCCCATGGCATCTGTGTGCAGTGAACTGAGCTGTTGAGACTAAATGCAATTTGCAATCAGGCTTCTGTTAACGTGGAAATGTACCGGCTGCTCTCCTGCAGTATGGATTCTCATTCTGTCTAGCATATGGTAGCATTAAACCCAGTCTGGAGTGCCTCTCGTTACCACACTGTCAGTCCTTGCAGAGTGGAGAACCCTGAAAAACAAGTGTGAGAGAAATATATTTCAGGAACTGGCTCTCCTCTAGCAAAGCTTGTTGGGAGCTATCAAAAGGAGACTGTACCTCGAAAACTAGCTCTGACAGCCATCTAAGCAAGTACAGAAAGCTGACTTGAACACTGATGCAAAAGCCATGTACTTCCCAAGGCAGGTATCACACAGGGAGAAGGGGACTGGGAGGATCAGACAAGAGCAAGTTCATTATTAACAAGTTAAAAAGCTAGAAGCAGTCTGTTCTTCCGCTAGCAGTATGGGAGAGATTTTGATTCAGGGAGATAGCCTCAGGTATGAAGCCAACAGTTATGTAAAGACTTGATATAAATGTAGGCAAAACAAGAAATATATCCATCCACAGAGAAAACAAACAGGCGAGTCTTTCAGCCATTAAGTATTTCATTCCAGCTTTAGCTCATTGTACAGCACATAAAAGTAACCCTGGAATTTCTTCAGTGTTAGCATATCTCCCATTGTCTTGTAAGGTAGTTTAATTTTAATTTTGCTATTTGAGTGTTATGAATAATTCAGAGTGTTTTCTCACTGTCGGCTCTGATGGATGTCCTCAGCTCTTCTTCCCTGAGGCACTCAGAGCTCTGGCCTTAGTGAAAAAGATACTAGCTGGATCTGAAGAGAATTGGGTTTGAGGCAAGAAATCTACTGCCGTGGCCCAGCAGGGACATGGGCATCTGAGTCATGATCTTCCAGTGCTGGCTTATTCATAACTCTCTTTGGTCAATCCCACCCTGAGGACCACAAGCATCTGTTCTCATGCACACTCATGTTATTTGTTACTTGCAAACCCACTGATTTGTGTTTGGTGCCATGAGACTTTGATGTGTGAAAAATCCCAGAGTTAAGGTTGTGGCCTAAGATCAGAATTAAAAGTTGAGCTCATTTGATCTTAACACCTGCTTTTTCTTAGGCACTTCTCTGGTAATTTCTTATGAGTGGAAGTTATTTCAATGTAGGCCTGTATCTGGCTGTCGTGAAGAGCTGGAGACAGAAGTAGTCAGTAGCTCAGGAGCATGATTGCAACAACTTCGAGTCCTGAGCTGTAGGAGGGAAAGGTGGCAGCAGATCAAAGGCTACTTTTCCGTCCTGGAAGATTCAACCCTGTAAGGTTGAAGTTATGACTGACTGTAGCATCCCCAGGTGCTTCCTGGCAGTATTATGTTTAAATAAGAATAATATGCTTGCTGGATATAGCTGCTTCTTTCTTTATTACACTTCTCTATACTTCTTGGTAGAGCTAAGACATAGGAAACTGTGTATTACCTAGCTTGGACTTTGGCTTTGTCATTGGTTCTCATAGCTGCAGTATTCACTTTGTGAATATTTTAGTGTCCTGACCTGTAATGCTGTGGCAATCTTAGACGGGGGCAGCGATAGGCAGATTTGTGAGAAAAATAGAAACAAGCTATTGGCTAAATGAAGTTTTTTCTCAGAGAATGGTTGTAGACAGGAGAAAGACCTGGACCAGAGAGCAGATGAAGCAGAATTTGGACCCTTCTCTGTTCCAGATACCCAGAATATTTTGTGTGCTCACATGGAGAAAACTCTGTATTTTACATGGACATATAAAATAGGCATGCTCATCCCAACCTCAATCCAACCTCATCTTTCTATCTTTTTTTACTTCAGTTAAAAATGTGAGGATTAACCTAGGAGGTTCTCATTTTTGAGCTTTAGGCTGATGCAGGTATTTGCTCATTTGCACTAGTGAAAATGAGGATAATCTCCATCGTGACAACTGAGTAGACCAAGAGACATCTTGTCTCCCCCAGGAGGTGCTAATCTAAATTTAATCCAGGATGATAACAATGCAGTTCAAGAAGGTATTTTAGCACAGGTTTAAATTCTGAAAAATAAGATGGAATTTAAGAATAAGCATGTGTGTTTATGTACTTATGTGAATATGGGTAGAAAAGGGGATATTTCCAAGTGACTTCCTAAGTAAGATTCTTGAACCTCTTTCCTGAGAACGTGGATGTCAATTTTTTCTTGACTATGAGTGGTTAGTTTGTCCTCAGTAGCAGGAGGACAAGCAGCTCTTGCTTGTCATGTTTATCCTAAATGTGACAACAGACAGTTCCTAACTGTGTAACTCTCTCTTCTCCTCCTCCACAAGGCATACTCAGTTGCCTCAGTGATATCCAACTGGGCTCCATCCCAATTATTTGTTTTTCTGGTAATCATCCATATTTCCATGTAAGAAGGAAAAAAAAAAACCAACCAAGATTAGAATAACTGTGGTTTTGCAAAGTAAATAACTGAGCAGAAACTCTCTGCAACTGGAAAGGGAAGAAGGGAGGATTCTTTTTTGAGGAGGCATTTTCTTTGTTTTTAACCTATATCCTCAGGTTCCATCAACAGAGACCTTAAGCTGTGTTGCAATCCTCTCTGCTTCTGTGCACTTTGGTGCCCCATGACAAGGACAGACAAGGCCTGCAAGGTTCTGCTCAAGGTTTTATTGGCACTGATACCACCGTGCGCTGGGGAAATACCTACAGCTCTCAGCCCTCAAATGCTTTTGGATTCAGTTTGGCAGAGTTCGTTCTCAGATGCCTGCCCTAAATGCTATTCCTGCCTTGAAAAGTGAGAGGTCTGGTTTGCAGAGGTATAGTATCCTCGTGTTTTCTGATGGAGACCTCCTCTGTCCTGTCACTACTGGTCAGCTTGGTGATCTTAGCGCTTCTGATGACCAAAACTGTCTTTTGACCAAAAGTGGCTTTTTGTGTCTTTGACATAAGTGACCCCTGGTTATATGGGAGCAATATTTGTGGCCATGTCTCCAAAAGGAGGTTGTCCAACAGGGATGCTGCATACATGGGTTGTGACTTTAATTTTGGTTGACTCAAGAGTTTCCTGCTAGAACCATCTTCATAATGGGTTATGTATTCTGCTTCTACTTAGGCCGTGTTGATCTTTTGCTACCTGTTTCTCATTTGCTTTGTATCCTAACACATTACTACAGCTTTGACTGTCCTATTTCTAGTTCTGATTTCTGGGAAACCTTTACAGAAAGAAAACTGCAGTATAAGCAATAAAAATAGATGACAGTTCTTGTAGTTTCTGCAAACTGTGGTGAACTATCAAGAAGTTGGTACAGAGGAAGCAGAATTAAGGGCCAAGATTAACAGGTGCTGCACCTTGGGCGTTTGGAGAGTGGTGGTGAAATAAAAAGGGGAAAGTTGAAGGCATATTTTTAGAGACACATAGATCATAAGTAACAGTGTTAAATTGGTGTTGATTACGGAAAAGGGCTGTCAGTTTACTTGTAATGATCTAAAAGAAAAATTGTAGTAGTCGTGACCTGAAGGCCATTGGGAATCAACAGACAGTGCTATTGACAGCAAATGTCTGCCATTATTAGTTCTTGTACTCTGGCACTGGACAAAGTGATTTACAATAATACCTTGAGAAGGGGACCATGGTTATTCATGCCTGATGGGATTTGCCTGTGTTAATCTAGGGACAGATATCAAAGTTTTTGGGAACTTAGCAGCAAGTGAAGCCATCAATTCTCTGATGGGACTTTAGAAGAAGAACTGTAAAGCTCTAAAATGTGTATCTTTGACCTTCCCTTCTTGGTCAGTTGAGTTCCTCTTGCCAAACTTGAGACAAAACCAACCAATTCACCAGAGATGTTTACTAGTTCATAGCACATGAAATGCTGTAATCACAGGCAATTTTTGAATGGCCGAAAATAAGAACTTCTCACTTCCGTGTAACATGGTCTGTTTAAAGAATAATGAAGGATGTATCCATAGTAACCTGTAAAGCAGTCAAGTCTACATCTTTCACTCTGATACAGTCTTCAGTAAACAGATTATACACCTGGTTTAAAAAAAAAAAAAGAATAAAACACACTTCTGGACTGTATGACTTCTGCTACTACTAAAGAGCTGCTGGGTTCAAGATCGGTCCCTCTGCTTCCCCTTATTTGTTATGTTTTAAATGTTCCAAGAAAGTCAATAAACTTGAACAGATGTGAGTTGCTGTTACATCAAGTTGTCTCTACCTGAAGGGTGGTTCTGCAGGTGAAGAGACAGGGAACTGTGAATAGTCTTCAAACACATAAACGAATACTGTGAAGAGAAAACATTCACATTGCCTGTGGATAGGGCTAAAAGTCTTGGGCTTACCTTGAAACAGAAAATGTGATCAAGCCTAGACATGAGACTGTTTTCTGAGGGTAAGAGGAGTTAATCTTTAGTGGATTTCTGAACAAGGTTATACAATTTTCCTTGCTGGAGATGGAAGAAAACAAACAAAACAAGTATATCCCCTTCACCTCCACCAAAAAACCTAACAAAAACCCCCAAACTCAACTCCCAACATAACTCAGACCAGAAATTGTTTAAGTGGAGGTGATCATGTCTTAAGACACTGGGGATGGTGTCAGTGACTTTTTGAGTTCCTGTTCAGTATTGCTTTCTATGATCCATTATGTTTTCTAAGAGTTTCTCCTAGGAAGCAGGTCTGGTTTTTGTGGGAAGAGGATATGAAAGATGTTTTCTGGTTTCTGTCTGGTGACACTTCTGGCAGACAGCTGTGTGTGAACCTCTCATTTTGGAAGGGCAGATACCATGTGAGAGAGGTCATAGAATGGTTTGGGTTGGAAGGGACCTTAAAGATCATAAAGTTCCACCTCCCCTGCCATGAGCAGGGACACCCTCCACTAGACCAGGTTGCCCAAAGCCCCATCCAGCCTGGCCTTGAACACTTCCAGGGATGGAGTATCCACAACCTCTCTGGGCAACCTGTTTCAGTGTCTCACCACACTCACAGAGAAAAATTTCTTCCTACTGTCTAATCTAAATCTACCCTCCTTCAGCTTAAAGCCATTGTGCTATCACTTCATGGCTTTGTAAAGAGTCCCTCTCCAACTTTCCTATAGGCCCCTTTAGGTACTGGAAGGCTGCTATAAGATCTCCCTGGACCCTTCTCTTTTCCAAGGTGAACAATCCCAACTCTCTCAGCCTGTCTTCATAGGAGAGGTGCTCCAGCCCTCTGATCATCAAAGGTGAGGTCCAGTACACACACACAAAAAAAAACCAAACCACGGTTGAAGGCGCAACTTCAGTCATCGCAGCTGTTTTCCCTGAAAGATCATGTTTCACTTGGGGCCAGAGGTACAAACTAAGCCAGTGGTGCACTGCCTGGAGAATGGCTGTGTGAAACAGGCATCTGAGTGGGGACAGAGGCTGGAGTGAACCAGGCACCATACTGCAGAGATGGGATGAAAGGTAGGGGCCAAGCTGGTGGCTGGCCAACAGAGTGTCCCAGTCTATTCCTTGTACTGATGTCCATGCTGTTTCATGTCATTGTTTCAGCACACTAATACCAAACCCTGAAATTTCCTTTGCAGCTCTGGAGAGATTACTTGTAGGAACTCCAAAATCCAGTTGTTTTTCAAGCTTTAGAGGTCTGAGGGAAGGTAGCCCTAGGGATCCAGAGGGACAGATTTGTGGGACTCCCTATTTCAGCTGCGCTGATCTGATCGCCTGCTGGTATTTCCTAAGCTGGCAGATGGAAAGGGAAACTTCAAAATGTTGGAAAATAATTGTAGTTACTTTTACAAACAAACAAACAAAACAGAAAAGGTTTAATTCTGTTGAAGGCTGACAGATGATGTAGGGGACAAACATTTGTGGATCATGATGTTATCTGAGCATGATTTCTGAGTGTTGAGAGCAGGAGGGAACCCGGGCAGCACACTTCTCTCCTTCCTTGTGCTTTTGCTTCGTGTGTGGTTTTTTTGTTTTGTTTTCCCCTTCCACTAGTAACGTCTACATTAACTTCTGCTGCTCCCAATATCTCCTATTGCCAACTGTAATCCTGCATTAATCAATAATAATCAGAGCTTCCTAGCTGCTGCCATCTGTTTTCTCAATACAGGCTGTTTTTAAAACATCTCAATTTGTGGCAAAGCACTTCCAGGGTGTGGCGTATGTGAAATTGGATGGGGGCTGCAGAGCTGGCAGGGATGGGGAGAAAGCACGGGAAGATGCTCTCGGGAAGCATCTCCTGCCTTCCTTGCCTGGGAGTTCCTGGGAGTCGGGGAGCGTTTCTTCCCCAGGTACCAGGGTGGCTCCGGGAGATGCTCCCGGGCCTGGCTGGGCACGATAGGCGGCAATCTGCTGCCACCTCCTGTCCGAGCAGGCGATGGCATGCGGGGAGGGACCACGGGGGCCCGGCGCTGCCTGGTGCCTGCACCAAGCCGAGGGAGCCAAGATGAGCAGATGGGAAACCACCTCCAGCCTTCAGGTGGAAATCGCCACCGCCTTGAGGCTTTGGCAGTGGAGTCTGTGTGTGCAAGGGCAGAAAGGCTGTCAGTCGTCTTGGGTGATATTGCTCGGTGCTGAACTGTCTCGTTGCGTTTTTTGTGTCCTCCGTACAATGGCCTCCTTTCCTTTTGCAGTTTGTTCTTTCTGGGCTTCTTGGCTACTCAGGTTCCCTAGACAAAGAAAGACCCACACCAACATCTTGGAGGCACCTGGCCACTAGCCATTGCAGGAGGAGACAAGCTGGCTGCTTCTCTCCATCCCCGCGGTTCGCGGCCGCTCCCAGCTCCGCTGGCCTTCCCAGTCGGCTCTGGGCTGCTCGGCTGGGGCTTGAACGCCGGAGGAGGGTGTGCCACGCTTGCTGCGCCAGAGCCGTTTGCTGGCAGACAGGCTCTGGCTGGGGCGGCTGTCCTGCTGCTGGCCAGCCCACAGTGACTTGCTAGTACTGGTGACTAGTAGTTGCTTTTTAATTTGGGTCCCTGTGCCTCCTTTCCGCTTTTAGGGAAAGGCAAGGGCTACTCTTTGTCCCTGCTTTTACTTCTTTGACTTGTCCTCTAATAGCTATTGCAGCTTCCCTGCTGCTTGCGGTGACTACAAATTTGAGCTGAATTAATCCCAGACAGAGGCTCAGTCCGAGGCAAACTTTCCTTCCAAAATGTTCACTTGAAAGGACATGAAAGCAAGACCGGCTTGCCACCTACCTTCCCTGTGTCTGCCTCATCCCTGCTCTCCTGGGCAAAGGCTTGCTCTCTCCCTGCAAGCAGGACTGAGAGGCCCTTGGTGCAATGCTGGGCACTCACCAGGCGGACATCGAAGGGCGAGTCTGTCTGCCAGACCTCAGAGAGCAGACAAACAGAAAGCAGCAGTGTGGCTGGCACCGAGAGGTTTTGCTTGCCGGCCTGGAAGGAGCTTTGGGTTGCAGCAGAGGTGTTGCTGCTCCTTCCCCAGCTGGCCCAGGCTGCTGGCCCTGCTCAGACCCTCAGCCTGCCCTCGTGCAACCCTGTGCTGGCCATGTCTCATCCTGTTCGGTTATGCCTCTCCACGTCTCCTAGAAGCATCGAGATTTCAGCTTTGGTTTCTCCCTGTTTCCTTTCCCAAGGACTCTTATTTCACAGCGTCCTGCCCTTTTGTGATGAGGTTTGATTTTGTGCTGCCTGGCTGAGGTCAGCATCTGCTCCCGCAGTCCCTGCCTGAGGGGACTTTCTGATACCAGATAACACAGGTGCAGGTCCTGGACCTTCTCTGATAAGAGCTGGGCGTTAGATCCCGAGCAGCAACTCCTCATAAATCAAACATAAGGAAACCAACCACCTTCCTCTTCATCTCGGGGCCTATGCATACAGGTACTCCCCATAAAGAAAGCAGCGACCCTGTGGTGGGGACCACAGCAGGAGCCCTCCTCCTCCAGGGAGCCTCATGGGTGGTGTTCCTGGCAAGAGCTTCCCTCTGAATTTGGATGCTGCTTCTTCCTTGACCTGAGATTAACAGTGAGGTCCCTCCACCCGCATGCCTGTGACAGGTAAAAATCCTCTGAGCTGTTTTTCTGTGGGATTATTTTTTTTCTTTTTTTGCTGTGGAGCTCCCTGTGCTGCCATATTTCAAAAGGAGACCAAAGAGGTACAGCAAAAAGCACAGAAAGCCCCTGGATCCCCAGACACAGTGCTGTGCCATGCAACAAGCTTTTTCTTTGGAATTCATAGATAATTGCTAGTCCCATCAAGGGCCAGTCATTTTAGTAGTGTAAGAATCACTATGGTTTTATTTCAAGCTTGAGAAACCACTTTGTCAGACTGGGCAAATTTTACCAAGCCAGTATGTGGGCTGTGGGCACAGCTGGAGTTAAACAGAAAGAGCCCAGTTCCACAAATACTAGATTTTCTCTTACTTGGTTAGAAACAGGGAAACAAAGTAAACAAGAGAAGGAAGGGCTGGGGAAGTGGGGAGAAGGGAAGGGGAGAAAACTTCCTCCTTTCTGACAAAAGTGTTTTCACCCCCTCCTTCCAAAGAGAGGTTGTCTGCCATATGGAGTTTCAAATGTTTGTTTGCTCTGCCTGCTTGGTTATTTACTGCTCTGAGAGTCTGTGCTGCCTTTGTTGGCATGCTCAGTCTTTCAGGGAGTATGATGCAGTGCAAGGCTGTTTACCTATTTCTACTAGCACTTATTTAGCAGTGAAGTTGGTTTCTGATCAAGGTTTTGCCAGGAATTCTTGCGCTGAGAAACTGTAGCAGAAGCGTGGTGGTGGGGACCTTAAGGGAAAATTTCTTTCTCCTAGGCGATAATAACTTCTGCTATATGCTTTGCTGTCACTGGTGTATTTGACTCATGGAAGAGGAGAAAGTTCCTGAGTTTTTCCAGGTAGAGAAACAAAGGACTTTGCAGAGGAGAGGATGGAGAAGGAAGGGGAAGGCAGATGTTTAGCAAAAGGCCATGTAGAGCATCTGTGGGAGAACCAAAGTCAGCCAGGAATTTTCTGGGGCCCTTGTCCATGTTCTGTGAACATCCACCATCCTTACATGTTGCCTCTACCGGCTTTTCTTTCCCAGCCTGGCCAAAAAGGCAAGCTGTGTGCTGTCTCAGGGCTGGTTCCAGTGGTGCAGCATGGCTCTTGGCCCGGGGAGTCAAAGTATGAGCCTGTTCTTTGCCATCAGCTCTGGGCTAGCCAGGCTGGAAACTTACGTTCCTAGACAAGCTGACTACTATTCTTCCCGATGTTTGTTACCCTTATTAAGTTTCATGCTCCTTTTACCACCTTTCTGTAGGGCTGAAATTATCTCTCAAGGGCCACGAGCTGAATGCATCTTTTCCTTCACCCTCTTAAATTCAGTGCTGGGAAGGACCACCTTTGCTGCTGAAGCCTGTTGCAGAGCACCTGTAGGCTGAACAGCATTCCCTGGACCAGCTGCGGGCTGGTACATTGACCCAAGACCAACAAGTCTGCTCCAGGCTGTAAGAGATCCCAAGTGCCCTGAGAGATCTGGGCTTGAAAGCTGCATAGTCCTGCTTCACAGCGTGAGTCTGCTTAACTCCTTTTGGGAGTTTCAGCAACACTTTGATATGTCTTTATTGTTTAATCCTGGATCCTGCTCTTCCTTCAGAATGACCTGTCACCCATTGTTTTCTCTGTTTTTCCAGGATAGTGAGAATGAATGCCACTTAATTTTATTAAAACCAAAAAGGATGCTCTTGGGCATTTTGTCCAACATCCTGAACAGTACTGCACATGGGGCTCATTGCTTGCTCTCGGGATTGGGTCAACAACATGCCTCTGACCCAGGACTTTTCTAGGCAGTGAGCGCTACTGATGTTTACTGAGCCATAATATCCTGCAATTATTCTGCAATAAAAATTATTTATTTATCTGTTTTATCATTTAGGGATCCTAAGCCCCAAATCTTTAACTATCTTTCAAGGAGGCAATGACTGCTTGCTATGTGCTGGAAAGTGTCCTTTATATTTGATATTAACTAATGGGGGTAAAATTGTTCTTGGCTCTTGATATTCCTAAGTGTTCCTCTTCGGGGGCTGGATTCCTTCCCAGCAAGTGGCAGCAGCCACCAGCAAAGGTGAGTTTGACATTGCTGCAAACTGTCCCTGCAGCAACTCGTGCAACTGTGCCAGCACAGACTCCCTTTGTTCAGATTATTTATTGAAGGTGAACTCCTTGAGCACACAGAGCACAGCATGTTTTCCTGAGTGCAAGCGAGGACCCCAGAGATGTGCTGGAGGAAAGGATCTCAGGGTAAAACCACGTCAGGCACTGTGTAGGCTTCAGGCTGCTACCTCCAGCTACTCTTGGCTACTCAATTCCAGGCAAGGGGCAGCTTCCCTTTTTCTGGAAGAGTCTTTTGGCTCCAGTAACTGGGGGAAGGATTATTGGTGTTTATGGTTTAGAAAGAACGGAGGGAGAACTGCGATACTTGGCTCTCTGTGCCTCACTTTTCCTCCCTATAAAGTGTGGATGACAATATTTTACCTTCTTCAAAGGGATGTTTACAACTTAATAGACAGAAAGTGCTCAGGAACTCCCCACCTCGGCAGTTGGCATGCACTGGCAATCAGCCCAATAGCTTTTAGATGTGCCTTACCTAAGCAACAGTAGGTGATAAATGGTATAAGCACATTGTCTCTAATGTGCTTACTGTTCCCTAGGTCTGTGTATCTGCAGGGGGTGCTGCTATTTTACTGTGTGTTGGGAGCCTTCTCCTCCCTTTCTTCTGGGTTGCACAGAAACTGCCTGTGACTTTGCTGGCAGAACTGCCTTTTTAGCCGAGAGGGTTTGTGTGTTCCAGCATCGCCATCAGCTCAAATGAAGTTTGGCTAACAGGCCGTGGTGCCTGCAGGCTCTTGAAGGCCAGCGTGCTTTTGCAAGCACCATACTGGGACAGCGCCTGCTATCTCCAGCCTCTTGCATGAATTACAAATGTTGACATTTTTTATGGCATTGCAATTATGCTCTCTGCTGGCTCTGGATGTTCAGAACTAACCCTCTGTCATGACAGCAAGGCATTTCTCTAGATATTTATGCTGTGAGACTGGGAGCAGAATGCAACCCTGAAGGCTTTCAACAGTGTTAACTCACCCTTGTTGGTAGTATATGAGAAACCTGCCATGCTGTCTCCTCTTTGATATCTTCCCTGGATTTGTGCTGCTGCAAGGCTTCTCTGATCTCTGCCGCTAAATGACAAAACCTAGAAGAGCAGTGTAGAAGTGAACTTGGCAGAAAAGGATCTGTGTGTTTTAAAACCAGAGTGATCTTTGGGAAAGGAATTACTTGGATCTTTGGTGCTGCAAAAGGCCAAGCAACTGGGACATACAGGAGAAATCCAATTGTTCAAATAGTGGGGACACCAAGAGAACAATGTTAGTGTCAATCTCAGGTTAATTGGAAAATATTCAAAGGACTTTGGCTTAATTTTGAGGTTAGAAGTTCCCTGGCGTTCTATGAATAGAATGCAACACTGGCAGCTCCTTTGAAATAAGCAGAAGCAAGCTGCAAAGCAAGAAGTTATTAGAGGGGATGTGACCACCTCATGGACAGGTGGATGGGGCAGCAGGAAAGCAAAGATGAGAACGCTGTGCAACTGCTCTTGCTTCAAAAGAAGTCTGTGGTGTCACATAAATTGATAGGTATGAAGACACCACTTCGAAGACAGATTCATCCTCTGTTCATCCCAACATCAAAGATGAGGTCGCCTAGCTCCAAGCGCTCCCCAGATGTGCACACAGCCTGTGGGAAGCACCAGACACACCAGGTGTGTTGTGACTCCACTGCTCTGTTAGAAATATCAACAGCAGCATCAGTGGTAAACCTTACCTTGCTCTGCAACAAAGGCCCAGGTTCCTGGATGAACTGTGTGCACTCATTAAAGCCACCCCTTTATTTTGTTATCTTTTGTTTTCCTTTTCTGCTTAAACATAAAGTGTTTCAGGGCAGGGAGTGTCTTAGCTTACGTTTATACAGTATCCTGCAGAACGGGAACCCCCCTGTGGTACTGGTGCCTCTTGGCAGTGCTGATTGTAACCTGGGTGTATGGGAGGGCTGGGGACTCGCCCAGCGAGTCTGGAGCCCGTAGAGCCAGTTCAGCTTAAGGAGTCACACTGGGAACCATCAAGGCTCTGTACAGTGAGGGAGGAGTGATACAGCAACTAGGTTGTCCTTCTTCCTATGCCTTTTGCTAGGACAATTCCAGCTGAGTACCTCTCTGCACCATCTGTAGTATGACAGCAGAAGGAGATGGAGACTTTCCATCATACCAGCTAAGAGGAGGTTTGAGAGCAGCTCTTTAGCCAGGGAATTATGATTTGGAGAAGCCTATTAAGGGAGGAGGCAGACTCACTTTCCTAACATTTCTGGAGAAAATGACACTCCAGGATCATGAGACTCTGCCCCACTCTATTGCCTCAGAAGCACTTCAAGCCTTCGGAGAGCATGAAAATTAGTAACCGTGCTCAGGGGTGCACTGTGTTTAACTGCACACCCAGGTTCAAGAGAGAGGTGGTGAGGGGATGGGAGCAAGGCACGTAATAGCCAAGAGGCAAGGCCAAAGTACCTGGGAAGTGAGCACACTACCAGTCTGAGAGCTTGGCCTCCAGCAGACCTCTTGGAAGAGGGAATGTCTGCCATGCTGAGGACAGTCCTGCAGACTTCTTATGAAGAGCAGAAGTGTTTCTCAACCCTTCTGGCCTGTGCGTCAGTTCTGCTGATTGAAAAACCACTTCCATTGATTGAAGAACTCTCTCTTCCTTCTAGCAATTTGAGTCACAGAGTAAGGAAAGTGGGTTTCAGACCTCTTTGGGTCTTTTTTTTCTTCCCCACTTTGAACCACTGTATCAAAGACTGAGACTGGTTGTTCCAGTTTGATCAACTCCACAAGTCGTGGCACCAAAATCTGCATGGTTACCCTTCTACCAAAAGCTGGGACCACTGTTTTACCTCCAGAAAGGCACCCAGTCTTGAGCTGCAGGTGTTCAGGGAAACAATCCATCACTTTGCTTGTGTTGAACCTTCCCACCTGACCCCAAGTTAATGATACAGGTTTTGTTTTCCTTCTGAATTTGACTGGCTGGCTCAGGCTCCTAGCTCTCACTTTTTGCTCTGCAATTTACCTGTGGCTTTAAGTGTACTGTAGTAACAGTTTTCCCTACTGAGAGAACCAGATAGTACCTGTAGGCTGTCATGAAGTTGTCCATTGACCTTCTCTTTTTGCTCCTGTGGTGCTTGAAAGGCTCCGAGAATACTCATCGGTGTTGTGTAACGGTCACAGTGCACTCCAAGAGTCAACAATACATTCTAAAAGGCCAAAAGCCAGTGCCCGTGTGGACTGGCCTCTTCTATCCAACAATAAAGTAACCACCTGGAGAACTTTAACCTAATACTGACTGCTATCATCATTTCTTTCTCCTGTGTCAACAGCAGTCAGCTCTTTTGGTTCAGGTTCAATGCAGATTGAAGACTGCACAATGTATAGAAGAAAAAATTCGTGGGAGAGGGGGGATGACACAGGACACAGACCCTAACACATTATCTGTAGTTACAGACTAGGCATCATATTTATCATCTTGGACTAGGTAAGGTTTTATGTTAATATGAAGTAGTATCACTCTTCTAGAAAAATATTCTTCTTAACTGATTCCCTAATGGGATTGAACTTTTACAGGCAAGAAAAGCATATTTGGAAACGTTGCTTTGTATTTCAATTCTGTAACGTGCACACTCTGAGCTTCAAGCTTTGTGAGACTTATTTCTTGTGGTAATCCTGAGGTAGATGGGCTGCTTCGGAAGTCTGTGTGACCCAAAACAATGCAGGGAAGGTGTTCCTACCCTCTGATGGAAGCATAGCCCCAAGGGAATCAAAATCAATGTAAACTGCAGTTTTGGCCAGAGCTTGGAGGGATGCCTTTTGACAAGATGTGTTGAAAACTTCCCTTAAATGAATGTCCATGACCAGTTTTACAAAAGATGCAAAAGAGGCATGAGCAAAAGCCAAGCACGTTTTCTGTGCCTTGGAAATGAATTGCCTCCAATGAGCCCTCCTAGGAAGTTTAGGCTGTTTACCATGTAGAAGTTACCATGGCCTTATCTTTGTGTTAGTGCATCAGTGGCTAGCAACTGGCCCCGCTGTACCGGTGCAGCTGTACTAAACTGCTATTTGTCTGAAACCTGCGTGAGTTCAAGTAACGTTCATCACCGCTCACTCTGTGCGGTGTGTTGCTCTTGGGCCCCATGCCACTTCTTGTTCCTTGCTAAATTCCAAATTGAGACCTCTTATTCCGTGATTTACCTGGTTGTGCACAAAAGTTTAAATGACTATGAGCCTTAAAAAGGTGGAGGAGAGAAGGTGAGTGGTTAAACTAGTATGTTAGTTTTCCTGGTTGCTTTCTCTTGTATAAATGAAATCTGGATTGGTTTAAATTTGGGTCTGGTGTTACTGGAGTTGCCAACAGTGGCATGCAAGTTTGGATGATGCTATAGACAAGCTTCCAGAGGTTCAGGCATACATAAAAGTCTTAGAAAATAATATTTTTTGTCACCTGAGTCTTTCACAGAACTCTTCAATAACCTTAGCCGGAACATTCAACCTTTCTGAACTTAGAATAGCACTAATCTCCTATGAGCTGAGTGGCGTGGGGTGCGATTCAACTAATATTTGTAGAAGAGTAGGAGTTCTTCAGAGGCATGAGAGTCTTAGCTAATATTTGCAGAACACTTTGAGGTCTTGGGATAGAGGCTGCCACCAAAGGGTGAAGTGGTATTCATATTTTCTGTCATGTCTATGTTGTTTACAAATAGAATAGAATGATGTTTTGAAGGTCAGAGACCTTGAGAACAATAGTGGGTTTGAAGCACTCATTTATTTTTACCAAGTTCAGATGCCTGGCATACACTAGCATTTCATTTATATAAAAGATCTGATCAAACATTTTGGTTGTTTAAAGGGGTTGTTTTGCTTGTTTTTAGGCTGTTGAAATGTCAGATGGTAAAAACAAGCAAGAGTTCCAGATGGGGCAACTGGAAGAGAAACATGACAAAGATGGCAATGGAAAAGCTTCAGATTCTCACGTGACTGGGAGTCCCATATCCTCACCTGTGACTTCTAAATCCACTCTCTGTGCAAGTCCTCGTGCAAAGCAGCGTCCTGGGGTGAAGTTCTTCATTACCAGGGTAAGCAAAGCCAGTAACAGTTTATTTTCACTGTTTGCTAGTCCATCTGTGCTGGGAATTGTTTGCGAGCTGGAATCTCATCTGGAATACTCAGCTTTTATACAGCTAAGAAAAACCTAAGCACTCTGCTTTAATGACTCCAAACTGGAATTGGAGCTTCATGACTTACATTAATGGAGCAAAGAAATGCCTAATAGTTCGATCTCATTCACTGACATTCATGCTGTGATTTGCACCAGGAAATGGATCTCTGTCTCCCTAACTTCTAGTGAGAATACAGGCTAAATCTATATTTGGTGGAAGACAAGGGATATAATAAATGCTGTAAAATCCCTAGTCATTGATGGAGAAGTAAAAGCTGGTGAAAAGGAATCTATCTAATCAGACAGCTCACTAATACAAAAAAATTGTCTCAATTCCTCTCGTCTACAGCCAGCTTTCTTGAAGACAAAGGGATGCATAATTTGTACTGGCAAAGCTAACCCTGACTTAAAATCAGAGTAAACAGTTGGCACAAATTGTGGCTTTTGTTTGTTTACACTTGAAGCTATGCTAGTCACTGAGGGCTGGAGTTGCAGCAAATTCCTAACGTATGTTGCTGTCTAATTTGTTATATTGGTGGTGGTTTATTCCCTAGTGCTTAGGAAGCAGAGCACAGTAGAGGAGACTGAAATTACCTTGCAGTGACCAACTGCAACACCTTCTTTGGTGGTAAATGTAATATGGGAATGTACAAGGATGGTATTAGGCTGTGCTTGGTCGATCACTGCCATTTATTGTGTCAATAAATGCCCTGCAAGGGCTCAATTATAAGCACTTTAAACTCCTGCTACCTTCACTGAGACAGAATTTGCTTGCAAGGCTGTGTACGTTGTTCCTATACAAATCTAAGGGATGGACAGGGAGGCTTTCTGGAAGGAAAAAAGTAACATTGAAAGCCACTAATCTGTGGTACGTTGTGAACACGGGCCTTAGTTCTATCTTGGAGACTGCTGTTCCAAAACATCACCTCAAGAGAGTCATACTCATCAGCAGAGATATTTATAAGCTGCCATCAGTGGCTGCCCATGAGCTATTGTACCCAAAAGACAAAGGGGGGGCGGAAATAATTATCTCTGAATTTGACAGTTAAGAACATGTGATGTATAGAGGAATGGAGCTAAACCCATGGGATCATTACTGTCTAATTAATGGCTCTTTGTTGCCGTGCCATAGCCTGCACCGTGCTGTGAGCAGCAGCGCTCTAATAGGCAAGTTCCCTGTGCTTAAGTTTCGATCTTGCCAATTCAGGCTTGCCACAAACTCCCAAAAACTAACCTGGAGATTTCAGCCACATAATATTCTGCCTGTATGAGTCAAATAACATGAATGTATGAAATCAGATATATAAGCACACTTATAACTGCTCCTTCATTTTAGAGGTTAATATTCAGATGGTTAAACCCCCAAGTGTAATGATTATGTGAGAGAGTCATTATTTACTGGCTTTGACTCCAATGCTGGGAGGCAGATCAGAGGTGCTTTGGGGGCTAAAGGTATAGACAGTAACTTGCAGAACTGAACCCTACTTGCTAGTAGAAAAAATATCTATCTTTGTTAATTACAGTCCTGTCTGTCTAATCCTTTTGCTCTGCGTTTCTCTGTGGAAATCAGCTTTATCTTCTCTGAGCAAAGATGATCAATACAGTCAAATCATAGCTGTGCAGGAGGAACGTTAGGGAGGCCGAAACCATCTAAAATGCTTCTGGTTCTGCATTTTGCTGCTGACAGGAAAGCAGCTCATGTTGAAGCTTGTGGGCTTTCTAGACAGAGAAATATGTGAGGTCTGGGGGCTTCACACAACTCTTACACCTTCTCATATCTCAGCAGAGACTACCAGTAGTTCCATACTTTTTCCCTTCCAGCTCTGCCTTTTGTGTCAGCTGTTGATACTAATGCTTCATACAGAATCAACCAGGTTGTCTTTTATAATTTTTTTCCTGTTTTTAACATTGCCCTAAATTCAATGTAGTTTCAGGAAAGCTGCTGAAATAACATGCGTGCAATAAGGAATCCACTTAAACATCTTAGAAATGTCTATAAACCAACAGATGATTGTAGTAACCCGTGAGGCTCCCTGTGCTTCCACCTCGGGTTCTGTTGTAACAGCTCAAGATCTTCGAGATTGCTTTGGTAGTTTGCAATGTTTTGTTTTTGGTGATTGAGATATTGCTTGCTCAGAGCTAGTAGGTCATTCCTAGTGATGAATCCTATGACAGACTGTCAGTGTGGATGTCATGGCTGCCTTGTTGCCATCTGCGTGAGACATATTGGGACACAGAATATTTTTTTTTTATTTTTTTTATTTATTATAAGGCGCTGGTATTTGGCCTAGCTCATTTAGAGATAGGTGTATATTTAGAATGCAGACCTATTTCCAATAATATTTTTTCTGAAATGATTGCTTGATAAGTCAATTATCTCACCCCTCTTAGAATGGGAACTATTAATTACATGAACTAGAAGTACAGAGTAAAGATGATAAAAGCAGGTGGTGTAATGGGATAGCAAGATGCACAGTGCAGTTTAACACTGATGATGTCTGTTCACTGCTAGTGAAATTCTTTGAAGATGGGTGATATGTAATGTTTCTAATTGATTATATTACCAAGAGTGTTATCTGGCCAGCATTTGATGGAAATTCAGGATATCTGGCTCTGTTCCTCGGTATTTCATTGGCCAGATGAGCAAGTTAATTCCTCTTCCTGTGCCTTAGTTATTCCACTATTAAAATGCAGATAATTGCCCATAAAACTGAGATAATTATACTGTCCTTTTTGAAAAGTACTTGGAGACCTAGTGATTACAAGTTCTGGATGCATTTTTGAAGTTATTACTATTTTGTTTGTTTAGACAAGGTAATAACAACAGACATGTCAATGTCAGTGAATCTGTGATTTGCTCAGAGCTGGCAAGGGGAGACGGGAACTTGAATCATATTGATTTCACTTTAAAGGCCTCTGCTAGCAATTTCTTTAAAGGAAACAATAAAGGTTGATGCCAGAGCTCTTCTTTTTGCTGGAACTTGGTGCTTCTCTGCAGTGCCTATTTCTAGTTAAGAAAATCCTAGCAGTTGGCAAATGACAACTCTTCAGTCTAATAGGTGGCACATCACTCTTGTCTGGGAGTGTAAATGTTCTGTACTTAAGAATCTTTGCAGGTGGCACCCTACATTTAGCGGAGACAGGAATAACATCTATTGCCATTCCTGACAATTCTGAGGTCTACTGAAGCCATTTGAAAAGTGCAGAAGTAGATACTGGTAGGATCAGGTTTAGGTGCTTTGGAAAGCCATTTTATGCTAAACATCTGTATATCAGCATGAGACATCATCCATGAAATGTCATCCATTGAGAAAAGGCCTTTTTTCCAAGTCTTAAATACTGCTTCCCCTCTTGATACTTTCTGAAAAACTTTTCGTGTTTCTATTTGCCATCCCAAAGAGCAGAAGAGAAGTCCCCACCTGATCTTGAGTTAGTGAAGGTTAATGTGGCTGGAAGGAAGGTGGGCATTTATACCAGTAAGAGAATGGATAGGTGCTGGAGGAACCAGTACCACTGATGGAGAACTAGCATTTATATTCTCTCTCACTCTCATACTACTGTTATTCAACATGCCTGAAAAGACTGTTGAAAGGAGGAAACAACTTAGGTTAGAATTACTGCGAGGCATCCATTTCCATGACAGTGTTGTGGCAGTGAATGCTTCCCACTGTTCTCCAAGGTTGGATCTGAACTTAGGACCAACCCATTTCACAGCTGATTGCTGCTCAGGCCTAGCCCATAACCAAAAAATCACGCAACAAACATCAATTGATCTTAGTGGAGCAGGTAAAGGCAGAAAAGAGTAGAGGAGATTGAGTAAATGTCTTTCCCACTTGTAGAGGCTGGTCTTGCTAAAAACAGTATTAAGATCTTCCAAGCCAGCAGACAGCCATACTGCTTGGCCGGAGAGCATTCTTCCCAGATGTCACTCTAGCTGCTAAATCCCAGGTTGAAGGTGCTAATTTTGCCTTTTACGTGATCTTGCTGCAAGAGGCCAAAACTGATGCTGCGTTTCCTAGTGCTGGGTGATGTTCATACATGCCCTGACCCTCAGCCAGTACCTTCTCCAAATAATTTATGACTGGAACAGATCAGACAAAGTGGGGATGAAGAAGCTTGTTTTCTGAAGCCAGTTTTAAGCTGGTGTGGGCACAGAGGAATCTGCACCCAAAACCATTGCTATTATCCAGTTTTCGTAGACAACATAAGGGATATATCTTGATTCTTGCAACAATTGATTTGATCATTTGGCAACAAGAAGATATGCTGTCAACAGGCTTCGTCCACCTCCTTTGGGGATACAGTATCATCAATATAGGCATCTCTTCAACTGTTTGCTCCCTGGTATCTATACCATTGTATTGGATAGGCTCTGAGATGCAGGGAGTTTCTGGCAGAAGATGGGAATCCAGATTTATGGAGTCCCTCAAACACAAAGACTAGCTTTCTGCTCTCTTACTTTGGCATTTTATCCCTGCCATTGACTTTTGCCTCCTGCTTTCACTTCTTGCCCTTCTTGTGGGGAGGGATGTTAACTTTTTTAAGGATGCAATTAGTTAGGTGGCAACTGTGCACTGTCGTAGTGGCGTTCGGTCTGGCAAGTGGCAGCCCTGGGGCTACCATCCATACACTGTGAAGCCTCTATCACACTGGTAACTACAGTGAATTTATCTTATAATGGCTGAGTGCATACTGCCATGGCAGTGTAACTGCACAGTATGTGCTGCAGGTTGCTTAGCCTAATGATAGGCTAAGTGTCAACTGGAAACAACAGTGAGTGCAGGTCCCTTGTGGTGTGTGATCCTGTGATGCTGTCAGGCCCATCCATGTTCTTCCTGGACCACTGGAGGTAATACCTCCTTTTAGCAATGATACTCAAGCTAGCACTTGTCTGTCCTGGCAATCGTGCATATTTGCTTTATTTTTTAAATAGCCTACCTAGCAAAGGAGGTTGGCATAGGGCAGATGCAACATAACCTGCTCTTCCTTATGTGAAGTGTAGCTGAGTCACTGAGGATGTCAGGCTGGCTCATGTGACAATTTTCCCTTCTCTAGGACAGCCTGCTGCCACCCTCCAGGTCCCGTGCTTTGCTGCGTGAAGATGTGTCAAAGCGGCTTTCAAGCTGGTTCAGCTGAAGTGGTGATTTATGTAAGGTTTGAAAATGTTTGGTGGGCATTCCTTATAAAGAATAGTTGTCACTTGTTAAATGTTGATGCCTTAATTTCTGCCTGTAGACAGGAGTTTTTAAAGCTGCCTGTCTAGTGGCTACCAAATACAGGTAGTGCCCATGCAGCTTTCACTGAGACACTCTGGGATCCAGGAGCTTTCAAGATTTCTTTGGTGACAAATACCAGGCAATCAGGCTACCTAAAAATACCTGCTTGTAGCCCACAAGTCCACTGATAAATTAGTTTATTTTGAGCCTTTGACACTTTCTATCCTTCCCCAGACATCAAAACTTGAAGTATTCATTTCTTCAGAGCATGAACCCCGTGATCAGCAAGCTGAATGTCTGAGAGTGGCTTTGCTCAAAGACGACACCCAAATAATCTGCTCACAATAAAATCAAGCTAGTTTGACACTACAACTTCTAAGTGGCTTTGGAAAATAATTTCCAGAACTACAGCTAATTATTCACAATTCTCTGGGAGCATTCATCTGAGAGGGTCCAAAGTGGTTCCCAGATCTTGCACAGAGCATAGCATTTGGGTGCTGTAGTCTCAGTTTTGAAGATTGTCACTATTGAGGAGAAAAAGTTACAGCAAGAGCCCACTGAATTTAGAAGCTGAATATACTTTACATTTGAAAATATTAAGGCTGTTTGTTAAAGCTCCTAAGTCACGTAGACACGATCATGGCAGTTTATACCAAGGCTGTTTAGTCGTTGGCTTGGAGCTCTTTACAATACAAGCCAGCTTAGTTAATGAGTGCAGTTCTGTGTTGTTAGTTACCCCAAATCAGCTGGAAAAGCTGCTGGCTTTTTTTTTCTGAAATGGAACTGAATATGCTCAATCTCCACATGATGGAAATGAAGAATCATTCTGTCAATTCTCTTCCTGCCAGCTGATGCCAGGGTCAGAGAAGTAGGTCATACCTTTCTGGTTTTGAGATGGAGCAATACTCATTTTAGACCAATTTGCTCTGAGCACGGAGCTCATCTGCTGGGTTGAACCAGGGCATTGTTGCTTTCTCTAGTGCATTGTTCTGCTCTTCCTCTAATTAGCTCCAAATGTTTCTTATGCCTGGAACACAGTGGTAGTGATGAATAATGGGCTCTCTTCTCTTAACCCTTCAACCCCTAATTCGGCTGTGCACTCCCACCTAGATGCTTTCACTTTCCGACATCCACCAGAGCTGTGTCAGTCTGACAGCTGCTTGCATCAGACTTGCTGCCCCATAGCCACCTCTCTCTTATTCTGCAAATTGAGTAGGAGAGTGTAGGACCATGGTCTTGGCTCTAGCATTTACTTTTAGGGTCATGATGTTTGCTGTCTGTGTGTGAGAGTGCATAAAGGTGCACCCGATATGCCATTGGCCCTGGAAAGGAGGAGAGCCACCATCCCTCCTGGCTGCCTGCTTTGGAAATGACCTGCCTGGAAAAATAGTGCAACTTCTTGATTTATAGAACTGTTCTAGTTACGTGCCAGAAGAATAAAGGCATTGCGGGCTGATCCGAAGAGATGGCATTTAATTGCTGGATCACTTAGCCTAACAGGAGTCCCTCTCAGATGTGGCTTCTTTATCAGGGGCAGGCTGCAGACATTAGAGAGATCACTTGTGAGCAGACATGTAAGAGTCCAAGCCTGAAGAAAGCAGGAGTGACACTTCTGGGGGTCTTATGTAGGACCCCAGGGTTAGTGGGAGGAAGCAGAGCGGGGGAGACTTACTGCAGGTAAGTCACTGGGGGGATACTCAGAGGAGTTTGGACCAGGGCATATCCTGTCCTACAGAACAGTACAATGTCCAAACACATTCTTATCACCTTCCCTTTCACAGCAAATCCTCTTGCTTTAATTTGGTGGGGGTTTTTCCAATTCAGAAAACTGAGCCATCACCCAACATGCAGAGCTCCTCGTCACTGCTGCAGCCAGGCTTTCAGAGGTCCGGCCAGTGTAGTCACCTGGGCCAGCACTCCCACTCATGGCCATCGTCCTCTGCCCAGTGCAGCGTGCCATGTCTGGTGTGTCTGCGCTGTTTTCCTGCGAGCTCCCGTGGCTCGCTGACAGCACCTTTCAGCCTTGACAAAACACTCAGAAGCATCTGCAAGCCCTTCCTCCTCAGAGGAGTGTGAACACCAAGTGCTGTGTGCTTCTGCTGCTCCCCGCCTGTCCTCTACCTGCCTTATTCCTGCATCACCCCATGCTGCTTCTGCAGAGAAATGCCCCGAGTTATTTCAAAGGCCAAGGTACTGTCATCACATGCTGTCTGTTTTATGACTGTCCGGTCTTGCAAAGCACTGACATTTGGTTAGGCTGGAAACAGTTTGCAGCTGGAACAGCACTGCTCTGTGTCTCTGGTGGGAAAAGCTGAGCTTTTGTTTATGTTGGTGTTGTCTGTCCTGCAAGCACACAAGGGCTGGGCTGAGGCTGGGGGGTGTTTCAGTGGTACGATGCTTCTGGATGCTTGAGTCACAGGTCTGTGTCTGTCTGCAACACGCAATTCTCAAGGAGCTGTATCCACTATAAATTCCTTTTGCTTCACTAAAGATCTCCCTGTGGCCCAGGACTGGGAAGGAAAAGGGTAGGTACTGGAGATGTTACTTTCTGTGCTACATGACCTCTGTGTGACTAACATCTCTGGAGGCTCAAAACATTGAAACTGGCCCACACCTCCTCTCTATCACTCTCACATATCAGTTCCTGCCCAAGTCTCTTCCCAGCCACTATCACAGCTCAGGAACCAGTACCCCAGCTGGAGTACAGGATGACCTGGCTGTTGGTCTTGGACAGTTTGGTGTGGAGAACAGTTTCTTTAGGCTCATGCGATTTTCTTTGAATAATAACGAGACAGAAGCTGCCCCATTAGCCAAAGGCCACCTCTGCTCCTTGTGTGGTAGAGTCCTTGGAACTGCTGTCACCGCTGCGTTGGCACAGCCTGCGAAGGGAGTTTGCAAAGGTGGGAGTCGGCCCCTGCAGCTGAAAGACAATTCTCTGTGACAAGAAGTTTGATATTTGTAGACTGTAATTACAAGAAGAGACCATGCTGCTAATCTAGTCTCACCTTCTGCCTCATTCAGACAAGACCTGTACCCGTAATGTCTGCATCAAGGCTAATAATTCACTGTTAAGCTACAGCACATATTTTAAGACGACAGAAAATCTTGTTTTAAGAGCTCCAAGGGTGGAGAATAAAACTCTCCCCTACATGATTTGTTCAAGTGATTAACTACTGGCATTATTGCAAGTTTTAATTTTTAAATGATCGTATTATTTCCAGTTTGATTTTATCCAGCTTTTACTTTGAGCTTCTGGATCTAGTTACAATTTTGTTTGTTAGGTTCTTGGAGCCTTTTAGCATCTCTCACAGTCTCCCACTGAGAAATGTTAATAGTTTTAGATCAAATCACCTCCAAACCTTCCCTTCAGTAAGCCAAATAGATCAGGCCACTGAAGTCTCTCCATCTCCCTTTCTTGCTCTCTGCAACATCTGGAATTGAATGATGTGTTATGTTGGATCAATCATCTGTTCAGAGTGGCATCTGACCACCTATTTGATGATGCTTAAATACATGCCGTGAAAAGTACTTCTTTTACTTGTGGCTGTTTTCTAGACCAAAACCATCTGTGAATATTTTCCACCGACTTACCCAGACAAACGAAACCCGGAGCCGACGGCAGGCGCTACCTGCCTGCTGCACCGGGGTCGAGCGAGCCGGCAGCCGGGGCTGGGGGCTGCGCCGGGGCTGGGGGCTCACACCGCTCCCGGGAGAGCTGCGGCGCTGCCCGGGACCGGAGCTCACCGGAAAGCCGCGGGTCTTGCCTCGGTAAACATAACTTGACAATTTTTTTACCAGTTCTTCGCAATCAACAACTCGCTTTGAGTTTTTTGTCGCTTGTTTGCTATTGCCCTCTAGTGGCAATAGGATAGCCCGTGACTTGGCTTCCCAAATTTTGTTTTTTGCTCATTTTGCACCGCTTATTACCCTGGGGTAATCGTCTTGTTGATACGATGAATTTCAATAATGTTATTTACCTGGATTTTAACATTGAGCTCAATTATTTAGAGCTTTATGCTATGCAGGAAACAAAGTTGCTCTCTGCAGTTGATAACTAATGTCCTGCCATGTCTGATGGTTGAAAAGAGTTTCCTGCTCATCAAAATGTTTTGACAACAGAAACTGCAGAAAATGTTGCCATTTCAAGCTTAAAATAATCCAATCCTGCAGAGTGTGAACTCTGAAGTGAACCTTGTGTATAATGTCAGCACCCGCCAGCCTGGTGCATGAGGTTATCTTCTGTTGAAGTAGAAATACTGCCTTTTTACTATTTGTATTTCTATCTAAGTATTTGTTTTTAATATAAAGAGTGAACTATTTAAAGCACACTCCCTGCCAATCAATCATGTCTTTTTGTCAGACATGCCAAATCATTTATTGAACGATCTTGGCTAATCAGAATCTGTCTTACAGAGATACTAGAAGATGGTTTATTAATGAGACCTAGATTTTTTTTTCTCTGGTTGTAATGCAGGGAGATCTTAATAAGCAATGAATTGCTGTGTCTGCAATCACTTTTGAGAGGCTTAGAAGGAAAATAATAATAATACTATGACTAATATGATTGCTCTCCCTGCACTGCCATCCAGTGGATGCAAAATTCATTTCCTTTTGTAAATAGGAAGGGAAATTCTCCTACTGATAACGCAGCTTGCAAACTTGCATCAAGCTGACTCTCACTTGGAACACAATTTTCAGACAACTGAAGAAAACCTTGCTTATTCTTTAATTTTAGTAGTTTTATATTAGAGAAAGAAGCTTTCCAGTCTCTCAGCTTAATAAATAAATAAATAAATAAATCCTCTCCCCTGGAATGGGAAGTAACCTGTCTGGATCTTGAAAATGGGCTCTGAAAACCTCTCAGACTCTCTGCTCTCAATATCTGGCATGGACAGCCCAAGCCCCTGAGCTCCGCTACTTCAGATGCTTTTGGAAAATGGAGGTTGAGCCTCTCTCTTGATTTTCAGATAATCAGTGTGTGGGCTAGAAACAACAGAGCCTTGTGTCAGATGCAGCACTGCATTTTTGGTTTGGGGTGGGGAGGCATGGGGCCAGGGGTTAACTCTCTGCTTTTCCCCCTAGGACTGATTGAAACAATGAGAAGGAGCAAGTCATGGTGCTCACAGCCTCCTGTCCACTGGTCTGCAAGTAGGACCTCACCACACCAAGCTGCTTCCCAGTGCCACAAATCTCACTGACCGCAATCCACTGTGTTGGCCACTTCACCATCCCAGAGAAGGATCTGGAGAAGTGAGTACTGGGAGTGGATGGAAGCAGCATGAAAGACTGGGTCCCTCAGCTGAGCACACAGCTGTGAGGGCTCTGTCATTGCCCACATCTTTCTACACTTCTGGGATCCCCCTAGTGCAAAGCACTTTGGAAATCCCTGCCATGGGCATTTGGACCCTCCGTGAGTTAATCCAACAGCTGCAGCAACAGGATTTCCTGTGCCTCTCTGCAGGAGGGCTGTGGAAGCGGAGCAGAATAGCCAGTCCCAGGGAGCTGAGCTGGGAGGACCAACTCTGGCATTTCGGCTGCTGCAGGTGGGCCAGGTAATCACCAGGAGGTGGCATCCGTCCCCTGGAGACACCACGGCCCATGCTGGGCATGATGCCAGTCCTTATCTGGGAGCCTTGGGTTTTTCTCCAGAGCCTGCTAGCTCTCCAAAGGGGCTCTGCAGTGGGGTATTTGGGGCCAGCAAGGTCCCTCTCTGGAGGTGGGAAGTCCTGCTGCCTCGTAGCGCTGCCAGCACGTTCTAGTTCTGAGTCATTCCCTTGCCTGTTTATTTTTGGTATTTATTTATTTACCACTGAGGTGTCGGCCCAGAGCAGGCTGGCTGTGCCGAACTCCTCCGGTGGCCCGGTGGCCGCTGCCAGCTCTGTCAAAGTCCTGCAGTGTTGGGAGCGTTTCCACCCTAAGCCGAGGGGGAGAGAGGTCAGGTTCCTGCGAGAGCAATGCTACTGCAATCTCCCATCAAAAGCGTGCTTGGCTGTAGGTAACGAGTGCAGTGGCACAGGGTAAACTACTTTCACCCTCCCCACAGAGCCCCCGGCTCCCAGCTCTCTCCCTGAGCTGGCTGGGGGGGTGAAAGGAGGTTAAGAGGCATATCCTTTGCTGTAATTATATCCTGTTGCTAGAGATATTGTGCTCTGCTTAAAGAAATCATCATAATACAGCCTCCCAGAGAAGGTAATTACTGCACATCTTATGAATGGCTGCATGCGAATGTCTGCTCAAGCTGCTGTCACCAGCAAGTTTCAACACATCTTACATACCAGGCATTTTACAGCCTTAGTTTTATTTGTTTTCATCACCCCTTGCCTTGTGCTTTATTTTTCATTAATGGATCTGGTTTTTTGTTTGTGTTGGTTTTCTTTTGCCTTTTTTTTTTTTTTAAGAGGCCAGAGTTCATGTCTTTGATGGAGCGTTTGGGTGGTGGCCACAGCTTTTATTTGCTGCATTTCCATTGCTCTGTGGTGGCTTGAGGGGAGCTGTCTGGAAGATGCCCTTTCTGAGCAGTTCCCATATGGTAGGATCTGAATGGGCCCTAGCTTCCTGGTCTGAGCCCAGAAAAAATGGGTCATATTATTGATGACAAAACTTGGTGTCATTCTGGCATAACTGCAGAGATTTAAGTCCATGATACAACTTATTTTTCCTGTTGTACTTTCCCAGTTTCTCCCTTGCATTGGAAAAGAGTTGGTGACTATCCTGCCTGTTCCCAAACAGGGATGTCAGACCTTTGAGCTTTCTGAAGCTCCTCTGAAGTAGATCTCTCTCCTGCCACTGGCACCAGTGCCCCTCCTGCCTTGGTTAGCAGTCAGAGTAAGTGTCACTGCGGTGTGGCTAAAGTTTTGGAGATTTACAGCCTGGTAATGCTGCACACGGAGATTGCCATATAACTGGCTTCAGAGCCACATCTCTTGGCTTTGCAGGGACATTTGAGCTAAAGAGATGGGGAATGCCAGCAGAGCCTTGGTTTGTCACAGTAGGAGTGATCCAGCTACTCTTCTCAAAGTCACTCATGTTTGCCTTTCCCCAGTGGTATGTGTGGTAATCTGGCCTTGTGTTGCACATGTAGGGCCACTGTGTGTGATCGTGACACCCTGCGTGGCTGTAAAAACATCATGTCCATCTCCTGGCCAGCTCAAGGGATGATTTGAAACTGCTGCTTGGATTGCTTCCTTGTACAAATGGCTGGGGCTTGCTCTTGCAATGTTGAAGCTGAATTGTTTTAGTCCCCTCGATGATTTGTTGTGTTTGTGGCCAGGCTTCTGTGTGTGCTGAGCATCCACTGTGTGGCATCCCGAGGTGGCTCCATCCCGGTGCTGTGCAGAGCACCGTGTTTGTATGTCTGTGATTCCTGGTAAAAGGCAGCCTGGCTCCTGCAGGATAGAAGGTGCTGTAATAAATGTGAGCTCATAATGCTGTTGTTAAAAATAACTGGAGCTAAATTAAAAAGAAAAAGATCATCTTATTCAGCCCTACCCCAAGGGGGAAATGGACATGAGGAATTGGGCAATCCTTCTGTAAGTTCTCTTTCTTTAGACTATATTTAAACCACACCGAGAGCCAGATTCTCAGCTGGTGTCAATTGTTGTTGACTTCAGTGGAGTGAAGCTGGTTTACACAAGTTGAGGCTGCTGAATGCCAGCATCTGGATGAAGCAGAGACACAGCTGCAATTACTTTTGCAGAAATCTCCAGTCCGAGGCTGCTTCAAAAGCTCTGAGCCCTTCTGAGTGCTTGAGCCATCAGCGCTCTGATTCAGCAGCTTTTTCAGGATGTGAAGGGTTATGAAAAGACCTTTACTCAGGTCAGAATTGGCTCTAATCTCAGCTGGGTTCTGCAAGTGTCTGGGTGTCTGTCATTCTGTTGTAATAACTGCGCTAGCTGGGGTCCTCTGAAAAACTCTGCAAAACCTTTTTGCTTGCTGCTTCACCAGCATCATCTCCTGTCTAGACACTCTAATTATGAGAAGCAGGGAGTGTACAGCATGATGTGTAGATAACCCTGGATAACTCCAAGGTAACCGTGTGCTGCTTCCATCCCTCCCCTGACTGCCCTCCAAACTAGTTTTGCCAATTTGTTGGCTGCTCCAGCATGAAGATTAGCAAAGTGGGGACTGTACAGTACCACCTGGGCAATATTCATTTGAACTTTGCCTTCAGAAGCAAGTGCTCCAAGCCATAGAAACTGATAGGCAAACCTCCTCAAGTTGCAGGGGGATCTAGGTTTAGGCTTACATACTTCTGTTTTTCTGTATGCCCAAAAACTCTCAGGATTAAATAAACAAACAACTTCCCCCACCACTACTATCAGCAGAGTGCATTAAACCTGTAAGCTGCTTTGAGCAATTTTTGTGTAGTTATTGTATCCACTCTAATTCCGTTCTTACCTGTGGACTTTTGTTTTGATTTGCACCAGCACAGATGATATCCAAACTTGAGCCCTATGTATTTCAGCTATGTCCTTTATGTAAGAGCTTTTAAAGCTACTTATTTAACAGGAGACAGTCAAATAATCAATACATATAAAACATTGGAATGTATTTGCTTAATTCAGTTGCTCTCTGCAGTATGCCATCTCCAGGAGTGTGTAATGAGAGGAAAAAACTTTTTTCTCTTGCCCTTCTTTAATGTGTCATCTTCCCTGATTCCTTTACTCTAACTGGTACCAAAGAGAATTGTCTGTGATATTTCGCAAGGCCACTGGGATTCAGGCTGTTTCCTGTCTCTGCACTAGCCCTGGGGTGCCGCGCAGGTTTACATGGGTCTCTGCAGGAGCCGGGGCATGTGAGTATAGTCTGTTTTCTGCATTTTGATTCCAAATCAATGTGCTTTGAAGTGATCATAGGGAAGGCTTTTGCGCCTTTTTTTTTTTTTGAGGGGGGGGGAGTTGGGGTTTTTTTTGTTGTTGGGTTTTTTGGTAGTAGCTTTTGAAAAGCACCATACTGATCCATGGGGGGACTGCGATCAAGCAGCCCTGCTTCTGCTCGGTGGGAGGCACCTTTTGTACTCCTCCTGGCAGTGACATGGGTGAGCTAATGCTCTGAGACATGCTTTTAGGTTGCAGCTCTTTATAGTCCAGATTGAAACGCCTCTTTTTATGGGTCCTGCCAACTGAAACATGCTATGAGCATGGACAACTTGAAATAAGCTGGTACTAGAGCCAGTTAACAAGTGACATGTGTAGATCTCCCAGTTTTGGACTCTTGCAGGAGCTGCTAGGTTCAAGCTTCAGGAAAACCGCACAGGTTTATGTAGAGTCTGTTTCTCAACTGGTGGAAAAGTCTGAGTACTCTTCCTTCAGTATAAGTTTGGGTTTTCCTCTGAATTCACTTAGGACACGTTGAAGCATATCCTTATTAACAGCTAAATTTGGTGGCTAGTCTGCTGAAAGTGCACCTCAAATCCTGAGCCCCTGAAGCCAAACTCCAGGTGGGATTTCTGACCCAGTCTAAGTGGGGCTGTCCTCAGCCTGCATCCAGCCAAACCTGAGACTCCAGCTCTAGGACTAGATGTGATTCTGGGACTCTTCCTAAAGGAGATGGTACCCCAGCTCAGGAATCATCAAAGCCAAAGCTAGGCCAGCTCACAGCCATGTTTGGAAATGGGAAATTTGCCGCCTTGCTCCCGAGCCCTTTCTACTCTCAGGCTGGTGGTCTGCACTGGCTGAGGACTGGCTTTGTGTTGAGTTGTTAGACATTTGCTCGTATGCCAGAATTCAGTGCTTGAACATGAACCCAATGAAAAAGGAAGCTATATGTGAAGAAAGCACAGTTCTTTCCCTTCTTTTTATCCTCCATCACTGCGTCATCATGTTGCTGTGAATGGGTGCACAGACATTGTATTGCAATGGCTTTCTGCACCTATTGCAGCTCTCAATCAGCCCATAACCAGCTCTCCCGCTCAGCCAGACAACAGGGCCATGGAATCCCTCTCCCTATGTTAACTGGATGATCCTTGCACTGTGTGCAATGCTCCGGCACTAAACCTGAAGCGACAGAGTTGGAATATAATATAATAGCTGGTCGGAATATAATCTACGTGACAGCTGTAGGAAGACTAGGTTTGTACTTCCTTAGCTGTTTTGAAGGTAAGGGTGCCAGGCTGAGCGTGCATTGAAGGTCCCACTATGGTTATTTTACTCCTGTCTCAGCTGGGGGATGTTTCCACAGTGTACTGAGGCATGCTTCAAACCAATTTGTTGTTCCTTTGCTTATGATGAAATTAGCGCACTTTTTGGATGTAAACTAGCCATGAGATTGTTTACTTTGGCACAAGGATGCATAAACTTTCTGAGAAGCAAGGAATTTAGCTACTGGGGGGTTGTTTAGTTTGTTGCATTTGTCAAACAGATGGTGATGGGGAAAATGTGGTGGTGGGGAGGCTTTAGGACAGGGTGGGTTTTCTTCATGGTTGCTGCTTCTGTAGTTTCCTTTGTTGTTTGCTGGCTGAAGCAGGATGGGTTTCCATCACAGGAAGAAGACAGACAACACATAAGACCGAGATGCATTTTGCACACAGGGAAAATAAATATGATTTGGACTTGAGCTGTCATTTCTTGGGCATCTTTGCCCATGTGGGCCTCCCCCTCCTAGGGCTTGTGGAGTTACAGAAACACCATGGAGGCCTTGCATGTTGGCCTGGCTCTGCCCTTCTGCCTCCTTTGGAGCCCTGTGAGCCTCAGCAGATCTGTGAGGCATCTGTGATGGTATTGCTGTGCTGCTGCAGAGCAAAAGGAGGGAAATTTTCACCAGATGTGTGCCCCAGAGCTGACTGGGCTGGGGTGAGGCCGTCACCATGCTATCGGAGTGTCTTCTCAGTGTTAATGATTTCAGGCACAGCCCTCTGTTGAGGGGACAATGGGCTGTTGTCCTCAATGAAGAGCTGAAGCACAGAGTAGAGAAGACAGGACCCATTCAAGGTCCCACAGAGGGTCCCCAGAGGAGAATGAGGGTGGATCCTGGCTCTCTTCAGCCAAGTATTTGAGTCTTGTGTCAGGCGGATCATTTTGGAAAAGGCCAGAGTTTCTCTGTTCCAAGGGCCAAGTCAGTGCCAAGTTGGAAGGGCCGCCTGGAAGGCTCCATGCTGGGTTGTAGGACATCAGGAGAAGTGTCACTTTCCACTGTACTTCTGACTGGAAAGAGCATCTGTTCTCATGGGCTCTGCCACTCTGCTTCATATCACTGGGAGACTTGGCTGAAGTTGCAAACCTTCATGTTCTTACCTCTGGGCTCGATCTGGGTGGGCAGTAACTCCCTCTCTGCAAGATCCTCGCAGGAAGGATCTTGGAGCAGTCAGCCATGATCAAACTTGGCTTTTGCTTGGGGCAGGATAGTGTTGCCCTGCATACCACTGTGGATATGGCAGGCAAAGAATTTGTCATCGCATCTGATGACCTTGCCTTCAGGGCGAAGTGCCAAGAATGGCCCATGTTTTCTCAGGGTGGGGTACTGTCCACCACTAATGCCCCGCAAAGTGTGATGACAGGGGTGAACGCACACTGGGATTGCTGGGGCATTTGCTGGCGGGCTTGGTGGGGGAGGATCCCAGATGCCACCACCTTGTTATTTTGGGCAGTGGACCGAGTTGCTGAGCTATAGATCTTTCACAGCTTCAGCCAATTTTCTGCCCCTACAGACACATTTCACAGACACTAATGCTTTTCCTATCTAGGTGTCATGTTTCTGGGAGACCTTTACAAGCCTATTGCAGATGCTGTTAGCCTTCCTCAAATCTTAGAGCTGAAGCCCTGTTGTTAAAGGTGGTTGAGCATTTTGCAAGCCTCCACTGTCAGAACAGTGGCTGTCTTGCAAGTCAAAAGGTTTTCTGTTTGGTTATTGACCTCTTTTTACCAAGGCTAGTTAGGTATCAGTTGCACGTGGACAGATGCTGCTGAGGCAAGTAGGGAGTTACTGTGGTTTATCAGCAACCATCAACTATTTAACCCTTGTCCCTTTTAAACTTTTTTGAACTTCAAAAGTCTTCTATCCCTCCAGTTTCTGCATGGAGAAGTTGAGGCATAGTGAGTTGCAGCAGCTTGTCCCAAGCAGGTCTAACTAGAGAAGTGATTGAACTCCAAATTTACTACTCAGTCTGGGCCTTGATCAGACTGTCCTTCTGTTTCTGCTACTAGAGTCTGCTTGGAAGGGATTGAGTGTGTCTGTGAAGAGAGAGGGCACCCTGTCCCAAGGCAAACGGCAATTGCTGGGACCATGCCTTCTTGCTTTTCCCAGTGCACCCCAAATGAACAGAAGAGTTGGCTGGAACAGGAGGAGGCCGTTTTCACAGATGGACTAGCTACAGAGCATAAAGAAGGTAAGTGCCTTCCTTGAGCAGGGTGGTGTCTGCCATATATGCTGTAGCATCACAGTGCCCCACTGCGAGGTGGTGCCTGCAAGCTGAGATGTAGCCTCCAGTAATCACCTTGGAGCATTGCTCTTCCAGCCTAGGCTGGATTTGGCCCTGCTTTGTATGCGAGTGTGGTTGCCAACACCTGCACAAAGCAAAGGCATCATGCTAGCAGACCTGAAGAGCAGCATCTGGTACCTGTTTGGCCATGGCAGGGTGCAGGGCCAGGTGAAAGTGTAAGAGGCAGCACTGAAGGTGAAAATGAAGCTAGCAGTCTAAGGCTATGGGTTTTCTATTAGGCTCCAGCATTGTTTCTGTAGTCTTCACTCCTGTCTCACCCCATCATGCAGCTCCATCTTTCTATTAATTGCCCATCTGCATCAATTTGCAGATTAAGCCCTGCAGCCACTTGCGGGAAGCATAGAGGTGTGCCACTATGCAGCATGTCCCGGGATGGCCTGGCCTGCTTAGTGGTCCCACCTGCAGCCCCAGGCTCTTCCCAAACTTCATTTGCATTGCAGATACATATGCTCCCCTCCTTCCCAGTTTAAGAGAAGGAAGGAACACCAGTGTGTCTGCATTTTCCTGTCTTTTTGCAGGCTTTTTAATGGACGAGAGCATAGTTGCATGGCTCCTTGGTATTCCAGGTTCACAGATTCCCTCTTGGAGCCTTTAGATGTGCATCACTGCCCCGTGTTGGTGGATGCTACACAGACTGCTAACAAGGAGATCATTCTAGTCAATATCCCAGACTAGATACCAGATAAAAGGCCAAAGTGGAATAGCTCAGACACGTGGGTGAAGTAGAGCTGGAAAGAGAAAGTGACAATGTGATGGAAGGGTGTAGTGGAAAATCAGGAATTGCATCTTGCAACTAGTCTAACCAGGACCCTAGGGGAGAGGGTTTCTGGGTGCTGTGGAAGCAGCTTTGCAAATTTTGATGGGGATTTGGGTGGGGTTTTGTTGTTTTATTTTTCCATGTATATGAACAAGGATAGAGGTGTTTTGCAAAGAGCTAAGTCTCAAACTTTGGTGTGTTACCCCTCATTTAGAGGGTGCTGCAGGACGCCAGTGCTTGAGTTCACAGGAAAAGACAGTTGGAAAGGAAGGAAAAGGGAGTCTATAGGAAAGGAGATAATTTCAGGAATCCCTAGGAAGTCCTTGCCTTGGCTGGCCGTTTCAGACCCTCTGTGCTCTCCAGCCTGCCCTCTGGTCTGCAGTGCCTGTTGCAGTGCCTGTTGCAGCAGAAGACCACCCCTGCATCTGCACTTTGGAGACTCGCTTTCTTCTGGTGGGACAGGGCAGGGCATTCACTGGGAATGGCAGGTGTGAAGGGGGACAAATGCACCAGGGATGTATGGTGATGTATGGTGGTAAGAGTAGAGCTATGGCTTCTGCACAAATTTAAGTTGAAAGCTGCTTTGTCATCTTGTGCAAGAGTGCCTGTGGCAGAGGGGATGTGTGCGATGGACAGGAAGGGGGGGGGCATGCCTGCATGTGTGCATAAGGATGTACGTGCAGCAGCTGTTGTAATTGTTTTAATAAAAGAATATTTCCCTGAATTTCTCCTTTGGCACCTGAGGGCCCTTCCCAGGATGCCCTTTCTAAAGCTGCTGTTTGATTTCCAGGGCAGAGGCAGCACACGCGCACACACACAGAGCCCCATCTTGTTCATGCAAAACCCACAATCCCATCAGCACATGGCTCCTTTCCCCTTTGCTGACAGGGAAGGGGGGGGCATGGGGGTTGAAATAATGACAGAGCCGATTATAATTAATATTTTTTTATGTCTGAAGAGTGAAAGTCCTGCCCAAGTCCCCCAGCCAAGCACAAACCAAAGTGCTAAATCCCTGTAGGGGTGTGTTTTATTACTGACGCTCTGCGTGTTGAGGCTGGTTGCGGGGTCTGATGCTGTGTGTGTGGAATTTTTGTGGCTATTTTCTATTGTGCCAATGAAAAGCAGGATCCCATCCGTATAATAAAAAGGAAACTTGAAGGTTTCCACGCCTACCTGAAGGTGAATGTTTGCAGCATTAGTATTTTAATTAAGTGTTTTACCTTTGTGACTTCCCTGTATGAGCCTATGGCAAATGATGGAGCAGATGTTGCAGGAGATGGAAGATGATGGGATTCCCAACACCCCTTCCTCAAAATTTTTGACTGGTCCTTGGTCAGTTTGATCAGTAGCTGTATTGTTTTTTACAGTTTCATAATATTTCATTGGGTGGAGTTTTCTGGATTTGATTTGTTGCCAACTGCTCCTCTTCCAGGAGGATGGGAACTGGAGGTCACTGATTGCTTCTTGATCCTCCCTTGACCAGCTGGGTGATCTCAGGCAGGCATGTCCTTTCATCTCCTCAGGTCTCAGTTTTGTCTGCTTGGCTGGTGTCACACGCAGATTGCTAAGGGTGAGGTGGGTGTTTGAAGCCCTTCTTAGCTCGGTTGTGCGCACAGGGCAATAGTGAAGTGGCAGTGGGACAGGTGCCCCTCCCAGATCTGTCCAAAGCCACATCCTGCAAGCACTGACCACTTCAATGGGCTGAAAGGGAGACCCTCAGCACCCACCAAATTCATGCAAAGAGGAAGTTGTGGTTTCCTATGTGATACCTTAGAGGTACCTTTAACTGGGAATAGTAGCAGTACTGGCTGGAATCCTGCAAGCTTTCTGAGGTGGTCCAAGCATTTCAGATGGGAAAATCCAGAAAGTAGGAGTCTGGGGCACCTGAATTGTGTTGTACCTGTGTTGCCCTCAGTCTCACAAAGTCAATTTGGGCCAGCACAGAGTGTGTGGCACTCCCCTGGAAGAGGGGCTGCCTGGGTACAGTCCCTGGGACCTTCCAGAGTTCCCTCCTCTCTCTGTTCTTGCAAAGGAGAAAGGTGTTTTGTCTTTGCTATAGCTCTTTTTCTTTTGCCACCTTAGGGGGTGCACAGGCCCATGAGTGGCAGCTCACAGCTTCCTCAGCTGGCTTCCACCTCATCTCAGGTGAAGAAGAGGATGTACCTGTACAAGGTGGCTCCCTGTCATCTGTCCCCATGTCTATCAGGAGTGTCACTTGTCTCCAAGAAATATGGCTGAACAAACACCAGCCTTGGTGGCTGCTTCTTGCATTTCAGGTTAGTTATTTCCATCTCCCACACACCTGGCCCAAATACTGCTGTTGCTCAGCCTCCTCCTTTCTGCCCTCTTGGCAATGATGTGGACAAAAGCAACCTATAAAGCTGTTCAGCCTGTGAGGTTCAGTGCTTGACCCTGACTCCCCAGCTTGTACTTGCAATGCCTGCAATCCCTAAGTGATCAGTCATCCGGGGGTGAGATGCTTTGGGCTTTGAACTTTGCAACCCCAGAAATACGTTCAGCTCTGTTTGACAGAGACCTCAGAGGCTTTCTCTGAAACGCTATTACTGTTTTCACTGGGGTTTTCTGACCTTCCAAATAATCTTTTTTTTTTTTTTTTTTTCTCATTACTTCCAGAACAGCACACTCAGCATCTAAAGGACAAAGCTGTCTGGGACGCGCAGGCTCTGAGCAGCGTAGGAGCTGCCGGGAGAGAAGAAGGGCAGCAGGATGGCTGTGACAGAGCACACGCGGCTACTGCCCTCAATTAGCCCATGCGGCCGTCACATTTGAAATGAAAGCACAGCAGGTCTCCAAAGAGTTTCCTTGTGGGTCTTGCTGAACTTATAAGCTGGGACCACAGTATAACTTAATTTCCTGAAATGTCAAGTGGCTCATATTGGCTGCCTGCTCTATTGGTGTTTTTCTTATGAACACATTGTACTCCCATTTCCTGCAAAAAAATCCTATCAGTGCTTGATGATTGCTTAATAAGAGAAATCAGCAAGGACAGGGAAAGTTCACATCCTGCAGATGAATATAATGACTATTAGCTTTCTTCTGGGTTGCCAGAGGCTTTTTTTGGTTGTGGTTTGATTTATTTGTATTTTTATGCACCCAGCCAAGAACATTGATCTGAAGCTGTATCCTGTAAGTGCTGAGCACGTCGGTGAGCTGTAGGAGGCCCTCAGCACCCATCAACCTCACATGAGGAGGACAGGGTAGAATTTCCTGGATGATACAGCTGAAAAAAGGTAGCTCAAATTTGGAATAGTAGCAATGTTGAAGGTAAACCATGTCAATCTCATGGTTTACTACCTGTCTTGTGATAGCCTGTGTTTTCTGCTTGGGTTTGCAAGAGAAGAGGGCTTGTATAATCGTGGTGTGGGTGTGAACACTTATGAAGGTGACTTCAAGGCTCACAGGCAAGTTTGAAAGATCCCAAAATGGATTTGTTGTTATTTTTTAAAATCTTAGTTTCTCGTCAAGCCTTGCTAACGCTTCTTAGGTGTGATTTCTGAGCCCTGTTGGCTATTTTATTCAAGATGAGGCTTTTATCATTCTTGTGTGGGCTAATATTCTTTTAGCCCTGAAGATACTGGATTTATAGGGAACCTGGTGGAAAACAGAAGAAGCCTTTTCTTCATGATAGCTTTCATATGACTAATTCTAATGCTCCTCTCTCTAGAGCTTTCCCACTTCAAAGTGCTGTGCAAGCTATTAGCTAACTGTACAGCTTAGGTAAATGAGTCGGTAAATAAAACTCTCTGCCATTTGGAGGGCATTTGAACTCTTCCTAAGCCCTTAATACTCCTGATCGACACTGTGTCTCTGAGGAGTTGTTCCTGGGACCAGAATATGGTGCTGAACAGGGTGCCACTGAGAACCACCCAATGGGAAATATTTGGCAGAGAGACTGGCTGACATTTAGACTGCCTGACCATGGGCCTGAAAGTCAATGTCCTCTTGTGGTGGCAGTTTGCTTTCCAAATGTCTCTTGCACTCTGGTTCCTCTCCTCTCCCAGCTTCCCTTCCTGGCTCTCATCTCAGTTCCTTGCAGGAGATGTTGGGCTCCTAGGGTCTGAGGTAGGAAAGAACTAGCAAGTGGTTGCAACTGAAAGCCTTGCCTGATTAAATATCAGGAACGTATTGAAGTTAATGCAATTTTTATGCCACTCCCTGTATTTTAGAACCTAAGGGCCAATAAGAGAGAAACTGGTCAAGCAAAAATAAAAAAAAAACATGAGCGTTTTAGTATTAAAATGATAGTGAGCCTTGGTCTGCTGCTGAGAAGTGCACCAGCCTTTTTGAGAAGCAGTAAAGCATATTTTCTCATTGCACCACAGACATAAGCATATTCCTTAGTTCAGTTCCTTCTCATCTCGATACATTACATATGCTGTGTGCAGAGTTAATCATCTGGTTACGCAGTAATGTCTTGGTACCCTAAATATTGGAGTGTATTAAGACACTGGAGTAAATAAACCTTGGTGTCAGCTACTGCCTGTTGCAGAGAACAGATTCATTAATTTTTTGTTGTTGTTGTGTCCTTGTGTCATCTCTTTCTCTGGATATGTGTACACTGCCTCACTACAGAGAGCACTAATGTCTAATCACATTCTGTAGAAGGCCATTTGAGATAATTAAAAAAATATCCTATTTGCTTGCTTTTAAGGAATGCAATTATAAGCAGGCACTCATAGCATGGCAAAGCTTAGGCAAGGCATAATGAGAGAAAAATGTATCAGTCTTGTGGTTTTGGGTACAACAAACCTGCAACTGTCCCGCTATTTGCAGTTGCCCTTTGAGGGCCTTTTTGACCCAAGGGGAAGACCCTGTAATGGAGCAAATGATGTGGTGACTGATGGTTTCATGCCTAGCCAGTGCAAAGGCCATAGGGTGTAAATCCATGCACTTCCTCACTAATAAGGCCGTTACTTTACATAAATTTTACCACTCTCACCAGCCAACTTTCTGTTATGACTTTAAGAAGGGTTACCTGAACTGAGGAAAGTGAGAATTTTTGCACTTCACAGATGAATTGTCTTTTGGGGGGTCTAGCCCCACTGGCATCGTCTGCCCCCAAATGAGTTTGAAGCGGCTCTTGGGTGCTGCCGGGGCAGTAGCCAGCTGGGGTCACTCAAGAGCATTGCAAGAGGCTCCCTTGTCTCCTTGCCCCAAGGGGCCGAGATATTTAGACAGCTGCCTCACTATGAATGGGACTCTCTGGCAAAAGAATTAAGCAAAGATTAAAATCAGTTTTAACTGTTGAATGTGTGCTTTGCACAGCATTTGGCAACTAAAAGGCTAATTATCTTTGAACTTATGCACATGGTTTTAGATGTGATCCACACAAGTTGCTATTTTTTCTGTTGTCTACAAGGAACTGAAAATGAGGATAAAAATGAGATGCTGGTGTCTGTAAGGGCACAGCTTTTTGAGTAGGCTGGAGATGGTGCCCAGTCTATGGGGAAATAGGGTGCCTACTGAATGAGAATAGGTTAAAAAAATTATTTGAACACTTGTCATTTAGACTCTCCTATTTAATGGGAGTTCAAGCTCTTTAAGGAAATACAAGTGTGCACGAAGGTAGGAAAATGAGACTGCTCTGAAAGAAAGCCAAGATCATACCTGGAGGGAAAACTTGCTCTGAATGTTAATGCTTGCTGGGTACAAAGAGTGAAATCTGGGAGCTGAAGAGTGCTGCAAGACCTACATAGGTCAGTGCAGAGCACATCAGATTGAGATTTTAGAAAGTTCTGCAGAAAAATAAGGAATAATTTTATGCTAATTTGCAATCAATAGAAAAAGAGGCTCTGTGCCCCTGTGTAGTCTGGGTGCTTTGGAAAGCTGCATCAGGCTCAAGAGACCCACATCAGTAAAACGTAGACAATGGAAGGAGGTAACATGGTTGATAAAATGTTGGTGCCGTTTTAAAACCCTTTAGGGAAGCAAGTAAGCATTGCCAAATGGTGATCAAAAATTCTGGATCTCCTCATCCAACATGAGCCAAACCATGACATAAGACAAACTTCATTTCAAGCCCTTTTTTTTTAACTTCAACTTTTTTAACCTTTAGATTACCCATAAATTATAATTCAAGCTTCTTTCTTAACGATAAAGCATACAATTATTACAGAAATGGCACAAAGAACCAAAAGTGAAATTATCATACAGCCACTGAAGGAGTACTAGTTGGAAGCCCTGATGTCCAACCCGTTTTCTGCACGGCCTTTTTGCACAGTTGAAGATACTCCCCTTAACTAGCTCTTCCCTTGCCTAAACACCCCAGCTCACGTGGTTGCTGGAGATTGTGTTTCCCAGCCTTCTGCTTTTCTGTGGACTCTGCAGTCTGTTCACATCTTTCTCAGGGTTGGTCTGAGGCTAGAGGCAATCCACCAGTTGAGACCTTACCTATGTTGACCAGGGAGAAAGGATGCCTCTACAAGCATAGTATCGTGCACTGATTTTTACTGAATTAAACTTCCCTCCCAATTTTTCCAGATCATTAAGATAATTTTGATTCTGATCCTCTGATGTATATAAAGTCAGGTCTTCCTAGCTTTGTTGTCTGCAGTAGTATGTATATTCTCCATTATTTCATTTGATTTTGTTGGTGAAACGGTTGAATGGAACTAGTTCTCAGGTACAAGGCTGTCAAGCAGAACGCCAAAGATGATGAGACTTACGAAATGGTCATCAGATGTACCAGTTACATACTTCAGGCAGCAGCACTTTTGCCCTAGCTAGGGGAGGATAATAGCTGTTTTTCTCCTTTTCTTTCTGTGTTTTGTGGTTCTTTGTGTTGCAAAGGGCCTAATGGATGTGGTAGGCAGGGATTAAAGAGCCATCTTGGGTCCAGAGTTCAGACCTTCTGATCTAGGCTTCAGAGTTAGTCACAGCCTGACCTTTCTGCAGCTTGTCATACCTCTATTTTGTCACAGGTAAGGTATGGATGAATAGTTTCTTCTTTAAGCAGTGGTGAAGACTTCTGCATTGATATCAGAGAACTTATGCTATGAAATGTAAATGAAAACTCTTTGCTTTTGCTTCAGGAGGTGTTGGGCCAGGCCTGAATTGTAGGACCTTAAGACTTTATGACTTCTAAAGTGTAAGGTATGGATTATGTGTTTGAGTAACCCATTAAGGGTAGTAACAGGCTTTAACAAAAGACAGATCTCTAGCTCAGGCAGCTTTGATTTAAAGATATCAAAAGAAAAACAATTTCTGTTAGTTATTTAACAATGCAAATAGGTTCTGAAGTGATGACGGGAAGATGAATATGCTACTCGGTGTGGAGCTGAGTAGCAGCAAAGCGTTGGTGCGGCAGGGTTCACAAAAGGCAGCCTTTGAATGACAAGCACCAGCTTGGGCAAGAGGTTTTCACTGGGAGCCAGCCAGGAGAGGTTAGAGCCCTGCGCAGTACATGTTCCTGATGACTCCACCACTCTGTCCTTATTTCCATGGCTCTGCTGGTTACCTACCACCTCGGAGAGGTGCTGCAGGCACTTTCTAGTGGGCTTATGTCATTGGTCAGAGATCTTTGTGTATGTAAAATTCGGGAGAGATCCGTACCAGCCCTGCACAACTGATGTTTGTAGATGATGGGTGAGGCAGCGATGTCCCAGAGAGCTACAGTGCCTTGGGCTATGATCTCATAAGTTAAGCAGGGTTGGGCCTGTTTGTTTTTGGATGGGGACTTAGAAGGAAAAGTTGATTGCTACAGTCAATTTGACTTGGTAATTCAGAAGGTGGTGCTCTTCCCCCTAGATAGCACAGGCTGACATGCCAGAATGATTAGGCTCACCACAACTCCTAACCTTCTGGAAAAAATGTAAAACCAACATCCTCATCTCTTGAGAGTGAACATCATGGGACTCCTATTACCCCCGAGTCCCAACCAAATTCCATCTCAAGGCAACCACACCCTGCAGATGGAGATCCACCCTGCCCTTTCAGGAGGATGCAGTAAACTTTGCTTTCACTGCTCGGTCACGTTGTACCTCCAGCTGAACCTCTGCAGAGCTCAGTACAGATGGCAGCAGTATTACTTGGGCAGGCAGCAGATGCTCTTTCAATTAATTAACTTGTGCAAGTGTCCTCACTGGAAAGGGACTGTTTAAATGGGAAGTGTTTTCCCACCAGTAGGGATTTTGGAAGCCTTGGTGAGACCTGGTTTGAGCAATAGCCTCCTTGTGCTGAACATGGTGTAGTGGCTGGAGCCTCCCTCCGCTTTGCCTTTGGCTCTTCCTACTGCAGCACATTGCCAGGTTCTCACAGCACAGGCACACTCTGCTGCCCACTGCTATCTTAGAGGGATAAAACCCATTTGTTTAGCTGTTTTGTACCCTTCTTCATATGCCAGTGTGGCTACTTGGGCCAAATTCTGGAGTGATGTAAGTTATTTAGCAGTATGTAGGTGTAAAGTGCCGCAATTTTCTGTACTGAGTGGGTGGTAAGGTAGGGTTGCAGCAGGAAAACCAGCCAAGAGCATGGCATTAGATAAAATGCTCTCTGTTGAGGAGGGCTGCTGGGAAGGGAGCTCTGGTTGCTTTGGCCATGTCTAAAGGCAGATTTGCTCCCTATTTGTTTATTTTCTAAGCTGTGAAAGCGCTTGTGTGCATTCTTCTTTTTTGGTTTAGCTTAAACCTTTCCTAATCCTGTTAGCAGAACTAAACCTCCCTGAACCTCAAGTAAGAGTCTGCACGGGAGTTTGCACCAGCTGAATTAAATCTGTGTGAAATCACACAGGGTGCCCTGCATGGGTAAACACAACCTCAGGTTAACACCTTCCTTCCAGCATCCTCGTCTTTCCCTGGTGCACTGCTCCTGCTCTCCCCTCTTGCAGGGGAATGGCAGCAGCTTCCTGTCAGGGAGGTCACACATGACTTAGTCTTCCCAGTTCCCGCAGGAAAATAAGCAACCCAACCCTCCGCTGTCACAGTGACTGTGCAGGAAAAGGGCTGAGTGAACTGAAACTAGGCTCTCCATTTCAGGTCTGTCAAGAAAGGCTCACTGAGAGGAAGGCTGTGTGCCAGCAGGACCAAGTGCCTTCCCTGGTGACATGCAGAAGGGGTGATGGCTCCCAGTGCCAGCCCCGGCTGATCTCCGCTGTCCTGGCAGAGCACAGTGGGAGAGGCTGGCAGCTGGGCTTAGCTCTGGCTTTTGCATATTCTTTACCATGCGTGCCCTGTCTTGACAGTATTTATGCAAATTTTGAAGTAGGGGAAAAAGCTGTCACGTAAAACCAAAAATTCATCTGAAGGCCAAATATGTAGGTTGGCTTCCATGTTTTCTTTTTTTTTTTCTTCAATTAAAAATAAAGTAACCTATAAAATTATGATCTAGTTTAATATCCTCATTATATGTGCCAGGCAGTATCTGAGTCATGCCATTTGCTCTGTGCTTTGTACCCTGCGGGGGAGGTAAAAGTTCCATTTTTGGAATATTTTTTGGTCCACACCAGTCAGATATGCCAGGTGAGAGTGCTGGGGTACAGGGTTGCAGGTAGTGCAAGTGAATTCTCTCCAGATAAAATTGCCCACAGGTCACTGTTTCAGGTAACTGGTTCAGTGGTCCTGTCCTTGCACTCCATGTGATCTTTTTGAGTGGAAACACACCCAAAGCCCAAAGAAGTTCCCATTGGATTATCTTGTCCTTATTTTTATTTTTGGTTAATGGACTTCCATTCAATTTAATTTCCAGCCAGTGCTGAGATCCATCACCTTTAATTGTCATTGAAAAATGTTTATGAAGAGCTACAAAAGGAGCTGCTAGAGGAAGTCCCTTCTCCAGCACTAGCAGAGCTGCTACATGTTCTCATGTCCTGAGCAGCCAATTCACATCAGCATGGACATTCCTCATGCAGGTAGGGGTCTTCTGGCTTGCCTGGGTCATTGAACTGGGTATTTTTGCAGAGATAATTAGCAAAATGCTTGCTGGTTAATGCCAACTGTGATAAAGGGTTTCATGACGCAGATTCCTGTTCGCTAAGAGCCAGAGTAAACCAGATTTGCCTCCTGGGATCTACATACCACAGTAGTCCAGAGATCATAATTGTGAAGATTTTTCTTCCTGAGGACTCAAGGTCACAGTTGAGGTACACCAATCTAATAATTTATTGCAGATCAGCTCACAGCCCCTATTATAAGCCAAGATGCCAAACCCACCTTTCACGTAACTAAGAGCAGGTATTTGGAGGGTTACCTCTGCTCAGCTAATGCACAAGTGTCCTAATCTGTGAGACAGCACTTGTGAGCCTTTTCCACCATTACAGGATCATGGAAAACAAGGCTGAACATTAGCTTCACTTTAGAGCACTTTGTACCCAATAGGAAGGGGCTAGAAAAAGGGGTTCTCCTTTGGGATACAGACTCCCTCCCACTATATCTCCACCACCCTTCCACTGCTGTGAGCTCCAGGGACTTGGCAGATCTCGGCCTTTTTTCCACTAGAATTGCAGTTTTTTCCTTGGGCTGTGTCTAAATTTCCCTGGCATGGAGGGAAGGGATGATGTTACCACCACTCCAGGGAATGCAGTAAGCACACAATTACTGCTTTTCAGATTTGCTCTACAGATACACTTGGAAATCCTTCCTCCTTTCCTTCCTCCCTCCCTCCCTTCCTTCCTTCTCTAGATAATGCACTTGAAAGCTGTGGGTCTCTGACACTAATGGTTTGCCTGCTCAGAGGGGTGACAGCCTGCAGTAAATATATCTACGCTGCCAGACATCACAGCCTTCCAGCCCATTTTTATGTCTGGTGTTGGGGTGAACCAGCTAGATCCCACCAAGAGAAGACCTGCACAACTGCTTGCAGCAGGCAGCACGGCACTGGCTTGGCTTCCCTCTGCCGCTCACAGTCCTTCCATGCAATCTCAGACCTTGTGCTCTTGGCTGTACCCCACCACCACCACCCTCTTATGCAAAGCATGCAACAGCCCTTCAGCACTGGGCTCTAAGAACATTGCCTTCATGGGCTGCAACACAAGTCTCAAATTATCTTAGGCATGTTGACTTCAAGCACACATACAAGTAACTATTATGTCTTATGGCCACAAGGCCATTATGCCACACGTTATGGGCATGGCCAGTCTGCTCTAGAGCCAAGCTAGCCCTGGGCGGTGTTGGCATGAGATGTTCTGTACTACCTGTCCTGGGAGGCTGGGAATCTCTCCCTAGGGTGGATGCCATTAGTGATATAGATACAACCTTTAGCTACTAACTAATGAAATTACTTTTCCCAGTGCAGGGGTATAGCTGCATGCTATTAGCATTAGAAATAGCAGGTTCTAGACCTGCTGCTGACTTAGATGAGGCTGTTATAATGTTATATGAAATACTGTCTTTTTTATTTTATTTTTTTCCTGAAAGCCAGAATTTCTTTTTTTGTTTAAGCCCTAAAAATCTTTCTTTCCCTGATTTGCCCTCTTCTTCCCCAGAACCATATGCACACATAAAAATTAAATTCTGGAAGTCTGGATGCTTTCCTAAAGCATTTAATAGCACTGAGGACGACATAAAATACTGTACTGAGTCCTCTGGGAAACCTACAATTAGTGGGATGAAAATGCCTTCCGTAAATGATTGAGCTCCTGAAACAGTGCGAGTAATTAAAATGCTATACAGGACAGAGTTGAAAATCCTTACAGGATTATCAGTGAGGCATTGTTTAAAAGATGTCCTTCGCTTGGACAGTAGCATCAACATTGCGTGCAGACATTACTCAGAGTTCCTGCTGGGAATGGGAGGTGGCAGATACCATGTGCGGTACCTGTTTTATCCTTCATTTTTATCCTCCTTGTTCCAGCTGAGAGGAGCTTTTCATAGCATTTTTATTTTATTCCAGGAGGACTACAGATTGATTAATTGAGTCTGTTGTTGGGTGTTTTTTGTGGTGTTTTGTTATTTGTTGTTTGGGTTTTTTTGTTTTGTTTTGTTTTTCTTTTTAAACCAGTCTGTAATGATGCTAGGTTGGGATTGCAGAGCCAGGGAAGGGACAGCTTGGAAAAGATGATCTCTGTACATCTACTTATGTGGTGGTCTTACCTAGTGCATGCGTGCATCTGATCTTATCCAGGGATAGGCACCAAAGTGTTGACCACAGACCTAGTTTAAACATTTAACACCTAGGTCCAATTTCCAAAGGCATTTTGGTTCCTGAAGATGCATACAGAGCTTTCACAGGGCCTTAGCTCATTGGATATCCAAATTGTTATGACTTTGATGGGACTGAATTGTCTACCTTTATCAAGATCCTTTGAAATTTCCACTAGGAGTCTGTCTGCCATGTGCCTAAAAGCCTTATGAAATACGACCTGGGTGAATAAAGAGATTTTTGTTTGTTTGTTTGTCTGCCTGTTAGGAAAGGCTTCCTGGAGGCGTACTTCTCAGCATGGCAAGTCCTATGCAGGTCCATCGTGAAGCACACATAGAAACAGTTTCAGAAATAGCCAGGCGGCAAGACACTTGTAAATTATCATGACCAATTGGACAGGATTGAAAAGGACAGCGACAGATTATGCAAGTGAGCAGTGGTTAATTTATTTTTTGAAAGATTTTCAAAACTCCACATTATTTTGGGCTCATGAGTGAAAGTTTATTATGATATATTTGTTGGAGGTTAAGGTCACATTTTTGTTTCCTGGGTGAAAAGGGAGGCCAGACAAATACATAAATACAGTTACAAGCGCAGTTAGCAGATGTTTGCATCCTATCTGATATAGGGTGGTATTAGTGAGCTGATAGGTGTGGCTTGGAGGACGGATGTGAAAGCGGACATGCTTTGCACATAGTAGGAGTGAATTTGAGTTTAAGAACTTTGAAGGGAAGACAGGAATGAGAGAAAGGGAAGAAGAAAGGAAAAAATAAATTTTCCTTGGTTAAGTGAAGGTAAAGGGATTGGAGGGAACTGGCATGAAGGCGTGTTTGAGTGGGCCAGACCTGAGCCATGCACATGGGCGGGGGGAGCTGACTTGGGTATGAAACGGGTTAAACAAGGATGCATGGCCAGAAGATAGGAAAATGAAGGGACCTGAAGGCTGAAAAGGTAGAAGCTGAGTCCAGCATGACAAGGGAGCTGTAAGATGCCAGCAGGCCTTTCCTTTTCCAGACACAGTTGGAAAAGACCCATTGTGTCTTTCTTTATCTCTCTGCAAGGAAGCTTTCCAAAAGCTTGAATAATACTTTATTAGGTAGATGGTAAAGCCCCTCCTTTTTATCCTGCTTTAATTCATGCTTCCTCTGCTTTGGTGGCTGCCTTGTACATAGTGCTGTTAAAAGTGCAATTATCATTCTTCCTGGTTGCGCGGTATTAAGGGCGTATCCTCTCACAGCATCTCCTGGAGGCTTATTACTCAAGAGAGGAGTTGTGCACTAGAAGCCAAATTAAAGTGAGCAAAGAGGAGGCTGTTTCCACCACAGGGATGGAACAGATCGTTTTGCTGAAGACCAGGTCAGGAGCTGGTGTATGGGAGAATATGCAGCTGGAAGCCTGTGATGTAGAGAATTTGTGCCATGGAGATGGAAGAGACAACCCTGGGGTTCTTGTGGCTTAGCCTGACTCTCTCCGTGTTGTCCACCGCTGCAGGGATGTGGGTTGCTGAGCATTCCCTGCTCGACAGTGGCATATAGTCCTGCACAGGTTTCAAGGCTAGAAGCTGTAAATGTGACAGTCTCCCCTCATCTTCTGCAGGATCTTGAGTGTTTCTTCTTACAGAGCTATCCAGGCCTAGCCTAAAGATCCTAAGTGATGGAGAATGCAGCGCATCCCTGAAAGAACCACCTTTTCCCTTTCTCTTTTAGTAAATATCTCTTTTTCTCAGCATGAATTTGTCTCATTTCTAGTTGTCTCTTACCATTGTATCACCACCATTTTCATAGAATCACAGAATGGTTTGGGCTGGAAGAGACCTTAAAGCCCATCTAGTTCCAAACCCCCTGCCATGGGCAGGAAAACCTTCCACTAGACCAGGTTGCCCAAAGCCCCATCCAACCTGACCTTGAACACTTCCAGGGAGGGGGCATCCACAACCTCTCTGGGCAACATGTTCCAGTGCCTCATCACCCTCACAGTGAAGAATTTCTTCCTACTATCTAATCTAAATCTACCCACCTTCAGCTTAAGTCCGCTACCCCTTGTCCTATCACTCCATGCACTTGTAAACAG
>VXBL01002122.1:1733810-1860301 GCA_013400195.1 Aramus guarauna | reverse complement strand
GTCCTTGGAGCCTTTTCTTCTCCTGGCCAAACAACCCCAACTGTGTCAGACTGTCTTCACAGGAGAGGTGCTGCAGCCCTCGGATCACCTTCATGGCCTCCTCTGGACTCACTCCAACAGGTCCACGTCCTCATTATGTTGGGGACCCCAAAGCTGTACACAGTACTCCAGGTGAGGTCTCACGAGAGCGGAGTAGAGGGGGAGAATCAATCCCTTGACCTGCTGGTCACACTGCTTTTGATGCACCCAGGATACGGTTGGCTTTCTGTGCTGCAAGCGCACATTGCCAGGTCATGTTGAGCTTCTCATCAACCAACGTCCCCAAGTCCTCCTCAGGTCTCCTCTCAATCCATTTTCCACCCAGCCTGTAGTTGTGCTTGGGATTGCCCTGACCCACGTGCAGGACCTTGCACTTGGCCTTGTTGAACTTCATGAGGTTCACATGGGCCCATCTCTCAAGCCTGTCAAGGTCCCTCTGGATGTCATCCCTTCCCTCCAGGGTGTCAACCACACCATGCAGCTTGGTGTCATCAGCAAATTTGGTGAGGGTGCACTTGATCCCCCTGTCCATGTGCCTCTACTTGTTGGAAAAACTCCTTATGCACCATTCACTGCTCAGCTGTGAGGAGTGACTGGAGTTGCCATCTCCATTTGCCAGGATCCCAGATGTCTCTGAAGCTCCTCAGCTTTCTGAGCACCAGGCAGCAAACAGTTAAGGCAGCTGAGCCGCAGGCCTCGGAACATTTTGCTAGGGAGCCAGGTGAGCAAAGAACAGATAAAGGCAGCACCTGCCTATGGGTTTGGAACAGCCTGGGGCCATGGATAGAATGTAAATACACTCTGAAAATCTTATTGTCTGACTCTGTGCCAGCGTCTTCTGGGCTCTTGTCATGGAAAATATTTCGGCTGAGGTCATTCAGTCAGCAAAAAAACAGCATTTAATACCCTCTGAGGTGCCAACTTGCTTCTTTCTTTGTGTCGATAAATAAACAAAGTAGGGTAGCATTTCATGTTGCCGGCATGATCTTGTTTTATTAGGAAAGGTTTAAAAGTTGTTGATTTTTTTTCTTTCTCCTTCCTCCTCTTTAAATGCAAAGACTCTGTATGTTTCTGCTCCCTTTCTCTGTGTTTGCTCCTTCTGGCTCACATGCACAGGATCACCCTTTGGAGTGAGAGCTAATGTCTGCTCCTTGCAAATCTCTGCTGGCTGCCCCAGGCTATGTTTTTAATTCCTTTATTCAGCTTCGAGATGAGTAGGAGAAAGGTGCAGCTTTTTGAGATGATGGAAGTTGCCATTTCCCTTCTTCAGTCAATTAGGTGCTTCGGTTGTTTTCGGCTAATTCTCAAAACTTTCCATTGATAATAGTTTTGTAGTGGAGGAGGTGGGGGATGGAGATGAGGGATCTGAGAGGGAGAAAAAAGTGGGCTGATAACTGGATTATCTACTGGTAGAATGACTGATTTGCTGTGTGTGCATCTAGGAGAGAGCAACAACCTGACTTCAAAGCTGTATTTGGAGCAGCTGAGCTTCTGGTCAATCAGATTTATGGATTTTTATAATATTTGTGCAGTGCCTGTCCTTGCTTAAGTGTGATATGAGACATGATGATCCTGTCAATACTCTTGGGGAAACTATTGCTTTCTCTCCCAAATCCTTACAGTAGGAAACTTCTTCAAAGTTTGCATGGAGTTTCCCTTAATCATGTGTCTTTGAAGCCTTTCCCCACATCCTTCAGCTCCAGACCCTGCCACTGCTGCTCATCTGGGTAAGTCGTGGGTGTGCAGACAGTACTGGGTAAGGAGGCACTGTCTGTCGAGAGGTGATCCCTACCTATCGAAAGCCTTCACCTCATATATTTCTTGGCCAACAGTCTCTCCCTGTGTCCTCTGGGTTTTGCTTACTGACCTGTAATACCCAAGCACGTCATGGATGTTGACTCCCTTATGTAGACGTTGTAGAAAGCACTGTAGGGTCCTGCAAAGTGAAACAGTGGTGTTCCCTTTCTTCCACTGTGCTTCAGCAATGATGTGAAAGCAAAAGATGGGCTTTGCTTTCTGAAATGTAAGCTCTTTCTGCTTTCAGGCAGGGAAGGAATGAGATCAGTCTTTCCACATCAGCACTTTTCTTTATCTTGTTGTTTTCTGCCCTAAGTCTGTCAGGGTCTGCGGCTCGTCTGGAAATGAGTCTGCAAACCTCATCTCAACTGATTTTAGTTATCTAAAACTTAGACGTAAAGTCTAAGATTGTCATCTAGTCTCTCTCTTTGGTCGGCGAGGAGTGATAAACAGCCCATGCCATTCATCTTACCCATTGTAGACATCTGCCTTAGGTTGGGATGATTCATACTTTGGAAGCTCCTGTGCTCTTCACAAACTGTCAAGGAGGCATGGGTGAGCATTCAGATCTAGACCCCTAATTCTCAGAGGGTTCTTCATCTGAGAAATCCAGCAGCAATCTTCTTTTTACCTTTCATCATGGACGTTGTCTATGTGCAGGGTAGAATTATACTGTCCCTTGCTGTAAGGGGAGTGATCTGTGCCCATCTGACTGTTGAGATGACTTTGTGCTGATTTTGATGGAGATGATGTTCTTTCTGTGAGGGCCTTGAAGGAACACAGGAGGCTTTTAAAGTGAGAAGGTAAAAAGTACTTTGTCAAATATTGTCATTCTGCTATCAATTTTTCAATTAATTGGGTGGATTTTAAGGCCAAAATTTCAGAGCTGATGAAAGAATATGGAGGCTTGGTTTCCATCAAAATTAAAGATCTCATCTTAACTGCTTTATATTTACCCTTGTGTTAATTTGCGATATGATTGCTTATCCCTATGTATATCTTTGAAGGAGATTTTCTTTCTGCAGGCATTCCCAACCCACATAAGATACCTCAAAACAGAGAGGGGAAAAGTAGAGCTTGGAGCTGGGCTAATCTTTTCTAGTTGCTGGTGGGAGTACAACGGTGGCAAATTGCTGTGGCAGAGCACCCTGCTCTTGCACCAAAGACAGGAACTAGGCTGACAAGACAATAATAGTGTACTGGCTCAGCTGGCAAACACACATCCTTTTTGGACAGACTCAAAAATACTACATGCAGTTAATACACCGTTGTGTAAGGTTCCTGATGGACTGGAGCCAGAATGCTCCATTAACCACACACATATAAAATATTCATTGAGCTTGGGTTTTGTTGCCAAGCTGGAGAAAGGGGGAGAAGCTTTGTGTATGGAGATAAAACTGTCAGTATTGAGGGCTGAAGGGAGGAGTTGATGATGTGTCCTGAAATTTTTTTATTCTTTTTAAGAGGAGAAGGTTTTCTTATCTTTGGCAGGGGCCTAAGGAGTGCAAAGAGGATTAAATGCAAGACTTACCGGGTTTTACATTTCATGCTTAATTGTCCAAAGGGTGAAGGTATCTCCTGCCTCTGTGCCAGACTCCCTGATCTGTTGTATACCATGTGGTCTCTGCAAATTAAACCCAGGGTCAGTCTTTAGAAAATAAAATAAATTTGACAACCACAATAGTGTTCCCCAAAAGATTGTCTTCTAAATAGAGGAAAACTTTTCTAAACACAGGAGAGTGAGGACTGTGGTGATAGGAAGTATAAGCACTGGATTTTCTCCCTGGAAAACACACGTTCACCTATTTTTGTGCCAGCTTTAGATGTGCAGTAAAAGAAGCTTTCTGTTTTCTGGGTGCTGAATATACAATGAACATTTAGAAGAACTTTGGTTCTGAGAATTGGCTTGATTTGCTGTTGCTGCTTGCATTAGGAGACAATAAGGCAAATAATAAAATTGGTTTTCAGACTGAATGACTCTGTGCAAAAGGTCCATGTGACCCTTCTCTCTTGCCGGAAAGCGACTTTGTGTGTCCACATAAGCAAGACACGTGGCAAAAGGACAACAGTCCTGATGGATAGGAAGAGGCAGGCTGTAGTGCTGCATGGGATTGATAACCAGGATTGCAAGGCCAGAAAGGAGTATGTGGTGGTTTGCCTAAGCTCTGGAGGTTTTGTATCTAGTGGTGTCTGGGCAGCCTTTGAGAGGATCTTCCTCGTGCATCATGTCTGGTCATGGTCATATGACCACAAAGAAAATGTAATGGAGAGCTCCAGGAGGTGAAACATAGCATTTTGATAGGAGATGAAGGTAAAGACCAGGAACTCCATTGCAGCATTCAAGAAATGCTTGTCCCAGACAAGCAGAGACACAATATGTGTCTAAGGAAGTGCTGTGTGAAGAAGGGATTATTCAGACTCCTTAGAAACAGGAGAGACACTAAGAAGGGATGGGAGGGATGGTCTCTTCCAAAACGGGGGCAACCAGGCTAGTGGCAGTGGGAATGAAAACAAATACTGGGGGCATCCCTAAAATTATTTGAGATAAGGACCTGGAGAAGAACACACTCATTTTGATGACAATTTCCCCAGCACAAAAAGGTCTGTGCCCTCATAGCAGGATAGGACAACCATCAACGAGGTTCAGGTTGTAAATAAAATAGAGCTGTCTAAGAAAATCCACAGTTAAACAAGGCACATGCAGATAGGCAGCTAGACCAAGATCAAAAGTATCTGTGCTTTTCTATAAATATTAAATGTATATAAAGTGAGGATGGGTGAATTTTAATGTACTGGCCTCCCAGAAATCTTACTGAATGAAGCTATTAAGTACAAAGCTTTACTATCAGGATACTCATTATGTAGAAATTACAAGAATAGATTTTGCCGTTGGAGGAGTGACTCAGTCTGTTGGAAATCAGAGTCCAATAAGATAAATCAGTTAGTTGTATCATCATTTACCACCCACTCTCTATGGATTGAAAGTTGCTGTGCCAAATCAAGAAAAACATTATAATAAGCTTACCCTTTTAAACAGCTGACCATGGCAGTGACAATATCCATGAAAACTAAGAAATATCAGAGATAATGGAAAGATAGTGTACAAGAAAAGAGACTGGAGAAGATTTGTCCTACTCAGGATATAATGAGTAAATTTTAGTCAACATTTTTAAACAAACCAATAAAAGGGAAAGACGCTCTTGACTAAGACCTTGTTTAAACTATAGCTGTTGCACTGAAGAGTTGTTTGGCAGTAGTGACCATCCCATGGTTAGATTCAGTACTTTTGTAAGAATAATATCAAGAAAACTCCAAAGACAATGGCAATATTTTTCTTTAGAAAGCAGTTTAATTAACATTAAAGCAGCAGGGAAATGAGCTAAGACTATAAGTAGAATCTCTGTAAATTGGAGAAAACTTATCTGATCAGGTCCCNAGTTGTTCCAGTTGAACAATGGAGTAAGGGGGACCAGTAGAAATGGAAAGGTGTCCTTTGAAAAGTGGAAAACATACCTAAACAGAGCAGAATATAATTTCTTACAAGTTAAATGTAAAACTATAACAACACAAACTAAAATACTTTGAGGAGTGGCTCACAAAGGATGTGAAAACTAGTAACCCAAGCTCTTTGAAATACAACGGGATCTGTCAGTCTGCCTGCAAATAGTGGGTTCTGGAAATGACCAAGGTGTGAAAGGAGTGATTGAGGTCAGTAAGACCACTGTATAGCAGATAGCAGAGACACTGGATGCATAGCAAGGAGGAAGTCCTCCAAGATTTGAGCCCAAGAAATGGCCTCTAATGGAATTATTAGTAGAAAAGCTTTTAAAATAGATCAATGACATGAAAAATAACAAATCACCAGGCCAAATGATAGTCACTCAAATGTTCTAAATTACTCTGGTATGAAATCTTTGGGTTCAGTCAGCCTTGATCCCAGAAGAGGTAAATAACGTGACACTAATCTTAAAAAGGGTTCCAGCAGAGATTAAAAAAAAATACAGACCACTCAAGTCTGGCTTCTGTACCAGGAAAAATTGGGAGGAAATTATAACAGTTTTAGTGGCAGCATACATAAATACGATATATTGCGGATGTGTTAACACGGCCTTTGTAAATTAAAGGTATGCATCGCAAACCTTGGAGTTCTTCAAAGGAGTGAATAAACATCTGGAGAAGCATGTGACACTTACTATAGCGTACGTAGGGTTTTGAATGGATTTTGAAAAGGTCTCACCAAGGTATGAAGAAAAGGATAGCTATGATTAGCCAGTTTTTGCAATAGAAAATTTTCACATTCCTTATAGTGCTCCTTCTGGGGGGCAGTCCTTGTAGAGTTTCTGAGGCAGGGGGAACTGTGTTCTTCAACAGTCCTACCTGGAAAAAAGAATTAATAGGGAGGGGAGGGAGTTCGTTCATGCCAAAAAAACATCACTATGACAGTGATAACTAAAGCTTTTTGGTCCTTTGCAGAAGGATCTCGAGAGACTGGACAATACAGTGACAGACGAAAGTCCATGTCAATATACATAAATAATACAGACCAAATTAATCTTGACATTCATGCCTCTAGGGGGCTATGTTTTCTATGGTTTCTATATTCAGGAAAATTATTAATAAAGTCATTGTTGATGATTTTCCAGAAATATCAGACCAGTACTACAAGTCCTATAAATGACAAGTTTTTAGAGTTATTTGGAATAATTGAGAACAAAACAAACAGCTTGTGCCACTGCAGTATATACAGGAGAGAAACAGAGATGTTGACCTTCCTGTACTGTTCCTGCACCTTGACTGCTGCATGTAGGAATGCTCATTCAATTTCAAAACAGATGTACTAGAAAAGAGACAGAAAGAGCAGTAAGAGTAGCTAGAGGTGTGAAATGTCTCTATTTATGGAGAAGTCTACATAAAGTAGGGCTCCTCAGCCTTGAAAATTGAAGAAGCATTTGACAGAGTTTTGTAAAATCACGAGTGATATGAAAGAGGTGAATGGGAACTGATTATTCCCTTCTCCTTGTAACACAAGAACTAGGGGTGCTAAAGAAACTAAAAGGACAGTAGCATAGAATAAAAGGAGTACTTTTTCATTGCTATATTGTCATCGCTATATTGTGGAAGTGGTGATGGATACTGGAAATAGCAAAATGAAATAAATTTAAGTTAGGATCAGCCAAAATCCTGTAGGATCCATTCATCAGAGGCTACTAAATGCAGTGGCCTGTGTGGGCTTGGAGGTTGCTTCAAGTCCCTAAATTGCTGATGGCCAGAAACTGGAAGACTGTCACCATTCTGTGCATGGCCTGCTTTGTGCCATCTCGCAATTCTCTTTGAAATAATCCTTTTCTTTTTTCTCAGTTTGTGTGAGCTTTTGGCCTAACTGTGAGTACTCAGCTTTACCTACCTGATGTGCAAGTTTCTGCATCCTGAACCTATATGGACCCCTTTTCATATGTGGAGATCTGCATCATGTGTTTTCTTTTAAAATTTACATTTCAGCTAGATTCACAAAATCAGTTGACTGATAAACCATAAGCCAATACATGTAATCACAGGACTAACTTTAAGCATATGCTTAAGTTCTGTAGATCTCAAGCACATGTTTAAGTGCTTTTCCAGATAAAAATAGAAGTATGATTTAACAGTAGACCTGACTTTCCATTGTGCTATTTTAGTTTTATGCTGATTTAACTCCAGCTAACTCAGCCAGGATACAGGACTTGGTTTGGAGAAGACAGCTTTGGTCTGAAAAAAAGTTATTCCAAACCCTAGAGCTGGAAGAAATTCTCTAGGACTGAAGATTTACAAGAAAGGGTGTGATGGCAGAGTGTTAGGCTGTTGCTTCTGGATTGATGGTGTGAGTTTGAGTTTCATGCTGGAATTGCACAACACCCAGATACAAGTGGGTGTCTGGCCATGCTGACAATGTTAAAAGCATCCAGATGTGAATGTTTTTGGCTATGGAAACTTTTGTGCTTTAAGTGTGCTAGCCCAATTTTCTTGGGAGAATATTTGGACTTCTTCCTCTGGTGAGATTTTTTTTTCAGCATCATTTAAGATGTTGAGAGATGTAGTGATTTGCCTACAGTAATGTCTATAGATCTGCCCCTTGAAAGCTAATTACAGGCCATTTCTCCTGGATTTCCCTAAAATATAAACAGATATTAGGAGAGAAAGAAAAAGTACTGCCCCTGTTTTGAACTGAATTGAAAAATCAAAGAACTTCAGCAGTGCTTGAGAGAGGAATATCAGAATATTGTAAGCATTAGGCTAGAAAGATGAGATGCTGCACCCCAGGTTTGATAGCAGTCCAGAGGCATGTAACAGAGAGGAGACTGGATTTTTTGATTTCTAATATTTAAATGCTCTTAAATCATAGAATTACCAGCCTGATTTTTCTTTTACTACAGTTCACCCAGCAGTTTGAAAAGACACCAAATAGACTCTTCACAGGATAATCTAGATTTGTACCTATTGCTTTCAGCTGTACGTGAATAGCTGTCCTAGAATTTGAAAGGCTGCTAACCTGAAATGGTTGAGAACTCTTAGTTTTGAGTCATCTTACTGAACGTATTTCTTTGTTCTGAATTGTTTTTTTAGTAGGGGGAAGGAGAAGGCATGAGAAATCCCTCCAATCATTTGAAAGAAGGATTATTTCTGCTCCACCGATACCTTTGCTCTATAGATGTCCCCTATGAGACCTTCGCTGAACACCAGGCAAAGAATTACACTGGAAATTTCAGCGTGCTCTGGCAGGTAAGGGACATGATGAATCAGGACAGCAGGTGAAACCCATAGGTACCTAAAGGATGATGGTCCTGTCTTGAATCTGAGTTCTTGAACTGCCTTGTGTAAAATTTCTTGTGTTTGGTGATAGAAAGACCAACTGAGACAGCTTCCTTCTGAACCTTGCAGTCATGTAACAATGATTAAAAGTCATGTTAAAAAAAGAGAAGAATTGACAGGCAACACAGAGTGATATTTGAAATGCTATGCAAGTGGCTGGGGTTTTTTGGAAATTTTTGCCTCTAACTAATGTAGCCTGCAAAGGTCACTGATGACTAACTCTTGTGTACTCCTCTAAAATAAAAATAGGTATGTGATATTATAGAAAAATTAAATACATTTCTATATCTTTGAGTTGCATGTATGGCTTATCCACTCACATTTGTCTTTCAGGACTGTTAAGATTAGTTTCATTTTTGAGCTGGGCGAGTGAAAACTAATGCCAGATTGTGTAGGCAGCTCTGGACTGATGTGAGTGAAACATCAAAACTTATCAATATCTGCAGGTATTTTTTTGACAGCAGTAGAAAACAACATAGCTAAAGCCCCAGGGTGCTGGGATAAACATTTTTCCAGCCCGCATGGGAAGGGAGTTAGATCCCAGGATGTGTTTGGTCCAGAGGCAGGAACAACCGCCTGCATGGAGATGTGTGGAAGGTTTGTCTTTCCATTCTGACACAGGAACAATGAAATAGCATATTTCACTGTGATAATAAAGCCGGTCTAGCTTTGAAATGCGCGTCTGGTATCTTCTGCAAATAAGATTGCAGCAGGTGGATTCATTGCTCTGCAGTCCCAATCAGAAATATGAATTATTCTTCAAACACTGAGGGAAATCTTATGAAAAAGCAGTGCAGACTCTGCATACCAGTGTGAAATGGGTGGAGAGATACAATGGCTAAAAGCAGAGGTGTAGGACTTGCCTAGATATGCTACCTAAACTTCAGAAATATAGGCTTATCTTGCAGTTCTGTGCACAAATAGGCATGTGTGCTGTCTCTGTAGCAGAGACACAGCCTGGGTCAAGGAAGCAGAGCAAGTCTCGCACACTGGGACCCCAAGGTGGGTTTTAGGAACATGGGGCTTCATTCCTCATTTTGTTATAAAGTTCTTCAATGACTTTCAGCCAGGTCTGCCAGTTTATGTGCAGGTACATATGCATAATTCCATAAGCTAAACTATTTGTGCATCTGAAATATACAAGGAGGTGTGCTCTCCCACTCTTGCAGAGAAGCAGTGAAAGGATTCCTGAATTCAGTTATGCCACAACTCTGGTTTTGGGACTGGTATCTCAGCCATAGAAAATTGCTGTCCTGGAAATAGCAAGTGAACAGTGGGTTCTCCCCTCCAGCTGCTGACTGCAGCACACCCCCAAGTCCTGGTGCAAGGATGTTTCATGTGAACTGTTGCATCTCCTGGAGCATTTATATGCATATGCACATACTCTATCTGGGTTTTTATCACTTGAGCTTAAAACCCGCATTCTTTTCAGACGTGACAAGAGTGTATGTCCACATCTGGTTGCTGTGTACCTCACTAGGAGTGAAATGGGTGCACTGATAATGGCTTCTTTCATAGTGTAGTTGTCCAGCTTCAATTTACTGTTCCTTTTCGCTTGTGCTGAATTACTTGATCATGCTGATATAACCTCTGTTTCACTCCCTCTCCATCCTAAATGTAAATCAACTTGCCACAACCTGCTACTCTCTAGAAATTACAAAGCCTCAGAAGATAATTTGTTGCTGGTGCTGATAGCATCAGTTTATTCTAATGCACCAGGCAGTCGGGCCGTGCTCGCCTGCAGATGGAGAGAAAATGACCTTCAGTAAAATCACAAAAAATTGTGAAACAGCATCATCAGCCAGCTGCTGGTAATCTGAAGTCCATGTTTTCAGGGAGGCAGCTGTCAAACCAGTGCCGAGAGAGTCTGCCATCAGTGAGGCAGAAGGTAACCTACAGCTTTATAAAGAGTAGAGAAATATGGGAACACTCACAGTAGGATTGTGGCCTGAAAAAATGCTGTGTGCCAGATTTTTTTCAGGATGCTTGGATTCCTTGCTTTTGTAAGTGTGAAAAATGCCTCTGCTCCTCTGCTCTCGAATGTCCAATTAGAGTTCAATTCCGGTGCCCCACAGAACATCTGATGAGGACACTGTCACTTGGAAAATCAGATAAATAAAGAAAATAATAGAGTTTAAACTAAATAATACATAGGAGTTCAATTGGTTGTCTGGTTGTGATAGAATTGGCAATAGTGCCACAAAAAGAGCCTTCTTTTTTTCTTGTGAATAAACAGAGCATGAATGTTTTATCTGGGTAATGGAATAATTTTCACTTCATCAGAAATTGGGAGTGTCTCAACAATCAGGTACTAAATTTACATATGCAAATCACTGCATTTGCTAGGTTTTCTAGCTCTGAATCCCAGAGTTACAAAGCTGAACAGCTCCCTAGTTTTTTTTTATTTTGATTTCTAATTAGCCCTACAACACTGGGGAAGTTCTAGAGACAAAAGAAATCTAATTTTAGATCAATATTTTAAATAGATTGCTGTGATAATTAAAAATTAACATTAATATTAATTAATTCAAGGAAAATAAAGGATAATTGTGCAATGGATGACATACTAAAGCAATGTAAAACATGAAGAGGCATCTAGTATTGTTTTTTGGACCCAACCTCAGTTGGAATTAAAAAAAAAAAAATAACCAATTTATTAGTATACTAATGTTGATGTAAGAACTTCCATAAGCCTTTAACTTACTCCCATACATACTCATTCATAAACTCAAATGGTACAGTATCAAACTGGAAATGGTACATGGATTCCAACTGTTTCAATTTCAGATCTCAAAATGGGCTTTGTAAATAGAATTGAAGTGTAAACACACCAAATAACTGTGTTCCTAGTGGGATCCAGTTGTTGCTTTGAGTTGCTTAATGGTGTGGCAGCGACTGGAAGGAGAGTTTAACTCCACATTGCTGGTGTTAGCAGATGACAGAAAGGTTTAGCATAGTTTGGATCCCTTGATAGAATGGAAATAGCAACTAATTTTTCATTTCAGGATGCTACAGGTAAAGGAAATCAAACTTCTGAGACTGATGTACCAGATGGAATAGACAACGTTGAGAGAAACAGGAATCTGGAAAAGGATTGAGGGTTTGAATGGATAATTGGCTGAATGTCATCTCTCACTCAAGTGCTGTGGCCAAAGGGGCTAAAACATTCCTTGGATCCTTTCTAACGCCTACTTGATATTCCTTTCTTATAAACCCAGGGATCACTTTACTGCTGTGTTTGGCGTTGGTGCAACTGCTTCGGGAACACTCCATCCGGCTGTGGTACCCACAATTAAAGAAGGATGTTGAAAAACTGGAGATCTTTCAGAGAAGAGCCACAAGAATGACTGAAGGATTTGGAAAACATGCTTTACAGTGGAACCCATCTCCTTAGCTTACCAAACAGCAAGTCAAGAAAAGCTGAAGTCTGGTTTTCAAGTATGCTATATAAGGAAGAGAGATTCAGAAACAGAAGCTCCTTTGGGCAATAGTATAAGAACTGGTAGTCAGAAATTGGATGAGTTCACACCATATATAAGTCTTCAACTTTTAACAGCAGAAATCATTCTTGGAGCAAAAGTCAGGGCTGTGATTTATTCTGTCATTGGCAAGTAGAGATTGGATGTTTTTTCCATCAGTTACACTCATTCAGAGCAGCCTTGTTGCTGGCATCCTTTCAGAAGTCAAACCTAGCTGACCATGGCTGTCCTCTCTGGCTTTGTTAATTTATAAATCAGAGTTCTCGCTCCAAATTGTTCATGATCTAGATACACAAAATCCTTCAGATACAAATTCTACTGCCTGATCTGGATCCTAAGCTCCATTCTCCATCTTCACCACAGGATTGCATAGGAAAAGCAAAAATTTGTGGAAGTATTTGTATGTGAGATTTTGATGGATCATATGAAAAGCTTAGGGACTAGATGTTAATTTTAAAACCTTTTCTCCATGTTTCCAATTCCCATATCAACACATAGCCTTTGGCAGGGAGCAGGGCAGGAGGTTTTGAATGAACAGTTAGTCAGGTTGCTTTTCTCAAAGGCTTGAGGTCATAGTCTGGCAGAGGGATCCAACAACATTTGTGGAATGGACCAAGGAGCGCAGGGAAGAGAAGAACCATGTGTCCGACGTTCCCTCTAACAAAGCCTGAACTAAGGAGAGATTTTCCAGGGCAGCAAAGCAGCACACTGGCAATGGCACAGCAAGGAGGTCTGCCTTTTTGCTGCCCACACTGTGCATGCCCCGTGAGAAGGAAGTCTGCCTGAAAGCTTCCCCAGCCTTTAAAAACAGAAATGGGCATGGCACATCTCACTAGTCACTGAATTGGGATTGAATCCAAATATTCTTTGAATGTGATCAAACCTCAAGTTTGGAGGACACCTGAGCCTTGGATTTGGGTTCTTTCCGTTTCAGAAACACTACTTTCTGGTCTGCTTCTCTAGGATCACTTGAAAGTCTTCAAACCAGATATGTGGCTTTACCCACTTCCCTGCTGGGTTGCTTTGATTTCTGAGCCTTGAGTTTACCAAAGAGAGGCCACTTTACTTCCTTCTACAGAAAGGTGTTGTCACCAGGATGATATGAAGCAAGGAATTTTTGTTGAAGCCTTGATCTGAAATGTTCTATTCAAGGCTTTTTGCTTACTTTCATGTCAATATTCTTTCTCCAGAAGCTCCTGTATAAGACTCAGACTCTGCTGTGATTGAACTGGACTCTGTACTCTTGGACTTCCCCATTTTTATTTGACAAACTATATTCCCTTTCCTTTTCCCCTCCCAGGCTGTGGAGAGAGCTCAGAACAAGGATCCAGCACTTGGCTGTGCTGGTTGTGGTCCTGTATCAGCCACTCTATGCTCATACCCACACAGGGCTCTTGGCCTTTTTTGGGAATGAGAACAAGCACAGTTATTCAATTGCTTGTGCAAACCTGGGCTTTTCCCCAGGGAACTCTGAGTGATACTTCTTTTTCATTTTTTTCTCTTTAAATTCCAAATATAGTATAATTTCTATGAATGCTTAAGGAGGGAACACACCCCTTTTCAAGGCAGCACACAGCCTTTTCATCACAGAGGTGACGCCTGTGGCTGTATTGGGAAGCAGTGGTGAGCTCTCTTTGCTGGCTCTCTGGCCAGGGTTGAATTTCACTCTGAGCACATTTTTCATGGGATTTTCATCCCTAATGCATGTAAGTATTGGTCACCTGTAAATGCTCCATTGTCCTTTCATAGAAATTAGCCCAAACCAGGACCCCAGACTGACAGGGAAGCTGTCCAGGGCACGTGCTGTGCCAAAGTGTTGGAGGAGTTCAGCTGTGAACTTGGTGTTTGCAGTTTCTGCTCTTGTGCTAAGTGCTCTAGCCCACTGTCAGCCATCCATGACAATGCTATAACAGCGTGGTAATAGCTCTTGGATTGCAAAAACTGGGTGTTACACCGAATTGTCTATGTCCTCTTCAGTGTCCTTTTTGTTTTGAAATCTATTTCAAAGTCAAAATCCAGGAGCTTTGCGATGTGGTAGTGAAATGCTCTTTACCAACATAAGGTACTCTATGAATGTGGTAGATAGAGATGTAGTTCCCTAGTTCATCTGAAGACATTTACTATTATGGCTGTAAACTGATAATAGTTATCGGCAATTTATAGATATTCAACATAGTTTGTGTAATGATTACATTTAATACATTTGTGGATCAACAGTAGAAATATCATTAATGATATCTTTTAAGGTCTCTCCTGTCCTTTAAAGAAATGTCTTTGGTTTGGATCAGCTGGAGACCTCTGAACAACTCAATGATAAAATTTTCCCTTCTCCAACATACTGTCAATATTGAGTCTCCTTACTCAATGAAAAGATTGCTTTTGAAATTAGCTTTGTGAGGATCAAATCAAAGCAAAAAAAAAAACAACAAAAAAAACCCCGAACTGAAATATGTTGTGCTATATAAGACAAACATTCTTTCTGGAGATATTCTGGAAGGGCATTTCATCTGGAACAAAAAAATAGAGGTGGGACAGAATAAAAAAAAGTTTCTTTTCTGGATGTTGGTTTGTTGGGTTTTTTTGGTAAGATAAATGTATTGTACCATTAGATTGAAGAGGGCCTTATTTTTATAAGGATCAGAGTAAAGTTCTGTGTTAACTTGGGATTTCCAGGCTTTCAAAACCCATTATCTACCACACCTGTATTTCTCTAGGTTTTCAGAAAAACCAGATGCGACTGTGCTTGTTCTCTGAGACAAGAATCCTATGTTCTCCCTCAAAAAAAGCCCTGCATGGTGATGTTTACCTCTTCACCCAAACTCTCTTTGCCAGTAAGCCTTCCAGCTCCAAGCTGCTCTGTGTTCAGAGGTCAAAGAGTGAATCACCATTTTAATTAAGGTCAGTGTGTGATATCTTTGCTAGTCTTCCACCTATTCTCGGCTGGTGAATAGAGAGTTAAAAATAGGACATAGACTGTCCTCTCTTGTAGTCTTTGGTGATTGCTCAGTTTACAGGAAGGTCCTAAAAATTCTCAGTAATAGTGTATTTTGATTAATATTCACATTTCCATCCAGGTTTTTCTTTGAAAGGCTAAGTTGAATGCAGACCACAAAATCAGTTGAATTGTCATGTTTGCCCAGCATATCATTAGAAATAGAAGGGAAGTTAGGCCATTGGTCTCACTGTACATTTTTTTCAACATAACTCTATCAGTTGATAGATCATCATATTTTTAGTGCCTCTCAATGCATTTTTCTGAATCTAAAATACATTGGTAGAAGTCTCTTAAACTAATTTCTCAGACACCAGCTGGAACAGCAGTTGAAAGTCAAGGTCAGGAACTTAAAAGGAAAAATGAGGACAGAGGAAAGAGGGAAGTGGGTTCTACATTATTACAACATTTTCTCCCCATAACTTGTATGAGTTTCATTGCAGGCCCCAAGGCAAAGAATTTTCTACTTGGGCTGTAGGAGGGAGTGTTGAATTGTTGGGATAGGCAGGATGAGAAAGAAGCTACGCTGCTTAGGCGGCTGTTCTTAGAAAAGCGTCATTGGCAAACTAGCGCAATAATTTTGCAAAAGAAAAAAAAATCTTGCCCAGGAAGGAGAATTTTGCTGACAAGATGTTAAGAGGAGAAATATCTGCTTTTGCTTCATTCTGTTCTCTAAAGGGATTTAGCATTTTGTGGCTGTGTAGCTCTTTCATACCAAACTAACTTTCAAAGTAAACCCAGTTCCTCTGCCAACATACTTTTTAAAGGTGCAACACAGCTCTCTTTTCAGAACTCCATCTTGTTTGAAATATGTCACATTTGTTATTTTTTCTGGCTTAAAGTGAGATGCTGGACTTTGGGATCTCTAAAAATAGTGGTAATGTGGTTGAATCCTACAGGAGTCAACCACGGACAGAAGTTGCTAGCATTAAGTTGTGTATGGCTTCCCCCAGGATCAGAAGAGAGATCTCACACAGGTTCCTTCAAGCTGCTTGGAGGCTGATGTCTGTTCTCATCCCTCTGTACCAGAGGCACAGTCAGTGGGCAGCGCTGGGGACCGTGCTGCTAGTGCTCCAACAGGTTTTTAAGGCATATTGTGGCAGAGCTAAAAAATAGTGCTGTAAGATTACCAAAATGCTTGGATTCAGCTTGTTGGTGTGGCCTTTCAGCAGGTTTGGAATGGGAATAGAAAAGAGGAAGAGTTTTGGCCAGTCTTTCTCCTGAATTGCCTGTCACTGTTCAGAGACTGTCCTGTAAATGTGAGCATCTCTCTCATGAGAGTGGGGAATGGATGAAGGAGAAGGGTGTGTTTTGTATTTAGCTTGTATCGACATTAGAGTACTTGTAGTTATTCCCCCATCAAGACACACTAAGTAGGGACGCCTCACAAAACGATATAAGTGCTGTATTTTATGACTTGAATGCAAAACCTGTATTAGTTTCAACCTGCTTCTGGTAACATATGTCTAATGCTAAATTATCTCTTTTATGTGGTTTGTGTATTACACGCTAACCTCAGATTGCTTTCATGTGTTCAACTTTCAAGAGTTCAAGAGTTTTGCAGGAAGAGCAGCAAAATGTTTTTTTGTCAATCTCTTTAGTTTTTGGGCCAAGCTGGGTTTCTAATGGGCAATTTGAACAGCAGTGACTGCCTGGAAGAGCAGACATAAGCAGCTTGTATGGTGCAGACATGTGGGAGCGCATGTGCATGTGAGGCAACTACCAGGGGAACCCATTTGGGAAGAACTGTAAGGGTGCAGGTCAAAAGCTAGAACAACCCAGTGACAAGCAGACCAGGATGGATTGGGAAGTAGCATGAGAGAGTCCTTATTTTCTTAAGCAGCCATGCTTCTAGAGATGTAGATGTGAGCGTATAAATAATAGTCATAGCAATGGTTCATGCTGAGTAGTGCTGTCGTACATTGAGGCACTGGACTGACAGCTCGAGGGCTGCTGGGCTCACTTCTTGTTGACCCTGAATCAGATTGAATCAGATTTTTAGAATAAAACTAGTGTTTTCTAAACTAGTTTTAGATGCCTTGGGAAATGTTTTGGATAGTGACCGCATGGCTGGTTATTGAGGTAGAGTTAGTATCAGCATGGCAATAGTCATGGAGACTTTGTGCTTGTCGTGGTGCCATGTGGATTTCCTAATCTCCTGCCTTTAATGCAGTCCCTTACTTTACCTGGGCCCATAGCGGTCTTCCAGCCACTACCCATGTGAAGGATGAAGTGAGCAGTTACAGGGGGTTGTGTTAATGCATGTGGTGAGGCAGGAGCAAGGAGACTGCATTACGGTGGGGCAGCACAGTGGTTACAGCAAGGTTTGGGGAGAGGAGTAGAGGCATGCCAGCATGTTGGGGCCGCATATGGGGATGCTTCTCCCAGGCTGCCCCTGGCCAAGGGCTGTCACTGTGATGGATGCCCAAGCGTGAGCTGGCAGACGTGTTCCTCATGGCCTGTCTCTCTCTCCTCCCTGTGCAAAACAAGGATCCAAGGAGTAAGACAGTGGGAAGCCCCGAACCTCCCTGCTTGCAGCACCTGCTTTGCTCCTCCATGCCATCAGCCCTCCCCAGAGGAAGAGGTGGGACCACTCCTTCTGTCTCTTCCTGAGTGGGATGATCTCAGCATGAATCACTTGCGGCATGATATGGACCCTGTTTCTTTGGAAACGGCACCCAACTAGCAGCTGCATGGCTCAGCACATCTCTGACGCAGCTTCTGGAATAGGGCAGGGCACCTTCCTAACCAAAGGATTCAAGGGCAAGGCTTGAGTGTGCTCTAATTTTGCAAATGGCTCTCGCCTGATAGCAGGGTGCAATGAGCAGAAGAGGGTGGGGATACTGCAGATCTGTTTCCCTCATTCTTGGTGTCCACTTAGTGCCCACAAAGTGTTTGCTTCTGAGTCTGTAGGGAAAGTGGCAGGAACAGTGAGCTCTCTACTAAAGATGTTAGCTGCAACACAAGGGGAGACCTTGGTTTGTTGGTCACTGGTGTCTCAGTAGAGTTTCAACAGCTGAGGATTATTCCTGAAATCTCTACTTGAGCCCTGGCCTTTTTGCTATGGGAAGCTGCCTTGCTCCTGCTTGACTCTTCCTCTCTGGTCTTAATTTTTAATGTGCATCATGAGATTCTCAAATATGTCCTAGACTAACACCTTCCTTTCCTCACAGAGGTCTACCCTTCCCTTGAGTCATTGGAAAATACTAACCCAAAGCCATTTGCTTAGGCTGAGTGACATGTTGAGCAGTTAATGAACCAGCACAGCTGTGTTGAAGCATCTCAACAATGAATACAGGCTAAAATAGAAGCCACAAGCGGGAAACATGCAACCCCTTCCTGTGCCAGAGACAAAATCCAGGGATTGCTGGGCCGGATTGCTGGCTTTTCACGCCTCTCACTAATTAAATCCTAGTCTGTAGTCCACTTGTCCACTCTGTCCAAGTTGGTGGCTTCTTAAAAGCTTTATGGAGGCATTTCCATTGGGGCATCTTCCAGTAACAACTGAAGCCCTCATGCATCACCTTTAAGGCAGATGCATGTAATTAAGTTGGTTTTTTGGAAGGTTCATTTGCTACAGGCAAATGGCCCATCACAGAGTTTAGATGTCCAGCCTGTCCAGTTTTTAACCTCACAAGGATTTTGTTACAGTTAATCCTTTCCTGATGGTCCCTGCACCCTGTTCCAAGTAACTTTAAATGATACAGCTTAAGTCTATTTAAAAGGAGGGGTGGAGTACCACTCATTCCAGAAAAGATACAAACCCAGGCCAGTCAAAAGGTTTCAAGTATGATTAGGAGATATTCAAAATATCAAGATATTTGGTTTGTTTGAGAATCCAAATGTGGTGAGTGGAAGAAAGTTGTCTAGTTTTTAATTAACACTTGTGCAATTCTGCATGCAGAATTGGGAGTAGTAGTTACTATGTAGCCAGTTCTCATAATTTTATCCTGAATTTGGCAATGTGATGCTTTTGGAAAAAATAATCTGTTATTATCTAAGAAATTCAGTTCTCATTTTAAAAAAAACAAACAGCAGCATACAAAATGTGTTTCTAGCCCTTAACACATATGTAGAATGTGACACAAGTACACCCCAAAGTAAAACAAAACAGAAAAACCTCACCAAACCTTATGGCTTCTGAGTCAACCCCTGTACACTCATGTTCCATTTTGCATTTGACATTTTTTGTTGTTGGCATTTCTGCAGTTATAAGTCAATGGATGCCCTGAAGCAAAGATTTGATCTTTCTTGCCTGAGCTTGCCCTGCAAAAGGCTATCAGTAATAAATATTATCCCAAGTGACTGTGTTGTAAGTAATGGCATTCCTTACCCAAAGATCACCACCACCCCCCCAAAAAAAAAAAAAAAGGTCACTCTCTATTCATATTGGGAAAGTACTGCTGGGAAGAAAGGAAGAAAGGTGCAAATGACTTTTGTCTCTGCTCTTAATGTCAGATACAGCTCACCTGCACACTAAGAACCATATTGACTCAGAATGATCTGAGCAGTCTCTAGTTCCTGATCTCTTCCTCTGTTTTGCTGGTGAAGCCCATGTCCAATGCTGCGCTCAAACTACCACCTTGTTTCTTTCCTATAAGCAAGTACTCAAATGGCAGCCCTTTTTCCAAGGGGGAACACACAGTGCCTTCCTCTCATTTGGCATGGTAGCTCAGGCCAGCTGTGCACAGATGTGCACCATGCCAGCAGCAGAAAGTCCAAGCTCGCTCTTTCTAAGCATGGATCGGTGCCTTGGGCCTGAACCTGGCTAGCAGCCACCAATACAGAGAGGCACGGAGGATGCCAGACCCTGTATTTAAGCCCATCCTTGGACCCACACTTTCATCAGCACCATTGCTTGAGCATTGAAATGGAGAGGCTTCCACGCAGACAAAACTGTAAGGTAAGCCCAGGCACTCCCTCCTTCACTGCCCACAAAAGGTGTGTGTCACTGGTGATCCCATGAGGAAAGAATGAATCTCCTCTTTTAGTACCCTTTTTTTCTTTCTTCTTTTGTTTTCAGATATAAGTGGTAGAGGGTGGGAGGACTCGGAAATACACTGGTTTGTCGTATTTTTAACTAAGTGCTTTGCATTTTAGGCTTCCCTGTAAAATATAATGATAGACTTCTTCAATAATAATTGCAGAGGGGAAAAAGCTTCATCCAAGTTGCATAAGACTAGCTTTATCTGAGCATGTGGTTTCATAAGAGTTTAATTGTTGATTATCTAGGAATGACCACAAGCTTTTGTTTAGTGATAAGAAGGGTCAAAAAAAATTAAAGGAAACCCAAACCATAAACCCCTCTGTGAAGGGTTTTTAGTTCCACCACAGTACACTAGTGATTTCCACTGGAATCAGTGTGTGGTTCTCTTATCTTGTGGTGGGAAGATAGATATTCCCTGAGGAAAGCAGTAAGTTGCCTGAGTCTGAGTCAAGTGATGGAAAACATGGAGTGTGATTATCAGAATGTCTGTCCATAATCCATCCTTATATGTTCCCATAATTCTGTGCAGTTTGAATTCCCTTAATTGCATGATGGATTTACAGTTGAACATTTCAGATATAATTATGTCTATTATCAAAAACAAAGGAGACACGTGCCAGTCTGAAAGAGTAAAGACATAGCCTGAAGGAAAGGGATTAGTTCATCTTGTCTCTTCCCCTCACACATGCACATGCAGGTATTTCTGCACAAATCCCTGTCTACCTTTTTGTCTGTTCATTCATTGTCCCTTGACTTCCAGGGCTGCCCTTTCTTTGTGCCTCTGGAAAGGCTCCTAGTGCTCAAAAAGTCCTTTGATTAAACTCATGGTCATCAGCATATGCCCAGTTTCCAAAAGAGATGTAGCTATTTGAACTTTAATACATGTGGCAAGAGCAAAATAAGCTGTTCAACAGTGGTTCCTAAGGTTTGGATAACTGGCAACCTACAGGCCATCTCACAAGAGCACCAGGACAGTCCTTTAAATCACTGTATATTGTTCATAGAGAATAGAGTTCTTCACGTGAATGCCCACTCATTCATTAGATCCTCACTTTGAAGTCTTTGTTGTATTTGGGACAGGCAACTTGTCTGCAGGATCTTCCAGACCTTATTTGTTCACTCACTGGAGATATCTCCAGAGTTCCTACTAGGGCCTGTCTGCTCAAGGAATTGACTGCAAATGGAAGCAGGACTGGACTCCAAATTTCTGTTTGCATTTATGCATTTTTATGAAAACTATTCACTGACCACTACTCAGTCCCAAGCTGTTTCAGCCCACTCCCAAAGACAAACATGATGATTATCACCCTTTGCTACAGATGGCCATCATTAGGATTGGACCATGAGTAGTGAAAATAAACAAACAAAAGTTATTATGGTGTCTTGGAATGTATTAGTTAAAGATTTTGGGCTTTCTTAGCTTCTTTTAAGGGAAGTAGTGCTTGTACAACTGAGTGGTATTGTGACAAAGGGCAGTGAGGTGTGTTTGTGTGTCTGTATATATGTATGTAGACACACAGTCAGCTTTTGAGAATGACACTGGAGAATTAGACCCATTATAGCAGGGTGGTGTCATTTTTCATATCAGCCTCATTCATCTCTCTGCACCCCATGCCAGGAATAAAAGGCTGTGATGACGTTCAATGGCACACAAGCAGCTACCTGACGGTCCTGTTGTGTACACACCCACAGATGTTGCCCTGGAGACCACACGGCAGTGAGGGCGGCATGCCTGTTTGCATCCAGATGCTGAGGGTTGCTTGGAGAAGCCATCCATCAGGCAGGTTAATTGGGAGCTTCGTCAACGCCTGCCCTGCTTGCTTTGCCGCTCCTTGCCATCTCTGCAGAGCTCCAAGAGGGGAGCAGCAGAGTTGCCAAAACACACCAGGAGCAGAGGAGAGCTGGGGTTTGGGCGCTGGTTTTTTATATGCAGCCCATGCATGACTATGCTAGTCAGCCAGGAGTGAGGCCCCTAAATCCCCTTGGGGATCTAGACCTCTTTTCCCTGTTTGTAGCGCTCTGCCCTGCTACACTTTCACACTTTGGTGTCAGAGGGCCTCTTTGGCAAAACACATGGTTCTCCAAGGGGGATTCATCCCACCAAACGTGGAGACCGCAACGCCTACACCTGAGCTGTCTAGACACACCTTCTAATGAGCAGAGAGCAAGAGATGTGTCTAGGGGCTGAGTCACCTTAACCTGACAACCCAAAAAAGCCTGGCTAATCTCCCCTAAAAATATGCCTATTTTTCTCCAGCACCTATGACATGAGCCCAGAGTGGTCATGTCGGATGGAGATACTTGCACTGTAAGGCAAGCTGAATCCCTCTCCCTGTTCTTGTGTTGGCTGTGGCTATGTAAGCATTAATAGATGAGAAAGCTGATTTGTTCTGCCCTTGTCCATGTCTTCCAGGTCGTCTTCTGTCTCTGGGAAAGGAACAGCCAGGTATTAGCCAGTGCCCCTTGTTTAATTTTTATATCTCCTTCTTTGCCTTATAATCAACTAGACACCTGGAGGTGTGCCTCAACAGTTAGTGCAGCCAGCTGGGCATCGTGCTGAGCAATGATTGTCTTTCCTCTTTCTAGGGTGTCTGACTCTACTGAGAGCTACCATCAGTTACACACAAAATCCCCAAATCTCTTGGTATCTCCTTTGCCCTACCATGAAAGCATGCTACAACCTATTGTACTGGGGGGTTAGTGGGACCCAGGGTTAAGAAAAGCCCATAGCACCAGGCTTCAGTCACAGAGGGAGATTTTTAAGTGTGTGGCCAGGGGCCTGCTAGCTGTTCTCCAGCTCTGTGCTACTTCCAGACCCTGGTGACAGACACAGGCATTCAGGAGAGGCTCTACCAGCTAGTCCATCAGAGCAGTGGTGCTCAGACCAGGGAATGGATGCAAGAAATCATCAAGGGTGAGGAGCTGGCTTTAGTGAGTATGATTACACATGTCTGAAACCTGTTCACTGCCTGTAATGGTAAGCTGTTTTCTGAGCTTCTCTTCACTGTGTTGTGCTCTTTCTGGCCATCATATTTGTATAAAGCATAAGCCTTTGGGGCAGAACTTTTCTTCCTTTGACACTCCTAACTCATTCTTGCAAGCTTACATTTGTTGTTGTTGTTGCTGCTGCTGCTGCTGTTGTTGTTGAGTAACCAGTAATAAATAATGTTTTGGTCAAGGCTCTTGGAATGCGTAGCTGAATTTCAAAGCATCTCTGAATTGTCTGTATCATGAGTACTATTGCTCCTGATTTATGATTAGGGGAAGCATGGTGCAGACAGGGCAATCTTACAGTGAGACAAAAAATAAAAAATTGTGTTGTATTGTATTTAGGGGGATGACACATTCCCTACCAGAAATCCTGCACACCTGGATGTAGACAAATGAATGAAGACCTGAACAGACTAAAAGAAAATATTTTATCTAGAAAATGTGTTTAGGAAAGGAGATTTTTATCTTACACCCCTTGTTTCAGGTTAGAGTTGAATAAGCATCTTCCTTCTAGAGAGACAGAGTTCCTGTAAGTGGCAGAACAATAAATATTGCAGGGAAAAAACCCCAGCCCTTGAATTCCAAAAATACCATCTCCTTTCAAAGTAAGATTTATATGGAAGAAGACAATCTCTCTTACAGAGTTTTTCCTGTCGCCCGGAGTCCACTCACTGGAAACAAGCACACGATTTAAAAAGATATTGGAAGAACAGCTTGGACACAGAGAAAGGAATGACCTGGAATCTTAAAAAACAGACAAGCTTTTCAGTAGCTTGGAGTTTGGAACAAGAAGCTAAAAGTCATGTAAGGCCAGTAAATTTTGGGGCATTCTTGTTACCTAAAAAATAACCATTCTTGGCTTCTCTCATTAGTGTTTCTGATCAGGGATTAACTGTTTTGTGGGGAAGCTGGATGCAAATCTGCAGCTGTGGTGGTGAGTTTTCTTGAATGTATAAAGGGTTGGGATGGGCGAGTGGTTAGGTTATTTGAGGGCTGGTGTTCCTGAGCCCTCTTTGTCTGGGATCCAAACAAGCCTTCCTGTTGAGAAACACTGGCCTACTTCTTCAGTGCAAGACAAACAACATACCAGCTCCTACTGCAGCAGGACAGTGGAAGTAGCAAGCTATTTCCATTTAATGCTACAAGCACATAGTGGCTTCTGGATATATCTAAGCAGAAGTAGCACAGCTCCTCTCTCTCTCTCTCTCTCTCTCTATCATTCCTTGATTTTATTAAGACAGTTCTGGCTCTTGCAAAATTTTAGGAGATGGTGTGGGGGCTTCTTGCAAGGGAAAAGCTTGGTTTTGCTTTCAGACTGTGGCTCCCGAGGATGAAGTGCCCTGGTCAGAGCGGAGGGTGCCCATGTGGAAACGATGGGCACCACCAGCTGTATTCAGGGACACAACCTTCAACTGCAGAGTGAGTGGAAAGTATGTGGGAATGCTTATCAGCATTTCCTAAAAACAAAACAAAACCCTGCCCCCCCAAAAAAACCCTGAAACCAAACCAAAAAGACCTAGAGGCATATGTATTTCATTTAAAACAAACAAGCCTAGCTTAAAAAAAAACCAGATCTCTTTGGAACAGAATAAAGCAAGGACTTGTTTATCATGCAATATGGTGTCACAGCAATGCATGGAAATGAGTTTGCTGCTTTGGCATGCTGCTAAGGGTCTAAGCTGTGCTCTGAGGATCACTTTCTGTGCTGCATCCCTTAGGAGGCACTGTCTAGGAAATGGGGAAAGGGATACAGAAGATGTTTTGTGACATCTTTATAACTAGTAATTTGTGGCTGTAAGTTGCGCTGCTTTTTGCAACTTTGTCCATGTTGTCATGGGGCTTAAGAAACCTCCAAATCCCATAGTACTACAATGGGTCTCCTTCTGTTCTGCCAGAGATACCCTGCACAGAGGCAAAATCCGATGGAAAGCCTGCTTTCAGTAGTTTTTTTATTCTTTCTTTTGGGCTGTCATCTCTATGGTATTTGAATGGGATAGTCCTTTCATCTCCTGCCCCTTATAGACCCTTGCGACAGGTTAAAGGGTCAACAAACTGCCTGCATAAGAACATGTGTGTACATAAAGCCCATATATTCTGTTGATGACTATATAGTCTATTACATATACATTTAATAATTGTATCACATGTCTAGGTTTCTGTGTGAGACAAGCATAGAGGTATCTATCAACAGATACAAATGCATACTAAAATGCTATGATGTGGTAGAAGGACTCTTAGCAGGAGATGTGGGGGAAATGCTCTTTGCTATGGCTGTGCCGACCTTGATTTTCCCAACTGTGATGAACTCAAGCTGAAGAAACCTTTGTACCACACAGTATTTTCCAGTTAATTATATATATTTCTGCATCTGGGTGTGTGTGGACAAGTGAGATCATCCATTCCTTTGAGACTTTTTTTTTATCCTATCCTGAACATTTTTCCTCTCCCTAGCTTCTTTCCAGGAGCTCAACAACAACAATAGAGCCAAGAGCCTTCCCTCTCATCTGCAGTCCAGTATCTGCTCCGGAGACTCCAAGAACTCTGGTGGCGTCAACTCCAAGGACTTGTCCAGCTTGAGTCTGCTGCATTTCCAAGCTCAGATAACAGGCAATGTTTTCAGGCCAGCCCGGCTGCTGGCCGGGTTCTTGCCAGAACTGGGAAACAGGAACCAGGCAAACAAATGCTTCCCCCCGTTCCCTCCCTTTGTATGTGTCTGAATATGAGAGAAACATGACAAAGAAAAACTCTAGGTTTTGAGCCATCCAGCGTCTTAGTGGTGTGCATTCAAGGGTCTAGTTCACCTTTAATTCAAGCAGATTTGTTCTATAGTTGTATTTGAAAAACTCTATTTTAGTACTTGCTTAGAAGTTTTGGGGTTAGTTTTGGTTGCTTTTTATAGAGGTGGGTTGGCTTGTGTAATTTTGTTTGGGTTTTGTGTTTTTATTTTTTTTTATGGCATTATTGTTTTTTTCCTTCCCGTATTTTCATGGATCAGAAGGTTCACTGAGATGCCAAGCTATGGCTGGCTACAGCTTCAGTACATCTTGTAACAATGCAGGCCATGACATGCCAGTGTGATGGAGCGTGGTATGTAAAGTCCAGGAAAGATGTGACAGATTAACACTGCTGATAATGTTTGCTGCTCCAGATCTTCTACCAAAATCCCCTTCTTCCAGGTAGTTTAACTCTTGAGATGCTAATATAGTGAGTATCCAAAGAAAACAGATACCAACAGACAACCACAGCAGTGGTGAACAGTTGGAGTATTTTGTGCTCCATCTTAACAATATTTCTTTATCATAAAGCTGAGCAACAGTACAAATGCATGTTACTCTTTACTAGCAATGGAACCATAATTTCTGCTTAATTTCTATGTAATTTCAGGCAGTGTGCTGGCTGGGATCTGTGTCCTGACCCCTGCTTCCACAAGGAGTATGAGGAATGCTAAGCAGCACCCACCGCAGCATGCTCCTCTGCAGCGTAAGGTGTGAGAGGTCCAAAATAATCTCTCTTCCCTTGGTCAGAAGAGTCATCTTGGGAGTGAGGTGGAGGGTCACAGGAGTATGAGGAAAGAAAATCAATGTGGGGAAAAACCCTTTTCTTCCTCTTCTCATTCATCCTCTCCCACTTTCCCTACCTAGAAAGTACAAAGGGGTGTGCAACACCTGCAAAACTTACATAGCATAGGCCAGGCTTTGCAAAGGTATTCTAGTTCTTACTTGGTTTTTGGGAAATAAGCAGGTTATATTTATAGTTTTGCTTTGGGTAAGGTGCTCACGAACCAGTGAGAGTCCTACAGCCCTGATCTACAGGCCAGCCCACAAGGGAAGGAGGCAAGCCTGGATTTACGAGATCATTAGTTCTTAGCCTGAAACAAGAGGGATGTGCAGGATGAACAGGTGTCATTGCTGAGTATAACGCACCTTTCCGAAGGAAGCTGCACTCTCGGCTGATGAAGTCTTAACTTTGTGGGAGGCAATGAAAGTTGATTGCTGTACTTACTGGGCTCATGGTCTCTTTCACTCCCCAAAGGTTTATAACATCTGCCTGAATGGAAGAAGAGACTACAGAGATGGTCTGAATATTAGGATTGCTAACCTGCCCCTGAGGGTGGGTCTGGAGGACTCAGATTCCGTTTACCTGAACAGTAGCAAGGCTGTCTTGGTGAAGTTCCATTCCCTTTTTTACAACAGGAAGTATATAAGCAGTTTCCAAAATTTGAAGAGGAAATGCACTTACAGCTCTGCCTTCATTACAATAACTAGTGGGAGGAAAGAAAGAAAAGTCCTGCAATAATCATCATTGAGTTGAAGAGAAAAATCTCTGGGCTGCAGGGTGCCCTAGCTACTGAGGTTAGAAAGACAGTGATTTTCCACCTAGCATTGGACAGGCTCAGGGCAGGCTCTGCGATGAATCCTTGATTTGGGATTTGGAGCCCTGTTGTGCTGGTGTTAAACGACTTACAAGGAACACACTTCTCAGCAACTATATCCAGAATTTCTGGTCTTATTAAAGTCATAAGTAGAACTCGATGAATTTTGCTTGGCAGGATCCAGAGATGGAAAAGAAAGAGCAGATCACCAGAAGCAGTCTTAATTGAAATAGTTGTGTTTTTCTGGAAAAGAGAGGAGAGAAGGAAACTCTTGGTAGTTAGTCATTTTTCCCTACCTCTTCAACAGAGCCACTGGTATAGGGAAGCTAGAGCCCTGATTATTATCGGCGGGCATTTATTAACATATGTATTGTTTTCATGAAGCAAAATCTCCACATTAGATTCTATCCCTTTCCATTTAGCTTCTTGATCACCTAATTGCATCCATTTCTGTGGCACTGGCTGCTGCATATAGTCCATCCATCCTTGCATCTATGCTGGAAAGCGGAGTTACTAAAAGATCAGTTACCGCACTAATTTATTGCACCTTATCTGTTCTGCTGTACCTAGCCACGTACGTGCCCTCTGCCAGCAGCCCTCAAAGGGCAGCCTGGGCCACATTCAGCAAGGACTTAGCTGCCTTCCCGGGTCCCGGGACAAGAGCTGGCAAATGGGAAGTTACCTTATTGTAAGCGGTGTGCTCTAAAATTACACCCTAGCTTACCTTGCGGTAACTTGCTCGTGTAGTCATGGCCTTAAGGTTTTTCTTTAGTATCCATGGCCACAACATCTAAGCATTTTATGGTACAGCATACACTAAACATTAATTTCAAATTATTGAGAATATTTTCATGACTCAACAACTTTATAATGACTGTGTACCTTATTAAAGTCTTGCAGCCCTTTAATAACAAAGTTTTCCCTGATCCCTTGGCATTTAAACACCCTGTATAACTGAAATGAAATGCATAGCTGAAGTGTTTTTTTAGGACACTCGATTTAAAGTGAGCCCAAAGCAGCAAAGGGCTCTTTGAACATCTCTAGAGTGGACGCTCCCAGAGCTGTCTGTATACAGTTTGAATTAATTATTCCCTTCATGGAAATTGTACAAGATGTCCCCTAGGCTCTTTTTGACTGCCTTGCTGCCCTTTTGTGATAATCCCTTGCTATCCTCTGGGCTTTCTGTGGTCCTAAACTTAACATATAAAGCTATTTTTATCTAGGGGCTAGGGTGTGAATAAATGCAGAGAATGTCTCTCAACATGACTTTGTGTTTGTGAGCCTTCCTTCAATTTGATTAGAAATGCTCAAACTTTCTTGCAAGCTGCCTTTGAGCATCCTCCGGTGAAATAACTGCAGTTAAGAAGGATTTCTTCTCCCATGGGTCACACGAGGCAGCAACCAGGTAGGAGCAAAAGGGAAGCTTGGAGGCAGACCAAAGGCTTAGGAGGTGGACAGAGCCTTTGGTCTCTATTCTTCAGTGTACCGCTGCCGCATGAAACAACCTTGGACAAGTCTCCTCACCACTCTTGGGTAATGTAGGTGTGACGCAAGCATTCATCCCGCAGCTATGCCAGAGCTGCACTGTGTGCCTGTGCTGGGCTCAGTTCAACTCATTTAGCTGAGGTTTCAATAGCACCTTAGGGAGATGGGTTCTCAACTCTCCATTAATTTTGAATGGGGACACAGGTGCCTCTAGGGTTCTTGAAAAATCCAATCCGTAATGTTTTATGGAAAGGGTATAATGTGCCAGGAGAAAAGAAGGATTTTGTTAATGTCATTAGTTGTGACAAGTCCTTAGGATGGAAGCAATTCACTGAAGCATTGCAAAAATCCTCTGCAACAAGCCCCACAACCTCTTATCTTTAATGACCATCAGCAGAGAGAGCACACAGCACAACTGCTTTGTACCAAAATGCCAGTTCAGTTGGCCAGTGGCTAGCAGCAGGTTACCTGTCCTGCAAGAGCCTTGCTGAGCTCCTCCGGGCAGCAAGGCCACTTCCGAGAATTAATAAAGTGTGCAGCTCTAGTTGTTTCATCATTTAAACATCAGCTGAGAAATAGCTTCTGCTAGACTTGGGACAAAACAAAAAAACCACCACCACAACAACAACAACAACAAAAAAAACAACCACCAAACCACTGTACCCAGCTTGGGACGCAGCTATGGCAGTGCTGCTGTTTGGGGTCGGCCAGATGGGTGTCCGTGGGCACTGCCAGCTGTGCTCCAGCTGTGCTGGAGACCACACTGACAGGTTTGCTGGCTCAGGTGAGCCAGGTCTTTGATATTGCCTCATATTCACCTGGCCCAAGGCTTCCACAGGGGTACTACAGAGACCTACTAAAAGCTAGACTGGTATAAAAGCTGGCTTAGGACCAGTGTCAGCTTGCTTGTGAGAGGTACAGAACACCCACAAGCTCCACAGAGCACCAGACACCAATAGTGCCAGGCAGGACCCTACGTGTATTCAGAGAAATGGTGGTCTAAGATGTTCTAGGCTCACAGGAGCTGTGGTCGGTCAGTTTGGGTCACAGGTAATGTGACCAGCATTCTTTCAGGCCATCATCCTTCTTATTTCAATGTAAACACTTCCCACCTGTCCCAAATACGCGTGCCATTCTCCAAGACTTTCCAGCATTGCTTACATTTGCAGAACTTTATTCCCTGCTCCCGCTCCCTGTGCCGCATCTGTTCCCATCACAGCTGTGGCCACCCTGTTCTGTCTGGCTGACACCCCCGGCCCCCCCTTCGCCTCCAAACTACCTCCCCTCCAAGATCAAAATACTCTGTTTTTATTTATTTACCCTGCAGCTGTCAGTGTTGTGTCTGGGTCACTGCACTGCAACGTGGAGGGACATCCGATACATGGAAAATCCTTAAAACTGCCAGTCCTGGTAGTAACCAACATACACACCATCAACAAACATATCCCTTGGCCCTTTGCTCCTTTGAAAACAACAGGTCCGGGCGATGGAAGAAATGACATTGTTGGAAGCTGGTACATCCTGGCCTGAAACAGCATCGTGTTTGCACGTGGTCAGGGAGAAGAGGCAGGGCTGAAGACAGGGGCTATCCCAGGGCTGCCCACCCCGATGTTTTCAGAGCTGCACAGAATCACACAGGGCAGAGGCACGGCTGTGAGACATCGGGCAACAGCTTTGCTGTCTCTCTGCCCCACATGCTGCTTTTTAAGATGAAGGGAAACACTAAGTGTTGCAAAGTGAAAGATGCTGTTGAGGAGCAGGAAGCATCCGGGAAGGCGCATGGTGGCAAAAAAGAGGCAGAGCCAGGAATGAGTCTGATTTTGTTCTGTTTCTCTGCTGATTTCAAGCTCAGTATCCAGACACCAGCTTCGGTGGAGTGAGGCCTCAGCCCTGTTCAGCCACAGCATCCTATAAAGACAGGCTGCTACGTGGGCTCACTGCGGACCTCTCATTCCTACATCAGTGCAAACCTTGCCCTGGTGTAAAGACAAAAGTCTTTACCTGAATAAAGCAATGAGTATGGCTATGATTTAGGGTTGGAGAGAAATAGGAAGAACTTTTAAGTAGTTGGTGCCTAGAAAAATAGGTGTTTGCTGCTGACTGATGTTGATTGATATGACATGCTTTCTGGGTTCTCAGGAGGGCTTGCACAGTGGCTGGATGAATAGATTCGGTCAAAATTCCCTGCTGTGCTGGTGATACGGAACTGCGGTGGCTCTTCTTGTTGCCCACCCTGTGGCCCAGCAGCCACAAGTGAGGCCATGTTTGCAGGCACTTGTGCTGCTGCATGGAATGGACCTGCAGGACCAGATGCTGGTGGATGTGCAGGATGCCCAGCCCCCCCCGCTCTGGGTGTGTGATACGGAGTTGCTCTGCATGCAGAGGGATGAGTTCAAATTGTCCATCTCACCTGTAAGGGGATATTCAGAGGCTCTGCTCACTTTAAGCAGCCTTTTGTTTCTGCACAGATGCTTAAGGCAGCTGAGTTAATGTTTCAGCAAACTCCAGATGTTGTGTGGTACCCAGCACCCTGCTGCACTGCATGCAAAACATTTAGCTGATTGCTTTGGGAGGCTGTTGTGGCCATGTGGCCACTGGGAGCCAGGGGTGGATTGATTGGCTCAGGGATACTGAGTATTAGCAGCAGTCATTTTTCTTTCAGTATGCTAGTCCCTGTTTTTTTAGGCAATCACTTCATACCCTCTACCCCACCAAAATGCAAATACATTCTAAAAGATAGCCGTAGTCTGCCTGCTGTGAGTGCACTTAAAGACACTCAGCTACACCACGAAACCAGGGCTGTGGTTTCCTGAAGGCAAAGAGCTGGGTGCAGCTGAAGGCAGCGTTCCCCTGCAAACCCGGGTGTTCGTTCCCGCCAACAGCTGTGGTTCAGGCTGAGGTAGGATGCACACCACAGCAGCTGGGTGTACGGCTGGAAACCAGGTCTTCTTCAGCTGCCAGGCACTGCCCCAGGCAGTGCTCAGGGCCACAAGAACTGCGTTTTCCTCTGTACCTTCTCAGGGTGTGGGAGAAAGGGACGTTACTCTTCCCTCTTTAGCTCTAGGATGACATTAAGAAAGGCTGGCACAGAGAGAGGAATTTTTTTCCCCTCTCTCCTTCCCCACGAATAGCCAGTTTGTAGGTCTGTCAAAAATCAGAACAGCAAGTAAACTAAAACCCAACTGAGGAAGAAGCTGGTAACAGCCTTGTGACCAAGTCACAGATGTCCTTGGTCAACCTATCTGTTAAGCAGCACCTGCCTTTTCACTGGCACCATCACAAGTGCTGCAAGGCAACTAGCAGGTACCTCAACAAGAACCTTGCTGGAACCTCTCCCTTGGGCCTCCAGAAGGATATGCTTTTGGCACACAGGCTTTTGGGAGAGGAGACAGAGATGAGCAAGCAGGCTGTGGCAAGTGGCTCCAGGTAGGTGTTACAGAAGCTGCAGTGTGCCTGAGTCTGACATCTGATGTGGGAGTAGGACTGGGAGCCTGAGTTGAAGTGTGTTCAATGGGGACATGCTAGCTTCAGGCACCACACTTGCATTGTGATAGTCAATTGAGTTGTCATGCTGCTATCTCTCCTACCAGAGGAGAGATGTGTAGGACCCTGAGGGCTGCAGAAGGCACTGGGATGACAAAGCTTGTCACACCCTTACTGCCGTACACTCCTCAATCTCTGCAGCTAATGCAACTTGTGGAGAATCACAGCCCAGACCACGACCTCCCTCCTTGCAGTTTTGCCTTTGTTTTCCCAACCTGCAGGATTTGCCTCCTCCTTGCATTGCTGCCTCTTCTGCCAGCTGCAGCACCATGTTTTGGGGCAGTGAGGAGAAGAGAGACGTGCAGGTGATGAGAGGTGGGAGAGAGAAAATTACTTTTTTCTGGCAATTTGACTCCTTTCCCATCTGGTGTTGGCTCCTCTCTCAAAGGCATCCTTTGAGAAGGCATTACCTCTCCCAGAAGGCGCAGAAGTTTGTGATCTACACTGATATTTATCTGTTACTGGTCTATGGTGTATCTAAGTAATGAAAACAGCGACTGACAGCCTAACAGGTTAAGCAGAAATAGATTGCCTAGAACTACAGGTTCACAGCCCAGCAAGTAATATTTCCAGTCCTTCAGATGCAGCTAAACTTGTAGCTAGCAGCTTGCTGCATGTTCAGAGATTGGCGTTAATGACATGTTATGCAAAAGTATCTCTTCCGGGACAGAATCTTATTCCTCCTAGTGTAGCAAATGCAGTTATTGCTGTCTTCCACATCCCAGAAGTGGCCACATGTCTGATTCTGGCTACGTATACAGCAGCTCGTGAAACATGCCAAGACTCTCCAGCATGCAAGGCATTAGAGAAATGTAAGACAGGATCATGACAAGCAGAGCGCATGGCATCATATTCCATCATGCAGCAGGGGAAATAGGGATGCAAAATATGTTATTGAGCTGAATAAGCCATTTGGACAAAATAAGGACTGAGGTGAACTTTAGTCTCCAAATTTAAACCAAAACTGGATCACAAGCCTTCTCACATTGGTGTATCACAGTTACCTCATGAAATTACCCATCTCCATTGCCACAAGCTGTTTTCTAATGTAGAAGTTTAATTCATAGTTCTAGTTTCTGAAAAACACCCAAAGATCGGGGCAGAGCAAACAGGAAATCTGGTAGCTCGACTATGGCAGGGTGAGTCATTTCAATACTCTGTGTTGTAGAACCTCAGACCCCAATGATTACTTTTCATTTCTTTTTTGACCTCATGGGACTTTTTATTTTTTGGACTTACCCTGTGAGAAAGTATTTCAGATGTGAGCATTTTCTTAGGCCTTCTTGCTGCTTCATGATTTGTGGTTAACATGGTGCCGGAGAAACCCAGCAAAAATCCCTCTGGTTAGCCCAGTTTAACCTAATCTAGTCCAACTGCAGCCCCTGAACACTGAATCACCACATCTAAAGATTTTTCAGGCCAAGTAGCACCTCATCACATCCAGTCACCACCTCTACCTGGAGCAAAGGGAGCAGGGAGCCCCAGCAAAGGGTAGATGATGTGTTTGGGCTTAGTTTGCCTCCCTGGGGCAGAGACCCTGATTGCAAAACAGGGAAAATAACTCTCTCTGCTCTTAAACAGGAGTTGTAGTAGTGTTAGGCAGAGAACCTGAACTCTCCATCCCTTACTGGTTACAGTAGTGTGTCTGTGGAGCCTCATGCTTGCAGATTCTGTTCAGCAGCATGTATCTGCAATCTGTGTTTCTCTTTGCCACGGGGAGGGCCTGGTGGGTGCAGTGCTGGCCATGTGGAAGGGCATGCAGAGGGTCATGGCTGTACTGTACTCTATATGGTGGATGTGACTCCTTAAAACCTCGCAGGCAGCAGCACTGGCCTGTACCAGGGGTTTCAGCTTGCACAGACTGGAGCTACTACCAGACTGACCGGCATAGGTAGCACTGGATGTGCAGACAGGACAGCTGGCTTCATGTGTAGCAGTAACCCAAGAGTTCACCCAGCTTCTCAGGAAGGATTTGCTGAGCTCTCTGTTATGTGGCTGCATGGCTAGACAGTTCAAAGCTGCTTTGACTACCCGTGCATCAGCTGTGCTCAATGCCTAAGAGTCGCTTGGGATGTTTGTTTGATTGTCAAAACATTTTGGTGTCAAGGGCCTCTCCACACCCTCTGGTGCGATGTGATCCCTGATTAATAGACTGAGCTTGGCTATTTGGGAGCCCATCCCAGTGCTATTTAGACCTGCACAGAGAAAGGGTAAGATACCGCTATGTCAATACGATAGCTGGTGTGACAGTACCTGCTGGACTGAGCAAGGTGCTGGGTATGCAAGATCTGGAGTAATGAGCAAGAATCTGAGCTCATTCATCTGCTGTGGCAAGTGACCGAGTTTGACAGCAGAGCTCAGACCCGCCTGCTTCGCCAGGGCCTGGTGCTCTTGAAGATGACCAGAGTGACTGTTTCTTGGGTTTTGGTTTTGTTTGTTTGTTTTTTTTTTTTTTTTCCCTCAGCAAGCCTCTGGTTTCTTGCAACATAATGTTTAGTTGCTACCTACTTTCGGTTGAAATACACTACTCCTAGGTTCCAATCAGTAACTCAAATATCTGACGTTTGGGATTTCAAAGGCATGTGATCTTNCCCCCCCCCCAAATTACCCCACCCTTGCTCAGTGTACCCACAGCCTCTGGCCACTCTCCAGTGCATTGTCTGTTTTGGAAACCAAAAACCTCTGCCCTAGTACCTAATTCCAAGAGTTAGGCTCTGGAGGCCAGCGAGGTGCCATGGAGAGATGTGANATACCGCTATGTCAATACGATAGCTGGTGTGACAGTACCTGCTGGACTGAGCAAGGTGCTGGGTATGCAAGATCTGGAGTAATGAGCAAGAATCTGAGCTCATTCATCTGCTGTGGCAAGTGACCGAGTTTGACAGCAGAGCTCAGACCCGCCTGCTTCGCCAGGGCCTGGTGCTCTTGAAGATGACCAGAGTGACTGTTTCTTGGGTTTTGGTTTTGTTTGTTTGGTTTTTTTTTTTCTCCCTGCTTGGTCTGGGCTTGCCCAGAAGCTTGGCCACAGGCTTGGGTCCCTGATGCTCAACCATGGTTCAGTGAGCAAAGTTCAGCTGTTGCCACACTGGGGTTGGGCACGGTTCAGCTCCTCATGTGCACCTCAGAGGAGGAGCTTGTGGTGGAGCAAAACCTGCTTCCTCACCCAGTTCCTGGGGGATGATCAGCTGCGCTGTGCACAAGGTGCAGCCCATGAAAGCAATGAGTGGCAAAAGCTGTCAGGTCTCAGGCACCGGTGCTCTGCCCTCCCCAGGATACAGTGCTGTGAAGGAGCACAGACACAGGCAGCAGCTGCTGACCATCAAGAGCCCCCGGCTCCCTAAGTCACCTGGCGATCTCCCTGTCGGTCCCCACTCTGTGCCCATTGGGAAATCACAGCCATCAGCAGTCCCAGCCACTGGCAGCAGCAGCACAGTGACTCACCTCCCTGCACTAAATCCTGCTATCGAGCTGATGATCTGCTGGTAATTTTGCNGCAACTGCATTTTTGTGGAGGTTGCAACGCTGAGGCCATTCCTTATTAAGAGAGGGGGGTAATGCCCATGCCTCCATGCTGAGCATGGGCGTTATAGTTAATGCCGAGCAGCTTTTCCGTAAAAGCTCCTTTCTTGCCCCATTGTGCACAGGGAAGGACATGGCACAGCAGCAGGAGAGGGCCCTTAGAGCAGCTCCAGGGCACAGACTTTGAAATACAGGTGTGTATTGTTGCACTAGTAACAAGCACAGGTCGTGATCTTTCTTTGCTGTGCTGGCTTCTCTATTCCTCCTGTCACCCATTTACCTCCACTTTCTTTTAGCCCCTCTGTCTCTCCTTTGTGATGTTATACTTGACATAGGGGCTTTGTTCAAAGAGGATGCTATACTGCAGAGCTGGGCTGAGAACTCACCAGCTCATTCCATGCAGGATACTGATCAACTGTCAGTCTAGCCTGCTTGGGCACGGTAGAGGTGCAGAGAGATGCTTTAATAACTGATTTCCCTCATCTGACTTCTGGGTTTGGGATCTTTGTGGAAAAAGAGCCAGGCATTCATATATAGCTCCTACTGCACAATCAGTAGCATTTAAGAAAACAGAGTAAGAAATGAAATGGCTCTGTTGCTTCTCCTGATTCCTGGGAGGAGATCCATGTTGAGCACCTGCATGATTTACCAGTTTGGGGAGGGGGGACCCTTCATGTCCTCAGAAAGGGAGTCCAAGTCACCTCCTCTACTGGCATGGAGCGAAAAGGGAAGTGAAGGATGCTGAAGGTAGAAAGCTGCCCTGAGTCCTGCAGTGCCACTTCCAGCGGGACGGTGGGAGCCTCGTGGGAAGGCTTTCTGCAGGAGGCAGGCAGAGAGTTCTCTGTTGCCAGAGGAGAGGCATCTCTTATCCATAGGGATATCACAGCTATTAGCTAAGCTGAGCGGTCTGATTGATGTTATAAGAGCATCTTGGGGCTTGTCTATAAGCTTCTGGGGATTATCTTAGCTGGGGATTGTGAGACTCCTTAATGACGTATTTCTGTTTCACAGCTACTAGCAACACAGGGAAGCAAATATCCCTTTCATATGTGAATCCACAGACCAGGAGTAAAGTTCAAGATGATATGAACAACGTCTTATTGCACATTCCCATCCTATGCCCCCCTTTGATTTAATTTACTTTATTTACTTCAGGATGACCAGTGTCCCACCTTGCCAGGGAGGTCAATGGAAGTTTAGCCGCCAGCTTCACGAACAGGATTTCAACCCATGTCTGTGATTAGTGCTGAAATGAAATCCACAGCTTGAAATCATTTATCCAGCATATCCGATCAAACACAAACATCCTCTGTGCTTGAAAATAAATGAGGGTTGGAGCCAGCTAGCCTGCTGCAGAGGTTTGTGATAGATTGATGAGCTGAGAACAAGCTGCCACCCTCCACCCCCATCATCAGTGACTTTCCAGCCTGGGGAAGGGGACGCTGAGGCTAGAGGTGAAGGATATACTTTCCGATAAGTGTTACAGTGGGAGGTGAGAAATATGAGCTCCCAGAGGAGGAGAAGGAAAAAAAGGCAGGCACTGTGCTCTGTTAAGCAGAGTACAGTTTAGTCAGAGCAGCTGCTTGACAGGCTTCTGGCAGGGGGGTCAGGGCAGGAGCAGCCCTGTGCTTGCAGCACCTGTTATTGAATGCTACCCGCAGGTACCAGGGCAGCTCAGACCATGCTTTCTGGCTGATACAGTCTTTTTCCAGTTGCATGTAAAGGTAAGAGGCCTGTGAGATTAAAGGAGAGAGACGATGAAATGACTGATGAGGTCCGCCCTCCGTGAGATGCGGTAACACCACCAACAACACAGAAGGGTTCTCATCCAAGCAGTTTTTGTGTTTAAAGCTGAAAATAAAGTCTGACTTTGAGTTCCAGTGTCACTGTTTAGTGATTTGTAATTGGGAAATTCACATTACTTGCCCTTTCCTTTTTTTGCCCTATAGCATGCCAGCTCCAGAAGCACGGCAGAGGGTTCAGGCTCTGAGTAACATCCTTCTCCTACACCATCGGCTGAATTGAGCTGTCGCAGTTGGGGTAGGAGGGTGGTGAGCCTGTGGTTCAGCTGGGGAACGGTTATGCATTAAGCCTGGGCCAGTCAGTCACTTGCACTTCTCTGCCCTCATCTCAGTGTTAGTAAGATCAAAGTGAATTTCTAGTTCTCAGATTAGCAAAGGGAAGTTTGAAAAGATGAAGCATGTGTTGCCTGAAAGTGAAGAAACCAGAAGCCAAAGGAAACCTTGAACTGATGATTCTGAGTACACGCTATTTGTGATTGTTTGATTTATTTTTTTCTATAACTGAGGCAAACCATACTTCAGAGAGACTTTCTGATGTGAGGCATTCTATGAATGATGAGCTAATGCTGTAGGTTTTACAACCAAAGAAGATGAAAGAGACATGTCAGGGCTGAGACCCTGGGTTGAGGTGGGTGCTTAGTGGGTGAGGTTTCTGAATTCGGTGACACCGATGTGCCGTGTGCTTAAACATCAGAGCACTGTGCTGGCAGGAGATGCTGCTGCAAATGCAGAGCCAGAGGAGCCTGCACCCTGACCGCACTGCATTTCAAGCTGTCTTCTACAACATCCTCTATCAGCATGTGCTAGAGATGCACATCTGCAACTGGCAGGGAAAAACGCTGTGCTGATCCTACTGAAAGGCACAGGTCAGCATCTCCTGCCTGTAGACTCAGATGGAGAAAGGTGGCATGAAGTTTTCTCTTCCTTCCAAAGTCAGTAAACAAATTAAACTGATTTAATAATTTAAAATAGCTTCTGGGGTGCTCTAATTACACATCTTCATCAGCACTACCTCTGAAACCCCAAATCCACACAGTTTGAGTGATCTGAGTAGCTCCTGCCTCCTATTGCCTGCCACATGTTGTGGGCTTTCACATCAGCTCCAGAGTGCTCCTCACGTGGGGTGGCTTCACCCTGGCTGCTGTAAGGTCTCTGCACATCTGGAGGGTGAGAAGGAGGCACCCAGGGGACAGAATTTTTGCCACTGGGAGAAGAGTTTCTTAGACCTGTGGGACACACTGCTACACAGAACCATGCAAACCCCTCTGCTCATTCCTTCAGCAGGAAGCAATGAAGCACAGCACGGCTTTGCTTCCCCAGTGCCAAATCAGCTCCACGAGCTGGCTGTGCCTAGGGGAATTGTCTGAAAGGTGTCCGAAGCTGCTGTAGCAGTAACTGGCTGGACTCTGGTAGCTGTGGGGACAAGGTACCTCTCCCACTCCCTCAGACCAGTCTCTAGAAGCACATCCCTGTGAGATGAAAAGAGCCTCGTTGCTGGAGCCCAGCTCTTGCACAGAGATGTGGAAGAAATTCTGTCTCACCTAAAGCACTGTCCCGTCATCTCCTTTGCAAGGAAATGTGGAAGAGATTTACTTTTAAGCCAAATCTACCTTAAAAAAAAAAAAAAAAAAAGACAAAAAGGAAGTGATTAAGGGCATATTTTACTGTGCACTAATGAACTGGAAAGGATATAGAGTATAAATTTTTCAGATCTTTTGAAAGCAGTCCTGCAAAAAGCTAAAGCACTTCACAGAAATCTCTTTGATTTCTAGGTTGCTTTCTATGTGTTGGTGCTAAACCAGAGGTCCTCAAGCTGAGGATCTTTCCTTCTCCCCTCCCCCCCACCTCACACTGCCTTCTAACCACTGACAGCAGGTAAAAATATTCATATTTCAGTCCAGTACCTTTATGCATGTCTTGCACTGGAGGGTTTTTTCCATTCCTCTGGGGTTGGGCAGGCCATGATTATCACTCTAATAGAGTTAATTAGGAGCCTTCAGGCCCTGACATTTTGTTTTCTTTGGGACCAGACCTATGGCTTGGGCCTCTGAGCTACCTGCTCTGCCCCAACCCTTTTCCTGAAAAAAACAACCAGGCAAAATCCAGCAACTGGCTCTCCAGGAGCCACATGCAGCCTCCTGCCTTAGCGTGTGCTGGGGAGCAGATGTAGATGTCTTCTCCTCTGCAGCACATAGCTGAGCTCCATTGCCTGTGGTAAGCTCCCTGGAAAGGGACAATGTGTGCTGATCCTTAACTGTGAATTGGACTATAGCTCAAACAAATAAAAATAACCCTAGGAAATGAATCAGCAAGACAAGGCATATCCCCAAGAAGTCCATCTCCAGGATGGGCTTGATGCTTGGGATGCCAGCAGAGCAGCAGCCTGCTCGGGGAGCAGGTGAAGGCTATCAGGTTGGGGCTATAATTGCTTATCATTAGCACCTGAGAGGTGCTCATGCCCCAAAGTGAGATTTCCCCTTTGCCACAGCCTTGCTCAACGTGAATCTCTGAGCTCAGGTAAGGACTTTCCTTATTAATAAATACAGGAGCATAGTGTCACTCCCACAGTAGAATAAAATAATAAAAGACTTTTATGTGGGAATTTTGCTGTCCTCTGGAGAGTTATAAAGATCAAAGACTTAAAACAGTGGCTAATTGCAGGTGAGGTTACTACTGTGAAACAATTAGCCCATGTGCGTGCCTGTGAAAATGGAGAGGGTGCGTTGCTAGCAAACTGAAGTGTCTGCTATAAAACTGCCCTCAATTTTAGGGGATGTTAACTATTCCCTTGCTGAGTAATGATTCTTCTAAGTAACTGGTCTGAGTCCACAAGCCCTAGTACCCCACTGGATCCTGTCCTCTTCCTAGGCTTGTAACTGGAATATGAATCCAAAGAGCAAGGGTGAGACTTAAATAATGGGGAGAAAAATCCTGAGGACAAACTAGCATGGCATTCTGGAGAGGAAACTATGCACTTTAGTCCATGAGAACTGTCAATGTAGCAAAGAGGGGAAAAAAAGAGATTTGAAAGGTATAATTTTGGAGAGTCTTGAAGCCTTTGTTTCAAATCTTTACAGGGCCATTCAGTAACTTGAAGGACAAGAGTAAACTATTGCTATGATTTGAAACTGTCAAGCCTACAAAAACAGGATGAAAACAGACAGTTTTCCATAAAGCTGAAGGCCCCCAAGGAGGTATCTGTGCCGGGCAGTCAACCCTAGTTTGTTTACTAGTGCTGTGGAAACTATGATGAACTGTAGAAAAAAAATAGCATTAAGAGTAGTGAAGAGGGGTTTCAAAGGGAGGGAGCTGAGCTAGTAATTGAACAACAGAACAGCCTTGGGAATTCATGCCTGAGAAACATGAGTCTGGAAAGGATGAGCAGAGCTGAAAAGACACAGCCCTTGGATCCCGGGTACCCGATGTTCAGGAGACAAGGCCTGGGGCTGGCTTTGTGGTGAGCCCTGTCTGGTCAGAGGAACAGACCAAACACTAGCACTGAGGGGTAGAAACCAAGACCTGTTGTTTTCACATTGGTAATGGCATCATGTGGGGGCTTGTGTTGCCCCCTCAGACAGAGGAGAGGCTGAAAAAGCCAGGTAGAGGGGATGGGGGCTTGGAAGAGAGGGAGTAGTTCTGTGTCCAAGCAGAGTCAAAGACTCTGCTTGTGAGAGTTATTGAAATAGTAAAGAGGATTATGAAGAAGTGATGAAATGGCAAACAAGGAAAGGATGCCTATTTTCCCTTTGCTTTTCTTTCATGAGACACATGTTCAATGAAGAGGTGAACAACAAGCAGGTTTTCAACAAGCTTGAAAGTAACCAGAGAAAAGCATTTGATTAGCTCATTAAGCAGGTGATTTTTTTTTTTTTTTAATTTTGGCTAGTACACATGAACTCTCCAGACTGATAAACTACAAAAAGGCTACTGACATACAGCTGAGCCTGTGGGGTGCATAGACTTGTAAGAGTGGCACTAGTCACATTGTGCAGTCATTTGAGTTCCCTGTTCAGAGACAGGAAGCAAAAATCTGTATCCTTGTTTCTTCCTGAGCTTTTCCAGTTCTGCTTCACATCCTTGTAACATCTGAGGCAAGACACCTGTCCTCTGAGCTTTGAAACACGGCTGTGGCTGCTGCTTAACTCCTCTTTTTGCAATAGGTATCTCTTCTCCCTGCACCAATGGCCTAATTGCATATGTGCATGTTGACACAGGGTGGAAAGAAGAAAGTCTTTAGTTAAGCAATTAGTTGCTGTCATTGCAGGTCCTGCCACAAGATAATTGAGCACCATTAAGTATTGTTTGGTTCTGAAATGTAGCAATTATCTCGGTAATTGCAAGGACGTTCCTTGAATTCTAACCCATTTTTATTGACATGTTGAGTATTTCTACTCTGCATCTAAGCTGCTTGGGTGCCTGGTGTGAGACAGTGGGGAAGCAAGCAGGGAGGAGGAATGAAGCATGTTCTCTTGGAGACCCTGCCAAGAACCCAAATTTGGTGTTGTTTTTTATGTTGCAAGCATCTGATACTGAGCTGGCTTCATCCTGCTCTTGCTGAGACCTCTCAGCCTGAGCAGGGGTTTCTTCCCCTTCCTAAGGTCAAAGGAGAGGCGAGGTGGTGGAATGCACCCTGCCTGGGCTACTGCTTGACCTTGCCAGGTCTCTGCCCCCTTTCAAATGTGCAAGTCATTCTTGCGCAGCACCGAGCTGGTTTCTAGTCTTGAAGGTTTGCGGTCCAACACCTCTCCTCTGCCAGGAGCAATGATCTGAGCTTCAAGGGGGTGGGATTGGCCACTAGAGGGTAGCACAATTAAAAGCATAAGGAAGTCTCATTGCTTGAAGTCAGACTGGCTGTACTGGGAGATGCACAGCAGGGATGGTCAGACATCTGCAGAGCCCGTGCACACACAGTGCCTCCAGGCTACCTGCTGCTCAAGGGATGGGGTAGTGCAGGAGCAGAAGCAGGCTCATGGCAACAGAGGACTTGCCACAGTGAAGCAGGAGTGTGTGGCAGCAGAAGCAGCACAGGGTTCCCAGTGCTGCTCCTGCTTTTTCTGGCCACTATGCTCCTTGCTCTCTCCTTACCAGTGTCCAGGGTCCCAAAGGAGCCTTTTGGCTTGGCTCTACTGTTGACTTAATGCCATTTCTTGGGCTGTGGCTCTGAACCCAAGCTCAGACCTGGGATACCACCAGGCCAGATGGACAATACCCATGTCTTTCTGTTTTCTGAGTTAATATACCTATAAAAGAATTCTTGGGTTAAAAATACTAGAGTACTTACTGCTCTACTCTTGGCCTCTGCTGGCACGTAGAGAGTGCCATGCATACTAGCAGATGAGAATGTGACCAGTTCTTAAAAATCACGCTATTGTATGAATGGAGAGAAATGAGTGCTGGGTCACACAAGAAGCGAGGTTTTAATTTTAAAGCATGCCTCTGGAGCCAAAGGTCAGAGTGGAGCCATCCTCCCTTGAACAAAATCCCCACCACGACACTGTATTAACATGATACTTAAAAATGCAGCTGTGCTCTCGGGTTAAAGTCCTGGCTCTGCAGAGAGCACACTCTGGCAGGATCAGTTTCGAGGATGGAGAAATGTGGTGTCTGACGCACGCTAAAATGTCTGTCTCCTGATCCGCTGTGCAGTAATGCATCAAGCATGTCTTGAAACATGGGCTTTGCCAGTTGCCAGCGTGCGCCAGGGACAGGGGGTTAGTTATGATGTTAATGTAGTTAATTGGGGATATGGATAAGTCTGTGAAGGAGAAGGCAAATGCTTTTCTTAGTCTTGTGGCTCATTAGAGCAATTGCATAGCACTGGCAGGGTGAAAGAGCTTTTTCTCTTTGAGGGTATTCATAGCATGCTAAGAAGCCTCATTGCTTCATGGGGGTCATGATGATGTTTCCTCTCTGTGTTTTGCGCAGCATCAGGACACGAGCAGGTGCCCTGCAATAGCACAGTGCAGTGTTATGACACTGTTGTGAAAGAATCCTAGTGACTCAAGGTAGAAATTTCTCATTGCATAGAAAGGGCCAACTTGAAACTGATCCTCACTAGTTGCAGGACATCACTGCTGTGGTAGCAAAACAGAACAGCACAGAGTGCTTGTTTGACCGTGAATATGTCCTTGTAACCCATGGGACAAACTGTGGCCTTCATGTTGTCTGCCAATTTTAAACCAAAAGATTTATTCACCAGATTGTGATCCATCAGGTTAATGCATCTTCAGAGGTTGTTGCTGGTCAGCTGACACCAAGGACAACTTAATCTGCTTTTCCCAGGTTACCCTGGTTGTGAGGTGACTCCCTGCCCACTCTTGCACACCAGTGTCCTCCAGCAATCCTTGCAATATTTTATCTTTTGGATGGGTTTTATACCACTTGCCCCCTCAGATACATAATGCCCTAGAAGCAGCAGGGGAAGCTGTGTACATTTCCCACCTTATTGTTTTTACAGGCTGCCAGGTGATCTTGGGCTCTTGAGTTTGTGCTTTCGAGAGGAGTGCGTATGTCTGTGCAGGGTTATAGTCCTGTCTACAGTGAAGGTCATTGCCTTCTGGAAGAAAGGTGTCCTTTCTAGAGACATGGGCAAGGAGGCAATGGCCCTCCAATGTACAAACTCCTTGGGAAGTGAGAAGCACATTCATCTTGTGCCTTCCCTGGCAGCCTCCAGGTCCCCTGTGCCTCCTGCTGCGTTCCCCAGGGCTGGTGCTACACGTGCAGGACTGCCCAGGGGTGGCAAGCAAAGACCAGGAGGCTCTGGAGTGCCTTGCTGAAAGAAATGACCATTCACCGGCTGGCAGCAGGGGTGTGAACCACTCCCCTGGGGCATTCGAAGCATGAGCAAGTACAGTAATGTGTTGTGTGTGGTGGCTTTTTCCTTGTTGCCTTAGGGAAGAAACAAGTCTCATTAGCCCTCGGGTGGCCTAGTCTGGGCTCTCTATTCAGGGTGGCACACTGCTTTCCTGGCCTGACCCTGACCCTGGAGAGCAGCGGGAGGAAGATGACTGGGAGGGGGAGAACATGGGGGCTATTTTTGCTCCCATATCGCTATCTAGTTAGACTCCAAGATGCTGTCCTTCACTGCTGTCTGCCGCCTCGCTTGCTCTGTGGCTCTCAAGTGCTTACCATTGACAGGCTGCGAGCAGATGGACTGGCAAGAAGAGATAAATTTGACCCAAGAAGATGTCATTTGAGGAACAGCTGAGGCTAGTGTTTCACCAGATGTCCCAGCTTTAACCCATTAGCAACTTCAAGGAACTCAGCGTTGTCAATGCCTTAAACACAGTCTGTTAATACACAGGCAGGGCACAAAGACTATTGTTAAAATTTGCCCAATAAGCAGATATTCCAGGGTTTTCCAAGGGAGCTGCCATGAGCTCAAGCCCAGTAGGGGAGTGCAGTAGTGGTGTGTACCATGGTTACACAGGTGTCCTCTGCAAGCTTGGCTCAAACAACTGGAGTTAGTCAAAATGTTGCCCATTTACTGCTAAATGAATCCACTGGTGCCTGATCCAGCAGATACCATGTTATGACAACACTGGCAAATGCCCTTAAAGGCATTTAGCTGGTTTTCCCCTTAGCGACTCTGTCTGTATTGAGACATATTGTCCCAAGAGACATTGCTGCTTCTGCTGCCAGATTAAATGCGTACGTATGTGCTTGGTGGCTGTGTACCTCAGGCCCTGACAATGTGGGCTGCTAACCATCAGATTGTGCCTAGAAAATACTGCAGAGCAGTGAATGAGCCCATGAGTGGGTGGATATGCACACCCAGTCACTGAGCGAGAAAGTTATGTATAGCTGTGCGGAGCACTTTCCAACTTCCTCAACTGAGAGCAAGCACAGCACCAGAGCAGTGATGGCTCTCTGTCTACATAAAGTGTTTCTGTAACTCTGTCTGTGTGGTCCTCCAGGAAAGATTGTCATCCAGCGTTTAGATAGCTTTAATGAACCACATTCAAACTGTTAAAATGAAGTTGTGGCTGTAAGGTCATCCCTTAGTGGACAGATGTGGGATTTATAGGTATTTGAGCCAGTGAATTAAGCTAGCCTGGTCATGGGAGCATCTCCCACCATGGCACTATCTCCCACCATCCACTGATGGCTTTATGCTGCTGTTTGTTGGAGGCAACTGTACTGGTGGTTTTGTTGGTAAGGCAGCTCCTGTCCTGGGACAATGGGGTGGCAGGGACACAGGCAGGTGTCTGTGTGTTATTTGCCCATAGTACCCCTTCTTGCTGTCAGTGTTGTGAAGAGCTGAGCATCTTGGGGTTGTTTCCTATGTGAAGTCTGAAAGAGATCAAGTTTACAGCATTTCGCGTTAAACCCCGACTTCTAACCTTTAGCTCTGATGAATCCACTCGAGTGCATGTTCCCAACTGACATAGCCAGAAAGTGCAGGGGAAACTGAGCACCTTCCCATTAGCTCGTGTTTGTTAATGGATGCTTTTCACCCCAGGCAAATCTGAGTCTAATCAAATTGCCCTCTTCAAAGTAATTGCCTTGTTCCAGGCTTGATCTGGGAGGTGGAAGAACAACTTCTCTCCCTTTATCTGGGAGAGTGTGAGGGAGTGTTTGGCACAGTATGAGTCTGTTACAAATGCAGCACTTCTCTTGCTGGGTATCTGCTGGGTGATTTTGGGGAAGTCACAGGTTCAACTTTGCCTCTGCCTTCTCTAACGCCTTGGGATGGAGCATCCCTCTTGGCAGTGGTCTGCACAGCTTTCCACCAAGTTTTGTAAGATATTTACCACTAGATTTTCAGCTGGTATAAACCAATGTCCCCAGATGCCCATAAATCTGTCCTCTTCTTTTCCCACTGAGGGGCTGCCATGTATTTGATGACTGATTCCTGTTTGGCTTGGAGGATGTCAACATTGAAGTCAAGGTCCAAAGCGTACTTGCAAAGCCTTTTCCCTGCAGCCACTTTAATTTGTGCTAGTCTCTGGATTTTCAGGGAAACCACTCCTGGGTTTGATCATGAAGCTAAGAGCTCCCTACTGCAAGGATTGCACTGCAGACAATTTTTCCACTTAAGCAGGGCTCCGAGTGCTTGACTGTGAATGCCAGCATTTACAGAAGCTGCCCAGCTGCTTTCAGATGTGTGTGCTGTTTACATGCAGACTCCAGCTGGTTGATCCCTACAGTAGGATTTAGCCAGGCAGGGTCTGTTGGGGAAAAGCTTCCCTCTGCTATAGAGATGAGGCAGCGTCTGTGTTGCTAGTAGGACAAACTGGCTGGTTTTATTACCCTGAGACTTGCTTTCTGGACAAGAAAAGCCACAAAAGCTGCCCCAGAAAGGAGAAGGAGTTAGTGGTGTTAATCTACACAAGAGATGCTGGCACTCCCAGTGCTGGGCAATGTCTTTGCCCTCCTTGAAGTGGCAATTCTGTAGTGACTGGAGAGGGCAAGTAAAAACTGAAGTACAGAAAGCAAGAAATCTCTCTCTCTGCCCTGGAAATTATGATTTTGGCCACAAAATGGCCTCTTTTCCTATGAAAACACCTCTTCCCCACTCTCCCTGTCCCTTTGAGTGGCAGGATGGGAAGATACAACAATGCAGATGGGCTTTATTGGAAATAGTGCTTGGCTGAGCAAACCCAGAAGCTGTTTTATACACTGGGCTGGGGAATCCAGCACCACTGTGAGGTGACCTTCCCAGGCTGTCCAAATGTGACTGAGTGTTTTAAATTTCAACATTTTCATGGCACTTACTTCAACGTTTTGTACAGGCAGGATTTTCTATTCCTCCCGCTCCTCTCCCCCCTCCCCAGGGTGCTGGGAAGTTCATCCCAGAAAAAAGTGAGACTGGAGAATGCGTGTCTCTTGGGGGGGCGGGGGGGCTGATAACTGATAAGGATTGTGGAAAGTCCCATAGGTGAGCATTTTCCTTCATTACTCAACAAAACTTGGCACTAATATTTTAGGAACTTGCCATTCTCTGTGTCTCTTTTCACGCAGTTTGATTGTTATGACATGTACGGTAGCTGAAACTTAAAATCCATTGAACTGGGGCCAACATCTTTTAAATGGCCACTGATTGGGAATTCTGCGATTGAGATACCTGATGCAAATGATTCATCCCTGCCTTTCCAGAGACCTGAGCATTCATGAGAGCTCTGAAATAGAGCATGCAGTGCTCCTCGGTTAGCAGTTTTAATGAGATCTGGGGAACAGCTCTGCTCTGCAATCTCATTTATTCTACTGCATAGTAATCATTAATGGGAATTTTCTTTGCAGAGAAAGTGAATATTTTGTCAGAATAAAAATTGCTGGGGCTTATCAACTTCTTTCTGACTAGCTTCATAAGAAAGTTTTCTGATTAGGAAAAAAAAGAATATATCAGAAATGCTACGTTTAGGAAAACTATTCTTGACAAGTGGAATTTTGGGAGGTTGCCGACATATTCGCTTGACATATTTCTGAACTGAGATGTGGATTTTTTGGTTTAAAATATTGTATGAGAAAATGTGAGTTTGTTTTGTTGGGGACTTTTTTATTATTTGTTTTGAGTAGGGTTTTTTAATCAAGTGCAAAGCAAGAGAATAGGATGCCTTCCCCCATTGTACTGGACAGGTGTTATCCTTTCAGTATTTTAAATATATAGCCCATGCTAAGCAGCAGAGCAATGTTTTCTTCTTGATGGGTACTGGAAGTGAGAAGTCACTGATACTACAATTAAGGTCAGACCCTGCAAGGGCAGAACAATATTAACCCTCTCATGGCCGGTGACATTGTGTGCTGTGTTTTAGGCAAGGCGCCTCACCTGCCCTTCAGCCCACGTTCTGCTTCAACCTACATTGCATGGATGCAAACCCACATGGGGCTGTGGCTTCAGGCGACCTTCTGGGAGCTGTGGGCAGAGAAATCTGCTCCCTGCTGTCCCTTAGCGTGCACCATCCTGCAGTGCCAATAGCACAGATGTGTTTTGTCTGACCTGGCTCACCGCTGTACCTCCTCCCTCCTTGCAGCAATCCCAGGTGATGAGAGAACCGTTCTTAGAAAGGTCCCCCAGTCACAGGGCTGGTGGGGTCGGTGGTGCTCTGAGTTCAAGCTGTCCCCAAGCTGTGCGGACATTTGCTTGTAGGCTGCAGGTGGCTGTGCCTTGCCGGGGAGCGCATGGCATTTTGCCTGGCCTGGAGGGTAACCCATGCTGAGAGTGGCAGGTGATTTCCAGAGCAGCCCTTACGGGAGATGCAGCCCAGGGAATCGCTGGGTTCACCTCTGGGACGGCTCTCGGGGGTTCACTGCGGGCCAGGCGGGAGGAAGTCACTGCCGCTGCCTGGCTTAGATCTTCCAAAACTGCTGAAGGCAGAAAGGCGAACAAGCAGCAGACAGCAAAGGAAAGATTAATTGGCCGGCTGCCTGAAGGGCTGGTTGGGGTTGTATTTCTTGTTCTTACCCTTGCAAATTTCTACAGGATTGTAAATCTTGAGCTGCTTCCCAAATGGGGAGACTTCAGGTGTGTTTTTCTAAATAAGCAAACCTGAGCATACTTAAGTTCTTTGACTCAACACACAGGAATTCCCACTGGCTTTATTACACACTGACAAGTGTGCGGGGGAAAGCAGGACAGATCAATGGCTGTGTTTGAAGCGGGCCATAAATCACTCATGACACCAGGCAGCAGATTGACTGACTAGCCTTGTTCCTCCTCCCCTCCCAGCACACCAGTGCTGACCCCGGCTTGCCACTGAGACGTCGGGGAGGTCTGCCTGTGATTAATGCTGCAAACGAAACCCTGGCCTGGTCGGCAGCAGGCGAGCTTGAGCCGAAGGTCTCTGGAGGGAAAGGTCAGAGGACAGCAGTACGAGTCAGACGAGGAGTAAATGTAAATTGGTTAAATCCTCCTCAGCTCCCAGCACCATTGCCCTATGCTATATCTGCTCTTTTCGTGGTGCCCCCGTGAAATCCTTGCTTTATGTGAATGTCTGTCCCTGCCCCAAACACGTTGTGTGAGTGTTTAACATCATGGGTTGAGCAACGCCAACATTAAAGCTGCAAAATGGACAGGATGGTTTCTGATGCCAAATGTGGGAATTCGGCCTCTGATGGGTTTTGACATTTTGGAAGGCTGGGCAGATGGTTTTGAATTTAATGTTGTCTTCACTGGAAGTTGTAGCCTTGGGGTGATAGAAAATCAGACGTAGCCCTGGTCTAGACAGGAGAGGGGTGTGAGAACCTGCAGACAGCCAAGCACTCCCCTCCCCTGCCCCCGTGCGCCAGGGCTGGCGTGGGAAGGGAGGGACAATAAGGAAAAACTGCTGGAAAAATCACACCATTCTCGTTTGAAGCTTTCAGACCGCTCTTTTGTTTTTACTGATAGGTTGAGATCAAAATTAGGGAAATTATAATTAAAAATTGAAAGCAATAGAAAACACAGCCACTCATCCAGTTTGGTTGAAACCCTTCTTTTTCGTGGGAGGAGAGAATGAGAAAGATCTAAATTTTTCATCCAAACTGAAAAATAAACGTCCCTTCAATTGCAACAGTGGCTTGTCACCTTTATTTGGAGCCATCTTCCTGGAGGAAACAGATAAGCAAATAAAGTAACTCATCTCTGTGTGCACAGACCTTGCTGTCTCCATGGAAGGACAGGATACTGGGAGTGCCTGGTGCTGGTAGATGAGAGGTGAGATGCCAGGGCTGTGGGTCTGCCCACAGGCAAGATCTTAATTAAGATTTATCTATATTATATCAAATATTTTCTGAAATTTTTCAAAGTTGTTTCCATGTCTTGTGCTACAAAGAAATCAAGGGAATATTTTGCAGGATCTTGAAATTCATACTTTTTTCATCTAAGTGATTTTTTTCTTCTAAAAAGGTCCAAGCCCTACATTGACACAGTGTTTGGTAAATAAGAAATTTCTGTAACATTGGCAGAAATTTCTTTCTTTTTAAGTCAATAAGAATTGTATGAGAAGCAGGAAATGCCATTAATGATAGCATCTTCAAGGTTTTCCTCTTGAAAAAGCAGACCTGTTATGGACACCAAAGGGCCCTGCCCTGTCAGTGCAAATAACCTCAAAATTCAGCAAAATGCAGTAGAAATCAGCCAGTGTCAGGATGGGGCCTTTCCACCTCCACAGTCAGTGCAATTGTGCAGTGTTAGAACATGCCAGAGGACTTCTGCAGAATAAAGAGGAGGGAGTTTGATGTTTGTAGGCACTTTGGTTCCTGTGCTCTGGCCTGGCCAGGTTGCTTTCTTTTGTGTTTTTCTGGGGGCAAAGCAAAGCATTCAGAAATGGAAACTCTTGGTGAAGAGATATCTTTTCTTACCCTGCCACTGTGCTCCTCTCAAGCACAGCTCAATTTTACTTTACAGGGTTTCCCTTTCATCTGAAACCTTCCAATTTCAGGCAGGTTAACTTGCCAAGGTGCACCTTCCCTTTCATAAATATTGCAGTAGCTACAGGCTATGGAGAGTTAGCCAAGCAAGTTCTCTTCATCTATCATGATCTCACCCCTCCCTTAACCCCCTCGTCTCCCGCCCTCTCATTAAATAAGAACAAAAGGTAAACCGTAACCCTCTCACATGCCGCATTAATATATGGTATAATTTTCCAGTTCTGCCCAGTTCTGGTATGGGCAGCTATGTGGTTGTGTAGAAAATGGGACATCCCTTGTGTTGGGAACACTTGCAATCTCCTGTCCAAACTTGCTCCAAGCTGGAACATCCTGGGCTGCCCAAACGCTGCTGAAATAAGGATGAGGTATTGGGCACTTTTCATGCCCCTGGGCATCAGAGGTTGAAGGACCAGTCCTTGTTCCCTGGTACCTAAGCAGCAGCTTCCCAAACTCCTGTTTCCCTGACCTTCAGCTCATCGAGGGTTAGCTGGGCTGCTGTCTCTGATGTTTTGCAGGTCAGGCCTTTGAGGAACTGGCACACGCTCTGCCCTTGCCTGCTGTGGAGGTTTCCTCCTCTCAGGGCCGGCTGTGCCGCAAGCTGCCCTCTGCGTGCACGGGGGATATGAGGAGTTCTGCGGCTGGTGTCCCTGCCGGGAGTCAGGGCTGCTCTGCCTCCCACCTGGGTTGCAGGGGAGTTCGGCTTAGCTCTGCAAACAGAAATGACTTGAAATACAGGTTCCCAGTGCTCAGCTAAGCAGAGAATGTGTTTCTTTCCCTGTGCCCTTCTGGCACTGCTAACACATTGGAGAATGGGATTTGTGTGCATCCTCACTGCAGTTCTGTTTGAGGCTCTATACGCATGTATGCGTGTGTGTGCATGAGTGCATGAAGATACACTTTAAATCAATATTCTTTCACAAATGCTTCTGGTTAAAGATGCCAAAGGCAAAGATAAATAATTAATATATTAGCTCATGGAGCCATTCCTCTGCTCTAATGTCCTGAACAGAGGACACCAGATGCCGAACTGTGCATAGTCCTATTAGTAGCTGCATTACAGCAGTGCCCAGAACCCGAGATGGTCTGACCATGCTCACTGCTGTGAAGTTTACACACGTATGCAAGCCTAAGAAAATAAGATGATGAAATGGGTGAAGGAAGAGAGTGGCATCTGTAAAACGATATGAAAATGTTCTTTCTCTCAGTAATTTCAGGCACATAACAAGGAAATAAATTCTCCTGTCTGTTTCAGGGAAAATCACTAAATCCAAACAGTTCTTTTCTTGGAAAGCACAAACAAAAACCGAAATTACCATAAAATCTTAAAATTTCACTAGAAGGTAGCTCAGGTCTTACAGCGTACATGAGAAATACATTCCATGGAGGACAGGCGTGATTGTGTGACAGATTTGTCACGACTGTGGTCCAAAAACGTATTTCTCTTATGTTTTCTTAGAAACCTTTTAGCAAGCTGTGATCATCCCTAGACTGAGCAGGTTACATGGAGGCTGGTTTTGCATGCTAATATGTCCTGCCATTAGCACCGCTCCCCGTTGCTCCCAGAGCAGAGATGCACTGTTCTGCATTTTCTCCAGCTCTTAATTCCCTTTTACTCCAAGTAGCTTTCATTTTTGTTCAATATTGAACCTTTCATCAGGGGGCTCTGCCAGACCCTTCGTTGCTGCTGAGAGCGGTTTTGCCTCCTTTGCTGTTTCTAAAATGCTTGCCTTCACATGCTCACACTTACATCTGTCAAGGACACCAACAGGTGACACCTTCCTCCTCCCCATCGCGTCAAGGCTAGAAAAGGCTGTGGTAAGGGGAGCGCTTACAAATAAGGCCAGATTTGGTGACCGAGGCCCATGATGCATTTTTTTATTTATACCCATACACGCACACTTGTGTGTATGTTACAATGACTTCAGGGGACTGGAGGGGACTTTCCGCAAGGATTAACTGAGTGTGCCTTCAACAAGGTAATACAATGAACTTGCCTTGGCTGCTGTGTGCTTAATTAGGGCCTTTCGTCATATAGAAACTGTTTTTTTAAAAAAGCTTAGTGCGATTAGCAAAAGATATGCTGTATCCAGAGTGGATCCTGCAGTCCTAATGCGCTGAAACTCTCACTGGAAAACTAAGAAGGTTTGTAATGGTTCTTTGTTTAAAATTGCTGCTATGTTCTGCTACTGATAGCACGGTATACAGGGATGGTGTCTGGTAGTTGCCATGTGTGTGTGAGCAATGAGTCCCGGTTCCAAAAAGTGCACAGATCCAGATGTTGGGTGCAATATGATGGAGGGTGGAGAAGATCCAGGGACTGAAAAAAGTATGCAGAATTTGTGCCAAGTACACTTTTCTCCCTAAAGTAAAAAGTAACAGGCGTTATGGCTGAACTGGGTCCTGAAAAGAAATTAGGAGGGAAGATTGTGGACTTCCCTTTTGCACTACCCTTCTCTCCACAAACATTCAATTCACCGGGTGGCTACGTGCAAGAAGGTGGCCGCAGGTAATGCTGCTGGTGGGATAGGGAAGTGAAGGACCCAGTGGTCTCTCTCTCTCAGACACTGGGAAGAGCTATCTGCCATCTTTTTAATGTCCATGACACTCTCTTGCTATGCCTAAACTTCAGTACAGCATCTTCTGAAAAAGCATTTCTAGCCTATAGTAACCTCAAGACATTCAGACTCTTGCTAAACACCTGCATTATCTATAAGCTGTAGAGAGCTGCAGCTATCACTCATTGATGGTAAAGGCCACTTCTGAGGCAGAGACTGACATGGAAAAGAGGAGTTAGAAAGCTGTGAATAGCACCTGTGTGTGCAGCAGTACACATGCTCTCCCACATAACTAGCATTTGCTGATGGAAGATGCAATAAGTGCCCCTCGGACATTTGGTGTGTAACAGGGGCATTGGCCTCTGAGACAGAGGTTTTATGCAGTGGGTGGTACACTTGCATTTGAAGGCTCAGGACTCTGAAACTTTATGAAGCATGAGAATACTGCCACTGACATAATGGGGTGAAAATTCACTTTGATCCTGTATACAGGCCTTGGAGTCTGAGCCATGTGTTATAAAAAAGCCAGTTTCCAAACTAGAGGTTTGGTGCTGACCTATCCCTGAAACTGTCACAGATGTGGGGTAGAAAGCTTGCTGGTTAATAGTTCTGGGTACAAGAAGAGGAGCCGGTTGTGTTGGTGCCCTACATTGAGCTGAAAATGCTGTAAGAGCAGACTGAAAATAAAAAAGCCCAGCTAGGTCTCTGGAGGTTATGCTACAGTGCTGAAGAAGGACAGGCGTGATGCATGTAGGAATCAAGAGAATTAGAGTGTGAATTTAGTCTTTTCCAGAGCACAGTTTCATGTGCTGCAGAGAGCTGGGGGAAGGGAGTAATAGGGATTGCTTTTATTTTATCCCAATGCACTCACTGATCCTTGACCTCATCTCTTTTGAGAGGTTGCCAGCTGTAGGGCAGGGAAGCTCCCAGCAGAAGTGAGATTCCTGATGCGAGTTTTCTCCTCCACTCTGAGCATCAGTGCGGGAGTTGCTCCCCAACAAAGGACTTGCCGTGGTGCCTGCTAGACTAGCCACACTACAATAATGGGGAGCATGAACCTCATCCTCTCCTTCACCTGCTCTCGCCACAGCTCCTTTCATGAGTTATGCACAAACTGCATTCATGAGCATGAGCACAGACAGTCAGTGAAAAATAATTTAATAGGGCTGCTTTACACATCCTGACCCCAGCATGTTTCTGCTCATCCCAGGAGCCAGCTGGTATTGGTAAATTATGACTCGGACTAACCACATTCAGTTTAGTGTCTGCAGAAGCACTTGAGGCTCTTCAACACTCATACTTGCAAGAAACACCTGCATAGGGTGGCCAGGAAAGGTGAACGGAGAGTGCCTTATCCTGCCCTAAACCCCCAACGTGCTGGAGACAACAGGAGTGACTCAGTAGGGTAGCTGCAGACTGCACATATTCTGCATCACTCAGTGGCTGTTTGCTTTCCTTCCCCTCGTTCCCCGGCTTACACTTAGGCTGAAGGATAGAGAGCTAACATTTTCAAAGGCATGTGGTTCCAATAGGGACAATAAGGTTGGGGTTTTTTTCTGGCTAAAGGATAGTCTTCATGGAGCAGTGCAGAGTTTTAGGGAGGCTGACCCAGCTACCACACTGTTGGACTCAAGTTCCAGTATGGATGTAGCCTGGCCAGTTGGTTATTTCATGAACGTGGATCCCTGTGCTGAGTTTTATTGAGCAGCATCAAAGCTCTTTGCTTCTCAGTCGAAGATTAATGGAAGTTGGGTTCCTGGACTGCAAGGGTTCAGGGCTCAGCTCACTTCTCACTCTCCTGTCCAACACCTTCCTCATCTCCAAAGCTTGGGATAGTTGAGGGTGGTGGTTCCTGGTGACTGGGAACTTAATTGTACTCCTGCTGACCGAGTGTTGATGGGTAACTTTGAAAAGGCCTGGCTATCTTGCATCAAGGATATACCCAGCATTTGCAAAATTAGCCTGTTTGGCAGCTTTGTCTTTTGATGTTTCTGTGAACAGAATTAAATTGAAATGGTTTTCTTGCTGGGTTTTCATTTTTTTTTCTTCTGGTATCCCCTACAGATAAGAAGAGGTAGAAATGAAATCTAGACATGTCCTTTACAAGATTCAATTCAATGTTGGTAGAGCTGAGTCACGTGCCTGTTCTGACTGATCAGAACGCTCCCATGAGACACACAACATGTTATTGCTCAGTGGCTTAGCAACGTGCACCATAGCCTGCCTTCTGTAAGCTTCTCACCTTTGCCTTCCCTTTCAGGGCCAGTATTTAGCAAACAGAATTTGCAGTGCCATGGTTACCAGCAAGCAGAGCTTGGGACCTTTGAGCCATTTGCCAGTGTCTTGGGTGATATCATCAGCTTATAATATTGTAGCACCTTTTGCAAATTCAGCTTTTCATAGAATTGGAGCTGCTGGAGGAGAGTTGAATTTTGGAGGAGCTCTGAAGATTGTGTCTTTTGGTCTCTCACTGCAATGACAGCTGAAGCTTTCACATGCTGAAACCCAAGAGAGAATTGGGGAACTTGTGTTTAAGCTTTCCATACTATCTGCCAGCCCTGACCAGTGAACTATAACATCCAAAGTATGTACTTTAATCCAACGAACATTTAGGCATTTATATGGAAAAGAAGCCATTCCAAGAGAACTCCATAAGGAGCCCACAGAGCCACTAAGAAATGTCCATACTGGCTGATGATTTGTGTAGCCCAAACCCTGTCTCTGGCTGTACCCATTTATGGCTTGGAAAAAGTCTGAAAACAGGACAAGTAGTGGTGCTTGCCCCATGTCCTTTCCCAGACCATCCCAATACTTTCTTGATACTTAATGGCTGCAACTTCCATGAGTGTGTCCAGTCACCTCTTCCACCCATGTAAGCTTTTAGCAACCCAACTGGTCTTGCCTTGAGCTGACCCCAGCCCCAGGTTTCCAGTATTGCACTTGATGAGGGTGCCATTGTGCAGCAGGAGCTTGCTTGGTTTTTTCCTTAATCCTGTCCCTCCTTTAGTTATCAGGAATCCCACTCTGGATGTTAGAAACTTGCCCAACCCAAGGAAAGTTTCATCAAAGCTGGATTTTAATTGTGTGTTACATTTTGTGAAAAATGCTGGTATTCTGAAAAGTAGAAAATCTTACAGAAAAATCCTGCTCTGTTCTGGCCCCAGCAACATACCCCAGTGCCCTGCTAGGTTTCTGATTGCTGTTCCATGGCAGAAGCCAGAGATGGTTGAGCAGAGCTGTGCCTAATGCTATGAGTCCATCACTGCTTAAAGCATGAAAATGGAGTGCTTTTAGGTGAGTGAGATGGGGTAAATTAAGGTCAGTCTCTGCTTGAAGGGTTTACATATGTACCTGTGTGACCGAGATGGCCCTCATATATGATGTGGGATTGTAAAGCACATCCAAATGGGCTTTCTGCCCAAATAAGTAAGTGTTTGGTGATCTCTTAAACCTGTTCAGGCTGTCTGTGAGCCTCACCCTGACATCTTTGGGTGTGAGGGACAGATATGTGCTGTTTTCTACACTGAACTTACCTATGTGTCAGGGGTGCCAGGACTGGACCCAAGTTTTGAGGGCAGATTGGGAGCCTTGGAGTCCTGTGGGAACCGGCCAGCTCTTAGCAAGGGTCAGGGCCTCTGCGGGGCGAAAGGATTTTCTCCTCTTGGGCATGCCAAATCCTGTGCCCTCAGGCCCTGCCATTCAGGCTCCCTTTTGTAGCTGCATTGCCATGGTAAGTGCCCTAAATCCATCACTGTGAGGACCACGGAGAGGGGCGGCTGCATTCTGCAGGAATGGGTGCTGGGTAACCTCGTCACGGATGAGGGGACATGGCAATACAGGACCATGACAGCCTGTGCAGAGAATGTGGTGAAAGCAAAATAAATGGGCTACCCAAGTCCCTTTCCCTTTACGCTCAGGGGTCCAGCAGCTGCTTGTCTTGACTGATGGATGGCAGCGTTGCCCAGGCACCTCTGCGTACCCTCCTCTCCTTCCCTCTCATCTTTCACAGTGTGCTGTCATTCCCTCTGCTCCCTGGATGACCCTTTGCAGAAGCAGACTTGGCAAAAAAGCTAATGAAGGCACTTACAGTCCCTCAGGGTGTTAACAGGCTTGCTGGCCCTCGGAGGCCTGCCACCCTCACAATTCATGCTTGTTTGTGGGTTTTGGGTTTTTTTACAAGCTCAATAAATGGTCTGGGAAACAGATCAGCCGGAAAGCGCACCGATGCGCTTGGTGCAGAGCTGCCAGAAAAGCACAGCATTCACGTCTCCTGCTGCATTGCTCTTCCAGCTGCCCCTCAGTGGCAACGTGTTTTCCTGACGGTGGGTGGTAGGATTAACAAGTTTTCCCTGCATGTGAATTTGCAGGTTGTCATTCTCTGTGCATCTATGAAGATGCAAGGAGAGCTCATCTGCAAGGCTTTCAAGTTACCTGGTCAAAAGTACCGTCGTTTGTAATGTTGGGAACCTTCACCGTGGCTGAGAGCCAGCCGTGATGTCCCTAATGCGTCCCTTGCTCTGCAGGTTTAGACGTGTTTACATAGAGTCCATAGATTTCCTTTGCTCTCACGTAGTGGCCAGTTTTTCTGGAAGACAACCTGCTGCTAGGGCTGACAGATGGAGACACTATGTACTTTCCCTCCTTGCTACTTGTGTTTTTGAGCAAGTGATAACTTTCTTTTGTAACTCCTTTGACACACATCAGAGGAGGACTTTTTAATGAGTTTTCTTCTGTTTCTGTATTTTATTTTTTTTCTCAAAAGCTATCTTTTCCTTTATTTTGGACAAGATTATGATTATTTTTTTTCTAAGGTGATGGTGAATTTTTTTCATACTGGGGAAGAAATCAAGCTAATAACTGCTCAGCAAGCAGTTTTTAAGAAATTTGCAACACGTACCCAGTCACAGGAAAGGAGTAACATCTGCCTCTCTGGAGTTCACAGAGTACGTCACAAGGAGGGGAAAAATGCTATGGGCTTCTGTAGTCCCACAGCCAGACAATAGGCATCACCGGAGATCAGAGCAGCAGTTGCCCAAAGCTGCTGCTGCCTATCTGCCCTTCTGGAAGGGAGCTTAAGGAAGTGTCTCTCTCACATGTGCACGTGCTCTTTTTTAATCTGATAGAGAGGACAAAAGAGGAGAGGGAGGAGATCCTCCTTCCTGCTTACATATTTTGCTTTAAAAGCATTGAATCTGATATGAAGACTTTCACTTCTTTGTGCAGAAGTCTTTACTGTCTGCCTCTTCTCCCCTGTGGCCACTCGTTGCTTCTCTTGCATTTTAGTTGAGTTTGTAAGCAGTTTCTTTTTTTCCTCTGCTTATTTGCTGCCTAGTATTGTCCAAGTTTCTATAGCAGCCAATCACCTAAATCTGGCGACCAAGTTTGCATTGTCTATATGGTTTTTGATTTGGTTCTTTCTGACAAAAGAATGAGCTGTTATCTTTGGATGAAGGTCCAAAGCATCCATGAAGCTCACTGCTGTCTGGGTCTAGTTGGGAGGAATTCCCCATATGTTGCTTAGGCTATTTAAAGTGTGCTTTGTCCTGCTGTGAGACTCAGGTAGTCCTCTGTGGTAGTCAGTATGGTCAGGACCTGCTGTAGTCAGTGTGCCCCTGTAATATGGCTTTTGCCTGGCAGACGTTGGCCCTTTCCATCTCAACAGCAGTTAGAACTGTGCTAAGGTTGAGGTATGTCAGGTCAGAACTCAGCAGAGGAAAAGGAGGTCCTCGAATGAAAAAGTGAATCTTACAAAACATCTCCTTTTGTCTCTGAAATCAAATGCAACCATCACTTCTCACCTCAACAGACAAAATTTAACAGCAAATTTTGTCCATAAGTATGAGCTCATGTTGTGCAAACAATTTTGCGGATTGTTTGCATTAAATTATTCACTCTGAGTTTGTTGGCCGTGCACCCACCCTGCTGGTTATTCAGATGCTCTTCACCACAACGATTGTTCTGACTATGCACTAGTCATCAGCTGCCGCAAGGACTGCCTCATTGGTCACCTGCCTGAAGAGCACAGCTTCCGCTCCCCAGATAGCTGAAGCCCACGACATTTTCATGATGCTCAGACAAACACTTTCAGGGTGAAGGTGCCTCACTGAAGAGTGTTTGTGACCTTCCTTTCTTTCTCCAAGGACCTTTACAAATGAAAAGAACCTCCTCCGACCCCACCCCACCCCACCCCCTTTTTTTTAGTAAAGAAAGATGTTCTCCATTGTACATGAAGGGAATGCACTTGAATCAAAATTCCATGAAATTTAGTATTTATTCAAGACCACAGATGCAGGTATTTAAGCACCGACATTTTCACAGGAGCACCTAGAGGCGCCAGCCTTCAAACATTACTTGTTCTGCATTACCAGGGGTTTGTCAGTCAGACTCTCAGGAGGGGTGAGATGGAGTCTGGAAGAAAGCCCAATTCTGAGATACTATTTAATCCATGTTGTTCTCTATAGCTGGAGTATTTTACAAACAAAAAGCTAAGAGTTTGTGAGTTTAATGCCTCTCTGTGGAATTGCAGTGGATCCTGCTTTGTGAAGTCAAGCCTGCCTTTCTTTGTGCCAAGAAGGGCCTAGCACTATTCACATTACAGCAGCTCAACCATATCCATTGCCATATGATAACAGCGCACACATGGACGCCTGCTTTGCAGCAAATTACATTTAATGTGTGAGGAAAGAGAGCCAAGCTTCGTTTGCTGCAGGCAAAGACCAGGACATAATCACTTGCACCATGTCAGATGATGTGCAATAGCCCATTAGGCAATAGTAACTTCATCATGCACTGAAGCATCCTGACCAGTGTGGGAGGAGGACAGGAAACAGACCATCTAATTTACTAGCACCCTTGTGTGGTTGTGTCACCACAGTAGCTAAAAATCTATCTTGAAGGTACTTTTCCTCAAAACTTTTCGCTCTAACGCAAAACCAACATACATGCCCCTGGTTTGAAAAGAAGCCTGTCCCAAAGCACAGAGCTGAGCTCAGGTCTCCCAGAGTAACAAGAAATGTTCTCCAAACACCAGGACCCCTATCCAGGAGGCCAAATGCTGTCATACTGCGTTTGGTGGCACCAATCTGCACTTTGGTTTTAACTTAGCATCCTCCCAAGGCAAGGCAGAGCTCCACCTGTGCTCTTGTGTGCCCTTTGTGCTGGGATCACAACATGGGATATTTTTGTAAATTATCTAATGACCAAACTGAAAAGACAGTCTTTCTAGGGTTACCACTGAAGGCAGGACGTGACTTCAGGGCACAGTATCCAAGCATCTTTGCTTACTATGGGAGGGTGATTGGCTGCAGCGTTTTTGCTCTGCACCCAATGAGAAGGGCTGCAGGGCTTGAGTTAGCAGTATCTTGGTGATATGAGCCTCCATAGGGTTTATGTCATACCTATATTTCAGAAGTTACAGAATGTGAAAGATATTATTACCTAAGAAGCATGTTGCAGAGCCAGCTCCTCTGGCCTAACGACACCTTCTTTTTAAAGGTTTCTGTGTAATGCAAATTTAAAATAAGGGTTGTGGAATGGTTCTTTATTAGAAGTAAAATTAATTCGCCTTGCCCCATTACATGGATAACAGGAAGGTTGTACAGCAGTAAATTGGCCCCAGGAGAAGTCCAATGTACAAAGTTGAGATCTGGTTTGGGAGAACATGGTGTTAGTGAGGACCAGTCTTGTGTCAACAATTACACTCAATGATCTCCCTTCTGTAACTGAAGTGAAACAGAAATTATTTCAGGACTTGAATACTGTTATATTGATCTTACTGATGCATCTGTTAGCTAAAGACCCTGTTCAGATATAGTAGTGCTGGAAGTCAGATTTTTTTAGTGATTGAGAAGCCAGGCAAAATGTTTGTCCCTGGTTTTTAATGAAAAATTGTAGATTCTTTGGGGTTTGATATTAAATCTTATTAAATTATTTTGTTTGTTTATTTTTAGTTCTGTACAATTAATAAGCTTGGAGTAGAGACAAATAAGGGGTTTAAAGGGGTTTAGCAAGGGGGGGTTGGCTAAAAGAATGTTTCATCTAACAATTTTCTCCTCACTTTAGTTTACACTCTAGAGTTTGAAACTTTGTATTCTTTTAAGCAATCTCTTGCTAGTTAATGAAAACATTTCAATCAGAAGCAAAGTGTTTGCTTTCCACACCTGCTGTTGAATGAAAGCAGCGTGCTTCTGTCTGCATCCCAGTGCAGAAGAAATCTCTTTTTTTTTTTTTTNNTTTTTTTTTTTTTTTTTGACTATCAGAATTCCCAGTGACCGGAAAGCAGTGGGATTAGTAGTTCTGGGCTAGCAGCCTTGCGCTGAGCAAGGGCTGCTGCCCTCTCCTGGAAAGAATGCCAGATATCTGGTCACACCTAAGAGCATCAGTTCCTGAATCAGGGACCAAGTCCTCGGTCATGGCTGGAGCATTTAGGACTAAGGCATGTAGCATGACAAATGTGGTCCCAGAAGTGGGTTTGCAAGCAGAAAATTGGAATCAAATATGGGATTGTGCACCAAAAACTAAGATAAGGAAATTCTATGACCAGGTCTAATGGCACAGCAACACTATTCCTACTTTTTCTGTTACTAAATGTGCCCAAGTGGCAATATCTTCTATTTTGGGGAGTGGAGAAATCTGGAGGTGTATCTCATCTCCTAAGTGCAATGCCAAGAAATTGTTGCAGAATGATTCAGAAAGCCTATTATTGCCTGTGCATGAGCTAGTCCTCATTGTTCCTCCAGCCTTGGGAAGCCAGTGGAATGACTCACCATATCACCTCCTCATAAAAAAACTGGGCTGCTGCAAAGGATGACCCCCTCCAAAAAAATACAAGAGAGAATGAAATGAGGGTATAGTTGTCAGTCATGGCTCTGAATTAGCAGAAGTTTTCACTGTGTCAAACAAGCCAAAAGGCTCGTAGGCTTATGTGAACACTTGCCCTGAAAGAACCAAAGAATTGTTTAATTTTTAAAGGTAGGATACCCAGGAGATCAGGTCATAAGCTAAGAGGCAAAGTTGGGACATTATGAAAGGTTCACCTGAAGTTCATCTGGGAAACTATTCTGCTCTTTGAGAGAGAGGAACACACACAGATGCCTGTCCTTTGTAGGGATAGGGATGTGCTACTGCAGGAGATATAAAACTTCTCTGGATGCTAAAAGTTCCTTATCTGGCTTTGGAAAAGAAAAAAGAAAACTCTTCAAAGGACATAAAATGGGGCGATATTGGATTTAGTCCATTTCCAGTCCTAATACTCTCTGCAGGCCTTTGCTTTTTGACATTTTTTCTAGCCATTTTCTTTTCCCCACACCATCTGTAAAAGTGGTTGGACTATATCCCATCTAAGCGTCTGACTTTCTGTGCCTGACAGGCAATTCTTCTCCTTCTCCTACTCCTCTCTCCTCCCAAGAGTCATCAGGCCCAAGGGGATGGCGGGCAGGAGTGACTGACTGTGCATGAACTGGAAGGTCCTGTAAGGGTCACCAGGTGTGATCTAAGGCTTGTGAAGTTTGATAGGTTTTGAGGAACAAACCAGTAAAAGCCCAAAGTGTGTTTTTGCTTTCTCTCTCCCAACTTCATTTACTTGCTCATTAAATTCAGAAGCATGTAGCTACACCCATAGAAAATTACTGCATTTCGTAACCTTTAATTGATTTGCGTATTTATGGGGAAACTGGTATTTCGGGACTATCCAACTGTGCCATCACTATCACCTTTTCATGGGTCTCTGTCTGTTTGGTTGCTGCAGAGAAGCCCTGATATATGTCTGCCTGGCATAGACCTGGCAGCTCTGTAGGCTGAATTCTTCACTGCAGGTTACTAATACTGAAATCAGGAGAGCTTTTATTTGTAGATGGGACAGATATTCGTTGCAGCATGCTCTGCTTTGTTTGTTTGGCTGGGTGTTGGTATTCCAGCAAAGATTTTGAAACACATCAGTGTGCTGCATGCTGCTAATTATGTTCCCTTTCTACACCATTAGGAAAGGGAGGGACACTGTGGGCATGGTCAGGTACAGAAGCACTTCAGCCCACAGTTACTGACATGAGTGCAATTGCTCCCCACATCACCTCTCTCAGTTTCCTGGGATTTTCAGCCATTGTAAATTCAGGGATGCAGTAGACGTCCATGTGAGCTGGGGAAGAGGTGAGGGTCTTCCCAACTTCTCATCTGTCTCAAGGGCACTATTGCTGAAAATCTGGTTCAGTGGCCCCAGCCTTTGCTTTGCTGGTCACAGCTGTGAGAAGGCAATGCATGGCAAGAAAATGCTGCTTCCCTCGCTCTGTTGACCTCAGTTTTAACTTTTGTTTCTAACTTCTGATGCTGTAAAGCCTTGTAGATAACACATCGGCCATGAAGACTGATGATTCAGTGTCCTTTCTATATCTAATGCTCCTAGTTTTGGAGTTGGTTATACTGCTAACCCTGCTGGCATGAAAAGGTGTTGCTTCAGGCTTGGATGTTACAAGAGTCTTGCCCTGAATAAATAATGATTGAGCTGCCCAAAGTAGCCCAGGACAAGCACCATCCAACCCACATCACGTATATGACATGTCAGAAATGAGGGTCAGCTGCAGCCCTGGCGGAGGAGTTTGCAGCCATTCAAAGGTGGTGGTGGGCACCTGACCCAGTAAAGCCCTCCTCAGCAAGTCTGGTGGCCCCAAGGAGAATGCAGTCAGTGTCTTCTGCTCTGTCTCCAGCAGGTATTTGGAAGATACAACCAGCGTGGGGGCTTGCTACTGGGATGTACAGACCACCTTGGTGAAGTTGCAGTGGGCATGGGGCAAGCACAGGGTGTGCTGGGTGATAACAGTATGATGGTGGCAGGGCCAGGCCATGGCTTCTGCTGTCAAGTTTGGGAACTGGTGTCCGGCCATGTTGCAGCATTGGCAGGAGGACAACCACAGCAGGCAGAAGGCTTGCCAGGGAGCTGAGGCTGCATGAGCAGCGGTGAGGAGAACCAGCTGCAGCCCAGAGGCACCTGAGGTCACTGTGTGGCAGCTGAGATTTACTGAGTCTTTCAAACTAAGCTGCTTCACAGCAAGCTAAGGGCACTGCATGACCGTAACGTGACCTGCCCTTCTTCTTAACTCAACAGTGAATACTTATTCAATTTTCTGTGCTCTTCAGGAGCTAGATGCTTTGTGGAAGGTCATTGCACAAAGAGTCTTCATCTGTAAACACCCTGCCCATGCAGTGGGACCCTGCAAAACTGTTAGCCTAGGGTTGCTTTGTAGCAGCAAACTGGAGCTAATCAGATGAGGGTGTGCTCATAAATGCAAACCCAACAAAACAGACCAGAGAGAAGCAAGAGACTGTATCTTCTTGAAAGCATTTCCAACACTTCAGTCTTCACCTTTTTTGTTCTTTTTTTTCTTCTCCCTTGTTCTTCTCTTATCACTGCATCTGTCTTCTCTTTCATTTCTCAATATTTCTCTCTCTTTCCCTGCTTTTTGAATGCAGAGCCATGCACATTTGTCGAAGCATCTCTGCAAGCCCCGGTCTGAAATTGTGCACATTGTGTAAGAGCCTCATTTCACTCTATCTAAAGTATGGCCCTCAGAGGGGCCACACTGAATGAGACCAGAGGAGCTGGGTCCTTCTTTGTTGCACCTGGCTCATTGTCTGGAGCTTATTGCTACATCAGAAGCCATCACACACCCTCTACCTTGAGAAAAATGACCTCAGGCCAAGCCACCATGTCTGTGTTATCGCCTACTAATTGCAGGACATCCTGGGGAAGATGGTGGCGTTTGCACCTTTGATCCCAGTGCTGCAAGGTTGCGTTCTCTCTTCTGCAGACTCTGAGAGAGTGTAGGTGTTTGCTTTAGGCTACGATGACATGAGAAATACCTTAGTGAGGCGAGGCGTGGGTGTATTGGGGTGTGACTCAGAGGAAGTCAATGTACAGGGATTTGTTTTGTGTGCAAGAGATCTATTCACTTTAGTTACCAGCATGGGTGTAATTAACTTTTCTTTTTACATTTTATTATTTTGATTATTAATCATGACTTAAGAATGGCTGAGCCAATGAAGATTTCATATGCAATTTCAAAAAGTCCAATATTTATAATACCAAGGGCTGGCTTGAGGGAGCCAGGGAATTTGATGACAGCTCACTAGATTCTGAAGAGGTACCAGTACAAATCAAAGAGACTGGTAGCCTGGGGCAGGATATCTTGCTTTAGAAAAAGAGAATAGCAAAGGACATACTTAAAAATGGGCTTGGAGAACTCTTGCCAAGACATCTTAGGAGAGGATCAGTACGGACGCAGCAAGATGCAAAGAAAATTAAGTAGCTATGTTTAACTAGTCCAGATTTCCTTGGCTTTGGAGCTGGACCTCTTTTTCTCTTATTTGTTTTCATTGACAATAGATGAGATTAGCTACAGTTCTTTCACAGGGTAAGGATCATTCTGAGGTTATTCAAGTTTGAAGAGCCTTTAGCCTTAAGATGTTTAGAGTCAATCTTTCTACAGCAAACAAGGCTGCATAAGTCAAAAGCTTGCCACAGTTTAGGGCTCTATTCTGATTGTTTGTTTGTCAGTAGAGTTGCTGTTGTGTGTACAAAACAAATCTAAGTGAGTTGAATGCACCGTATGGCCCTGCTGCTAGAAAGCTTTTCTTGTCACCACCCTGCTGCATTCTGCAGTGAGATCACTGCATTAATAGAACAATTTATGCCAAAAAAACTCAGCAAGCAGGTTGCAATTCCTGTAAAAGTTAACTTGAGAAAGCAACTTCAAAGCAAATCATTTTCCAAGAAGAGAGTGGATAGAAGTGAGAGGCACGTGAATCATGCTGCCTGTTTGACTTCTGCCCTGATTCAAGACTAAAATCGATATGTTAGGAGGTGAGTCAAGGGAAGTAGCTGGGCAATCTTGCACTAATCAAAACCGGTAAAGGTTTCTACAAACTCTGCAAGCCTGTGATGTTCTAATAGTCAGGTTCAGAGCATTTGTTTATATAGGGCATGGACTGGATTCCTCTGTTCTCAGCCCAGATTGCCTTGCTGCTATTTTTAATGAGAAGCACCTTTTAACAAAAGTGTCCACTTTCCAGTAAATAGTCAACTTCAGGTTCCAATATGCAGCCAACTTATTCAGGTGGCTAACAGCAGAACTGGAGAGGAAGGAACATTTCTGTCCCCTAGGGAACTCTAAGATGTGTTGACATTCATTCTAAGAGGGAGAAATAGTGTCAAGATATTCAGGAAATAATGAGGCAGGTTTTGCAACCAAACACACTATGTTGACCTTGAAATAGTGAATAAAACTTCTGTAATTTATTTGATTGAAATGAAACATTTTTCTGCACCCACAGGTATTAAGTATTCTGAAGTGGTTCTCAAAAGTTGGTTTTAAATTAAACTTTTTGGTTTGCTTAGAAATTTCAATTCAAATTACATTTGAGCCAAGACAGGCAAGAGAGGGACAGAGAGGAGAGGGGGACCAGGTGGTTTTGTCACGGTAGAGCATAAAATGCAGATCTGTCAACTGGAGATATGAGCCAGTAAGTAAGTAAGTGCAGGCTAGAAAAGTGACATTTCATTATTTTACTCCTGTCCAGAAACAAAGTGACTAGGTTTGCACAATGGTGCCTGGAAACGTGGCCACATCATTTCCAGACTCATGCTGGTTTGTACGCCATCAGCACAGAAGTATCTGTGATGCCCTCCTCCATCCTGGTAATCCAAGGCTGCCATGCGTGGATCCTGCTTGGGCATCTCTGCACCTATTGCGCTGACATATCTCCCTATCTGTTGTGTTTTTTGGGGGGATGACGGTCTCATTGAAGCCTGGATGGTTCTAAGCCTCCCCCTAGAGAATCAATCTTCTTTCCTCTTCTATTTCCAATGTTTTCTCAAATGAGATGCCAGTGTTTTCCTTCTTGTTGCTGAAAGAGTGTGTGTCACTGCTAGTGTTGGATTCCTGCAAAGTATTCTCAGCCTGTAATACATACGAGGGAGAAACGGCAAAACTCTCTTATCAAGGGCAAAAAAGGGAAAGAGACAAAAAGAGGCCAACAGTGGTGAGTGTCAGGCACAGTGAAGACCAGGAAAATGTTCAAGCTCTTTCCTGCAGTTTGTTAAATCCCTAGTTGACTTTTCCACAACTCATTCCTTGTACCTTATAAATAATAGTTAAGTCAACACAGACAATTGTGGCTACTGGTAAAAACCACAGTGAGCAGCTAAACACAATGGAAATGACTTATTCCACCATTTGTTTTTACTTTGGAACAAGCAAAAAACTCTTGAAAAGAAGTGAGTCATTTTTTTCATCCATCTTGGCTTTTGTCTGCTCAACATGTCCTTTTTGTGTGTAGCTGTGTTCTTAACATTTTTGTTGGGTTTTATTTATTTACTTTTTTTCTGCTTTGCTTTCTTGGTTTAGGATTGTCTCCTAGTGACAACTGCTAGCACCACAGGGCTAGAACCTGGTAAAAGACAAAGCAAAACCACCATGCCTTTGGGGAAATGACTTTGCTACCTTGCCAGGAAACATGTTTGGCAGGTTTATAAGCCAAGGTGGAGTTGGAGTTCTCTGAGCCCTTCTGCCCTCCTTGAAAGATGTCAGGTGGGAACCTCAGCAAAGCTGATATCTTGAGTAGCATCTCCAGGGTTGGGCAAACTGGTTCAGGTAGAAGAAATTGCAGCTCAGACTGAACCTTTGCCCATTTCTTGATGGGCTGAGCCAAAATTTTGTCTTCTCCCACCTCACAAACCTAAACCTAGAACTTGCCTGTCCTCAGACCTGAACCTTCACAGACATTGTGAAAAGTATGGTTGATATCTTAAAACCTTTCTCCAGCATGACTGCACCTCTACCCTCTCTTGAGGTTAATTATTTGAACATTAGCCAGTATTTACTCCATGCACACTAATCCCAGACTGGTGTGGGCTTCAGGCCTCCATTACAAACTTAGTTCCCACAGGACCACAAACCAGTATGTCCCTTTGGCTTTGCCAAGAGTGCATTAGAAAGTAGGGGCTGTGGGGATGCATGTGGTTAGCCGAAGCAGATACTTGTCATTGTTGGAGGGTCTGTGTGGTTTTTATGAGGAAAGGGATTGAATAGTCGTCCTCTGAGTTGATTCAAGAAAAAAAAGAGCAAGGGGCTGAATGTAGATATGGAGGGTTTCTTTTTGCCCTTAAGGTAACCTCCATAAAGAATAGGTCTTTGCACAACAAAGGACCTCTCCCATTTTCAGTTGCATTAGCCATAACTAATTGCTGAAAGGGTTACCACCTGCTCTAGGAGGAAGAACAATTAGCCTGATTTTGTAAAAGGACATTTGGCCTTTTAGGGAAAGACCTTCTGAGAGGTACTTCCACAGGAGCAACTTGTTAAAGCACCAGTCCCTTCCAGGTCATGTGGCATGGAGAGCAGATGATGGCCCAGCTATATATCAAGAGTTGTTCCCAAGGAAGGGACCCTCTGGGGTGACAGTTGAAGAAGGACTTCCAGGATATGTGTAAAAGGAATTGTTACAGGAGACAGAGCAATGGAAGAAGGCATAGAAGAGAAAAGATGCTCCAGGCAGGATAATCCAAGGCATTTGCTGGGTCAGCATCTTCTGTTGTTTATCTCCCTCAGGTGAAAATGGTGAGTGATGAAGAACAGAGATATGTAATATATCCCTGAAATCTGGGATGGGCTCTAGACTCTGTCTAGAATACCTGCGTCCGTTTTGTCAGCAAGCCACAATGAGCAGGGCAATATCAAGATTTCTTAAAAATCAAATTAGGGATTTTGGTTTAACATGGCTCAACATTCAGATTGCTCTAGTTCTATTGGGTTATCTGGCAGCTGCAGCTGAATCTGTAAGCTCCTACTGCCCCTACCAAAGGGGACAGAGGCACCACTTTCCACTTGCTCAAGCCCATAACATCAGCAGCCCTGTTGAGCAGAAAAATCCTTGACGTAGCAAAATAATGTTCCTCTGGCCTTAAACTCAGCTCAGAAGATGCTTCCAGGGCTCCTTGTGTAGCTGCTACCCTGTTGCAAATCTTTATAAAGCAGAGAGCTTTCTGTTTATATTTTTTGCTTGCAATTGGCAGGAGTTGGCAGGTTATCTGGATACTCTATCTCTGTCTATATTTGCCTACTTCTAGATCTGTTGACAGTATAAAAGTGTCAATATTTTTTTCCTTGTAAGGCGATATAAGCAGCTGCCTAACTGTTGACTCAACTGAAGATTACTAATTTCAATAGCTGGTTAACAAATCAGCCTACACTCCAGGTAGAAGTGCAGTGCCTGCTACTTCTGAAAGGGTCCTGGGAAGCTAACAGTGATAAGCTGTGTGGAGCTCAGGGCTAAGCCAGAGTGGAGGGCAATGATGCTCCTTTGGGTGGGTGGTTCACCTGCCCCAACAGATAAGCTGGGATGCACTGTTTCAGGATGTCTCTTCCTCTGTTTTTTTGGGGTTTTTTTTTTTGTTTGTTTGTTTTTTGTTTTTTTTTTTTGTTTTTTTTGGATGGTGGCTTTCTGAAATTTACTTTGCATTTAAATTGTGGCAGGTAACTGCTGGGTTTCTTTTCCTTCTCATAGCATAATTTTATAAAATTTATCCACCTAACTTGGATCTCTTTACACAGAGAGAATGGTAGGGCAGGCTGCAGTGAAGGTTTGTGAAAGTGTTTGCAGGGGGCTTACCAGCTCAAATTCCACCCAACTGAGCCATAACTGAAGGGTTTTGCCATGTGGCAGCTGTGAAGTGCATTTAAGAAATAGGTTGGTTCCACCTTGTGCTGAGCTATGCCTTGCTCCACACAAGCATTGACACTGGATGTGCACAGTGTATGCAAGACCTGTACCTACTCAGTAGTGCTTCTACTCTAATTTTTATTTTTAGTCATCTTTGAGATACCCAGAAATGGCTCAGTAGAAATCTACCTACTCCGTTTCCCTTTGTCTTAAAATGCTCTTGAGATGGTCATGAGAATGTAGTGCAGGCTGTCTGTGTTTATCTGGCTCTGCTCTGCTTTCTATTTGTTCTGCAATTATCTTGTGAAACACTGTGTATGCTCTTAGGCAGGATTTTTTTTTTTTTTTCCTCCAGCTCTGCTCATCCTTTTCTTTTGCACACATGCATTTACAGTTCATTTTTTCTAATGGAAATAATGTCCCACAAAGGTCTGGGGTTGAGGGAGAGGGAGGAGCTGCATGTGTGCTCTTTTCATTATGTTAGAAATGAGTGTTGATTAAGTTCTGCTGGAGTGAATTTACTTGTATTTCCATGTAACAATAGCTTAGAAAAGAGTTTTTTTTTTCTTTTTTTACACTTCTACCACGTGCATGGATAAAAATGAGCTCAGAATCTAAATAAAAGATGTTGTGGTGCAGGGAGATGTCCATCTTGGTAGTTCGTGCACATGTCCGAATTGCTCTGTTATTCGGCCTGACATACAGTGTCTCTAGTTTAATTAATGTTTTTGTCGGCTTCTGTGGAAAACACCCCAAACTTAGCAAACCTATTCTTATTCTCTGTCAGTGCTAAGGGGCATCCATTGTTCCTACAAAGCTTCTGTTTCAGCATCCAATTACCATCTGAATGCGCAGTTGTAAGTGAAAAGCAGCTGGCAGTGCTGCAGGACCAAAGCCATAGTTTAGTTACTGACACCAGCACATTATCAAAAACTCTGGCTGCCTTCTTGTTTCACCACATCTTTTTCTTGTAAAAGGACTTATCTAGACAGGCAAGATGAAGAGTAGGAGAAAGGAAATCTTGTTCTTGTTTTTTCTGGTGGGGAAACTGTTGCTCAGACAGTTTCAGCAATGCATCTGAGGTTCTGTGAGGAGTCTGTAGCCAGCGCCGAACTGCTGTGCAGTAGGTGTGAGAACATCCCCCTCTCCTCCTCCAGGATGGAGGACAACCATGGTGTTGATGTGACAGGGAGATCTGTGCACCAGCTCCACGGGTAGATTCTTGAGGCCCTCCAGGTCTGTTTAGAGACAAGAACCAGCACCTCCTGCTCACTCATCCTAGGGCTATTTAGAGCACTGAAGACCTTGGTAGTTTGGACCCATAATTTCTCTTTCAGCGATTAAGAAGTTCCTCTCTAGGCTGGCTGGGGAGAGCATGTGCTCCATACCTTCCTGACAAGAGTTAGAATCTCCCTGCTTATCTCACTTAAAATCATCTATTTCACATTCATCATCTGAATTCAATTAAAAATAACCTGCAGCTGTAATTGTTAAGGGCTGTTTTTAACTGAACTCCCTTGATCCCAGAGTGTGTGGGATTTCCCCCTGCAGTTTCAAGAGCAGGTGGTCAGTGGGAAATTCCTACGAGCTCCTCAGTGTAGGGTTGCTCTTGGGGGCTAGTCACGGCATATCAGATGTGACTTCACGTTCATCTCTACAAAACAGGAGGTTGTTTACTGCCCTCCCCTTTCTGTCAATACTTGACCCAAGCTATGTGAAAAGGGAGGCTAGGGGATGCAGATCTGTTCTTGGGTTTTTGCAGTGCATGTGTATGCTGCTTGTAATAACCAGTCAGAGCATCATCTCAAGGTTGTCTGTAAGTAAGTTTGTGCAGCAAGCAGCACAGTGCAGGGACAAGATATGCCCCAGGATGATTTTGGTTCATTTTGAACATATAGAATACAGGTTCCCTGAAACACTTGTGTGACTAGCATGTTTTATATCATAAAACAATTAGAAATGAATGGGTTTGGAGAGTGTTTAAGCATTCATTCGTCATCCTTCTCTTATTGTTAATGGGAAGCTTCCTGTTAAGAACTGGGTGGGGCACTGCCTTGCAGAAATGTTCACAAGCAGCGTGAGAGATTCTTGCTTTTGTTTCTACCGTGTGGGAACTCTGCAAAGTCTGCAGCTCAGACTGAACTTCTGTGAAATTCATACCTCAATCGCGTAGACATAACTTACTGTAGGAGAGAAGAGGACACTGATTTGGCTAGAACTGCCTTAGCTTTTCTATCCTCTGTCCTTGTTTTCAGGCATGTTGGTAAAATTTCCTATGCATTTTTTCTTTTTAATTAGACTGAATTTTTGTGGAAAACTTCAGCCTCAGCGGTTTAACTCTCCTCTCTGACTAATAGCAGAGAAAAATGTTAAAACTTGTTACTCTTTCTTTTTACTCAACTTGGCTCGTAAGGAGCAATAGTTTACCCAGAGAAAATTTGGCAAAGAAACTATCTTGATTTCACACAAAGTCTTTGAGTGTTGTGGTGAAAATGGCTTTTGATTAGACAAAGTCAAAAGCCCTTAAAATCCTCATATGTACAATGTAAGAAGTGGAATCCTTCTCTTGCAACTTGTCATCACTGCATAAATGTGAGGTCTGGGTACCTCTTTCATTGGCTTTGAAAAGGCTTCTGCTGTGTGCTGGTTTAATTGGCCCATGGGTCAGAGAAAGACCATGTTGCTAAGAAGTCCACTGTGCATCTCCTGCCCCACTCAAATAGGAGCCTTCAGTGTGGAGTAATGTTCACCCCAGCCCACTCTGAATTTGGGATCTGCTCACTGCACACTCCTTCGTTTTGTAGCTTGGGAAGCTGTATTTCTACATCAGCTGGGAAATTCAGTCTCCTCCTTCCCCTGCCTCCTCTTCCCTTAATGCAACACTAAGAAATGATACGAATGTTAAAAGATACTTGGCATTCAAAATAACACACCCATACTGTACCTCATCCAAATTTACATCTCCAAAGCAACTAATCCTCCAGCTCACTGATTACTTTTTTCAGTGATAGAGTGGGTGTCCCTGGGGTACATCTTTGTGGCCATTCCCTGGAGCACGGTGCAATGCTCAGTTCCTGTGCAGATGTGTCCCTCCAAAAGCCCAGCTCTAGTAGGTTGTTTCACTGCAGTGATGGGGAAGTGGTTGCAATCAGAGCTGCAGAGCAGCTAAGAAATGCCTTGTGTCACTTGGGTTTTGCAGGGCTTCCCCTACGTATACACATCTGCTTTGTGTGTCACCAGGCTGGCTCTTTCCTTGCAGCACCGGCTTTGGAGTAGGAGCCCAGCGTTGCTTCCTTCTGCAGCAAAACCACCAGCACCATTTCTCTCTCATGCAAGTGGGAAAGAAATGCTTGTAAAATGAGTGTATTCCCAGGCTCTCTTCCTTCCCTGTAGGGCTAGGTCATGAAATTTTTTCAATTTTAACAACAGGCAAGTGGGTTCTGTGATTGGCAGACAGTGAAGTCCAATTTCCTAGGGCTTTGTCTGATGGTTAATGCAGGGTGGTTGTTTTTCTTCTTTGCTGTTGTTGTTTTGCCAGAACTTTCTTTCCCTTACTGCATTACATTGAGGCTGCAATGCAATAATAAGCATTATAAATCCAAAGCAGAGAGATCCCCTGATGGAAGAATTGATTCCCTGCTGTCTGAGATAATAGTCTCCCCCATTAGTACTTCTCCTACATCCTAGTTTTATAAATGTTCTCATTAAAATGCTTTTAAATCTGGCAAAAGCTGGACCACTTCTTGCAGCTTTCCCTTCAAAGAGCACAGACAATTTGTGTTTTCTATCTACCTGGCCACCAGGCGGCATAAAATTTGTATGAATTGAGTATTTTTCTGAGCATCTGTCTGCAGTGGTGGGAACTGGCCAGTTCCAAAAGCAAGGAGAATATGGATGTTGTAGAGGGAGAGGAGGAAAAACTTGCTATCAAAATCTTAAAAGCTTTCTTGCAAAGACTGTGCCACCTTCTGCTGAAACCTTTCTACGGCGAGATGGGAACACAGCATTCAGACACTGTTACAGTGGACCAGACCCCAGAGAAAAGGGTCTTAACAGCTCTCTGGAGGTTTCTGTAGATGTGCTATAGGGATGCAAGTGGGAACGCATACTACTTTTTATTTATGAAATGAGAAAATGGCTCAGTTCTTACAGGTCTGTCTGTCTCTAGTGGCTTACATTTCCTGTGCTGTTCCCCATGTTCTTGCATTCCCACATGTATATCTTATACGGAACAGTTTCCATTCAACAATTCCAGAAAATCTTATCAAGTAAGAAGAGCCACAGCATTTGGATGCGGTCGGCATACTGACCTTACCTGAGCCAAGGAATTTCTGCCTAATACAGCTATTCTTTGCCCCTTTCTATCTCTGTCTGATACCTCCTAAGGGATGTGTGTACATCTCCTAGTGCTGCTTGAATCCCAAGCTACAAGGCTTTACAGAACCATCCAAAGCAGTCCAGTAATGTCCCTTTACCCCATGCTGATCACATGGCAATTTCAAATGACTTGAGCATTTCACATTTTTGTGTAATCTCCTTAATGTGGGGGCATTTTGGGAGCTCTCAGATTGCAGGGAGTTCAGGGTAATTTTAACTTGTTGGAACACTACATGTTTCCGCACATTTGATCATGGAGGTTTGGTGGGGTTTGGAGCTGCAGTACTTGCCTGGGAAATGAGTAGTGGGGGAGGTAGCAGGTTCATTTGCTTTTCTTCCAGAGCAGGCATTTACTGAATGAATAAGGCCATTGGTTGGCACCTAATAGCAGCCTTGGAGAAATAAAGGTGCAAATGTGCCAGGGAGATGAGCATGTTCTTGTTTGCAAAGGTGATGTTTCAGATAGGACGGAATAGTGATGCTGTCTGCAAAAGTTGATGTAGTTATTTGCTGGACAGTTGGACTTCATTTTACAAGGTCATGGTTCATTGGCAGTGCATTGACACACAAATCATTATGCGAACTCTGAAATGCTTATCTGTGGTTTAACACTGCTGATCTATAAACAGTTTTAATCTCCCTGCCTCTATATCTTTTATTTTTCTTGGGATTTGTAAAATGTTACAGGAGAAAAAGCTATTTTGCTGTGGTGGTTCCCCACTCTGAGTTCCTTGCACATTGTATTTCCCAGTGATTTTGTTGGGAAATGTTTGGGTCTCTGGTAATCCAGTCAAACTTCAAAAGAATCAGTGGATGAGCAAAGACATGAAGCTGTTTCCATAAAAGAAACAGCTAAGCTGGTGAGGACTCCAGTCTCAAAGAAGTGAGGGAGAAGTATATTAGGAGTCAACTAACTAGTGAGTGACATGGAAAGGTTATCTAGAGTCTTCATGCCCTCTTACTTTCAAGAGCTGGAGTATAAAGCTAGACTGGTGGCTGTCAAGTGCAGAGCAACCCAAAGGAGACCGTGTCTGAAACTTGCAGATGTGCATGTTCTTTTCCCTTATCTGAGTTGTTCTTGTACACTGAGCAGTTACACAGTGTAACTCGTTACCAGAGGAAGCTGTGGCTACAAAACTTCTTCCAGTTTAAAATTAGGTAACCAATGAAAGCTAAGTGACTGGACTACTAAATGCGATATTAACATCTCTGGCTTGGGGTCTCCCAGAGCTGGAAAACATTGAAGCCTGGTGAAGTGTGGCAGGCAGGGGCCTGGTATGCTATAACCCACTCCCTTAACCCAAGGGTGTGCTTGGTCCCTCTCCCTTAAGCTTCTGTTCAGGGTCAGACAGAAGAGCAGAAAACGTGGGAGCTGAATTGTCCTGTTTCAGCTACAGGACAGTGAGACTTGCAAGGCACCAGATCAGCAAGAAAGACATTTCTGTGATTGAGATCCCACTAACCTCGAGTGGTCATGCAGAATGGAACCCATGTTGGAGGCTGGGTTGAGCCCCCCCAGGACAGACTTTTTTTGGGCCAACAGAAGTGATTATAGGGTGATGAAATAAACTTCTTCCCCTCTTTTCAAGGAATCTGTATCTGACTGGGCAGAAGCTTCATGTCCTTCCATCTTCTAGCTGAAGCCCAGAGCATGGGGTTTTTTGCTTGCCCTCTGGGAAACCTCAAAGAGGACAAATGCTGAGCCAGGTTGAGTCTCCTCTGGCAGCCAGAGAAAGGGAGTTTGCAGCGATACGTGGAACACCTGAGGCTGAACACAGCAGTGACAAAAAGCAGATCACACTGAAATACAATGCTGAATGCATGTAGTCTTGCTGCAGAGAAGTTAGTTCTCCCTGAGGCACTAGTTCTTGTGACAGAAGACCTGAAGTCAAGGAGGTTTTCTGCATGCCAGCTGCTCCCAGAGCCTGTGGGCATCCTGGTCATGCTCTGTGCTCAGGGACAGGGCTGCAGGTCACTGCCAACATCCTTGCCTCTGCTGATGCCTGGGAGAGATGCAGGGAAAAGGAGCTAGTTACTTTCAATAGCTAGACTGCAGCTGATTGTCAAAGGCAGCCTAATTTAATTATAGCTGAACTGGATCATTATTTAATGAGAACTGAGACTAATTAATTTTTGGAGTCACAGTACGAAAGGCGCTTTGTTCCTTTTGAATAGGTAATTAAGTGAGGCGTATGCAGACACCCTATGCTCTGCTGCATTTGCAAAGGATTTGTTTTCTTATCTCCATCTTATTTGTATAAGCACTTTGGAATTAGGAATTAATTGTTTTGTTGCTAATGATGTTGGGTATAATTATGTTGCTTTAAAAAGGCAGACTTTGTCCAAGTATCAGGGCTTTGTCTACCAGAGGGTACTGACCAGACCAGAATCGCTCTGTGATGTGGTCACGGGTACAAAACGGAAAAGGAGCTACACAGGGATGATGAGTTGTCTTTGAACTGCTCTGAGCTAAAGCCAGTTCTGCTCAGGAACAGAGCAGCTGAGTGGGAGCCATTGCAGAGTAGCAGGTGACAACATTTCACAATACCAGCTCCAGTTGGTTTTCCAGTGTAGACAAGTTTGCTTTCATGTGGCTTATCCTCACCTTGTTCTGCCAGAGCAGTACAGTGTCACCACAATGTTTAGCTGCCTGTCTGTGGCAGGAGGAGGTTTTGTCCTTATTTCATTTGTAGAGGCCCTGTGTGCACCACTGTGCTGCACTGGATCAGAACAGCTTGGCTGTTTTGCTCCTCCTTCCCATAAAAGCCTCAGGGGCTCCAACATCTGCAAACACAAGTCAGCATCTCATTAATTGAAGTGACATTCATTTGCAAGCCATGGATTAATATTTTGAGTTCTGATGTTTCTGGAATAGTCCTGTGTGACTCATTCCTCATTGGCATCAGCAATTAACCCACAATGTACAATATCTGGCAGATCATTTCCATTAGAGAGTAAATTTGGTGTTAGAGCCCAGCATTTCTTAGAATGTTCTTGATGAATCCTTTTCACTTGAAGTTCAATCCAGAGAGCTTCACAGTTCCCTGCATCTGAGTTAGCGTACAGCTGAGAAGACCTTTCTCCATGATTTTTCTCAAGACCTTCCTTGTTTTGCATATTCTGCGGGTTCTCTTTGCTCACTCACTGCACGCTTATTGTACATTGTAGTATACTTGTGGGTGCATCTGTATGAGTCTGTAAGGAAACTATGTGACACTTACAAGACTTTTCATCCGTGTGTGTGTGTGCTTTCTGTGGTGAAGCCTGTTGCAAAAACTCATTCTTTGAAGGACGTGGGTTGATAGAAGATCATGGCTGTATGACCAGTTTAAGTCATTGATGTAGCATATGTACCAAAACTCTCAACACAACAGCAATTGCTCTACTTCAGCATGGCCCATTAATCCCAAAGAATTAAAATTGTAACTTCTTGTTTGACCAGACCTTATTGGAAAGAGAAGGAATAGTTTATACTGACAATTGATAAAAGCTAGAGCAATGGTAGCGTGTCCCTGTCAGTATACGTCCCTGCCACATCCCTAGATTGAATTTTTTCTTTTTTTTTTTTTCTCCCATCTGTGTCTTTGGAGATCCATTCTCGTGTTCCAATATCTTTGTAGGATGATAGCAGAGGGCTATTGCAGAATGGTGCAAGTTTCAGACCTGTTGCACAAACAGGGAATGCACTGTTGATCCATTTCTGCCAGCCCCTGTTTCTACACCTACATATTCAGCTTTGGAGGAGACCTGTGCTGAAACATGTCTTCAGAGAGTTCCTACAGCCTTAACTCTGGGACTCCAGCCTATCCTGTCTGCTGGGCTCTGTCTGTGCTGGATGTACTCTCTGCTATAATCATGCTTTCCTATCTTTTATTGTTTCAGGGATGATTTCCTAGTCCCTGACAGTCTCATTAATATTTTTCCTACTCTTACACATGTTTTTCTACACCTTTCAGATGGTCCAAATCCCTTTGATTTTCTTCAGAAACTCCTAGCAAGATGTGTTCTGGTATTCTGACTTCTAGGGCGCTCTCTAACCACAGACAGTTGCCTATGCTAGCTGGCTACCAAAATGGCAAGGCAATCCTGGCAAGATTTGTTCTCTGTTTCATTGTGACTGGAGCCCTGGAAAGCCATGCTGGTGGGTGCACCAGTTGTGTGCCTGCTGGGTGAAAACCTTGGCCCATATGGCCCTTGTTGGGCAGGGGATGTTTTCGGAAAGGGGCTGTTCTTCCCTTTGATCCTTCCTATGTGGCAACAGAAGCAGCAACCGCAGGGTTCTTTGCCCTTTCTCTTACCCTTCCCAGCTCCCTGTCCCAGCTCTGCCCCTTTCCCTGCTCATGCTCCTGCACTGCTGGGAATTCTTGAGCTGCCTTGGGCATGGAGAGGTGCTTCTTGCTCACCTTGATGTGGCAGTGTGGGGAAGGCGAGGTGAGGGTGCTGAGGGCTGGAGCTAGAGAGCCTGAGAGCAGGTGCACCGCGGTTAGGGCAGATGACTCTATCCAGTTACTCATCTCAGAGCAGGTCTCCACTTATTCCTCCCTCTTCTTTTCTGGAAAGTTACTGTAACTTACATATTTGTGATGCTTTCTGTCCCTGCAGGCAGGATGACTTGTTTACTACCATCCAGTCAATTGCAAATCACTTGCTGTAGGTCAGCTGCATCAGCTAAGGACAGCCTGAATTTGCTGAATGCCTTTCCAGCCTGGTTTGCACAGTTCTTGGCCGCTGTGAAACGCAAGAGGTTCTCCTACAGTTTATGGATGGTCTGACCTGAGATGATGCTGAATGATGCATCACGAGGGATAAGGCACACCCTGAGCACAGGACCTTGCTGGATGGAGAGGATGGTAATGCAGTGCTTGCAGACAGATGTGAGCCCCTGACTGGTCTGGACAAAAGCCAGCGCTGGTCTGAGCCGTGTGGCCACGACTATGTTGGTGCCGGGTATATTGGTCTGGGCTTTCAGCCAGGCTCACATAACTGCATGGCTTTTGGTGCTGAGCTGAATCTTATCTGCTTAGGGCAGAGCTCGCTATGTGTCTGCTCAGAAGAATAGGACAGAGCAACTCAACGTACTTATCCCACAGACATGCCAAATGTCTCTACAGAAACTAGTAATCGATCCCATCCAGATTCCTCACCATTAATCTTCATCTAGCATCACACGTCTTGAGGTCAACAGTGTTGAGATCAGCCAAAATCAATAAAATTCTACATTGTTAGTGTATCCTCAGTGCAGTGCAGCTGTCCTTGCTATGCAGGGAGCATAACTTAATCTCTCAGCGCGACGTGTTGAATTTATTGCTTGGCGACATTCAGTGAATTTAGAGTGGTGGGTGGGGAAAATCCTGCCTTTTGATTCAGAATTTGTACTACATCTGTGAGTAAAAACACACGTCTGATGTGCTGACTCGAAACAAAAGGCTCCCATTTGGACTGCAGTGTTTCACTGTACTGCTTTCCTCCTTTTTCTGCACATACAATATTGACCTGGCTGGTTCTGGGTGGCAAAAAAGGGGAGGTCAGAAACAGAAATCATATTGAATAAAATTGGTCATTGATGGGAAGAAAAGTAAGCAGGGCTTTATCTTCTTGTGTGTGTGTGCGGGAATCATTCTAATGAAGCGATTGTTTCCCTTTTAACTCAGCTCTTGAAAAATGCCACAGTGAATTATTTAATCTCTTTAAGCAGATCCCCTAATCTAGCTTCCTTGCAGGCGTTTGCTCACGGTATCTATGTCAGCCTCTTAGCACAGGGTAAGTTGCTCCCGACGCTGACTCCTGTGTTAACAGGGATTTCTGAATACCTGTTCCCCAGGCTGCTTGCTTGCTGTGTACTCCCCAGGGCATGGAAAGTGGGAAAGTACCAAGAGGGGAAAGATATAGCTGCAGCCTGTTAATTAAACTGAAAAGAATATCCCAGTGGCAAAAACCTTAAGTTTGTGAGAATTCTGTTGTGGCTTGAATAAGGACAGAGTTTCAGCCCAGATCTGAATCCCATGTGTCCTGTTAATAATGCTTTTGTGCCATTTGAACTTGTGCTTATATATGGGTTTTGAACTTCAGGCTGGCTGCATTTTCATCCATGGGCAGCTGTTATGGCTGCTCTGGTCACTTCTCAGATGGTTACTGAATGCAGCATCAAAGTCTAAACTAAACAAGCATCTGTGGTGGAAATGGAAGCCACCAGTTTCCAGGACCTTTGCAGAGATAAGTAAGACTGTGGCTTGCCTGAGGGCAAAGCGAACTCCACGTGTGACTCTAGAAGCCTTTAGGGGATCTTTGGAAAATGCTAGACTTTGGTCTGCTGCTTCCTTAAGGTGGAAGCAACTGATATTATTCTGCTGTTGTTTTTATGGGTTAAAGTTGAAGTAGAATGACAGAGCAGGAATTTCTGGCTTTAGCTCTGGGACTAACTTCAAGGAAATCGTGGAAAGTCACTTGTTTCTATGCATGGTGTCTCCTGCAGAGTTATTCTCAGTGTGCATGTTATCACTGTGTGATACATAATCACCCAGAGGCTAGGACATGCAAGCACACGGTTATGAGTGCCCACAGAAACACTGTGATCCGTTGCCCTGATGGCAGAGATAAATGCTTTGACTCTGGACTCTATTATATTCTCAGAACCAAACCACTCAGCAAACCTGCCTTGTGATTCCACTCAACCCTATCATAATGATTTTAGAAGAAAACCACAAGAAACGTGGTGGTTTTGGGTCCCTGTCAAAGCACAGCAGAAGAGTGTTGGTTGATTACTTTTTTTTTAATTCATTTTAACATTACATTCAGAGTGAAAGTCTGGGCATATACCTAAATGGACTGAAATGTAAAGAGGGTCTTACATGTGATTGTGGTGAGAAACCACTGGATTTCATCTGAAAACTTACAGTGGAGGCAGGAGATGAGATAATTTAAAATGTAACTATATAAAATCCTACCATGAAAACTGTATGTGCTTCTGGGTTACTCTACCCTTTCTTAGGTTTCTCTTTTGTCTACAAAACTCTATTTTTTCCTGATACACTAACAAATATAGACATTCAAACTTCTGCTCTGAATTCAACATTTTCCTCTCCTGTCCACTTTCTTCATGCTTTCCCCAAACATACACAAACAAAAAGTAGTGCATGGCATGCACCTCTCCATACCTGGGTACAAAGGCAGTTGCAGACAGCTGCCATGAAACAGAATCTTTTTGCGATGAATAACTGCTCTGGAGCTCACTGGGCATCTGACTATTTATTGTTGGTCAAGGGATTGCCCGGGTCAGTGGTGGGGTGTGTGTAATTACAAAACACTGGGAAGTTGCCAGGTGGTTTGTGTAGGCACAAGCACACCCTATAGCTATAAGTGTGCTTGAAGTTCTGGACTGGGCAGTGCTGTGGACAGGAGAGGGAGGAGGTGGTGGCACAGTCAGGCAGCTGCAGCTGTGTCTCATGACTGTGGGCAGAGCTGTTGGGAAGGCGACTGAGGGGCTCCAGAGTCTGCAGCAAGTGTCTCCTCTTAGGGTATCCACCAGCCTACGGGCAAGGGCAGCCAGCCCTGGCTCTGTGGGGAGTTGGTAACAGTGCTCACACTAAGCAAACTGTGCTGCGTGGTAGTTCTGGCTGGTTAGGGTGTTATCACACCTTCATCCAACCCTTCTCCTGCACGGTCATCATGCTGAGATGATTATTGTTGCAGCAGGTGTGAAGGGGACAGGATGGGGGTCTTTGTCTTCAGTTGCTGCTAGTCACAAAGCTGCTGTTCACAATATGATGTCTAAAGACAGTCTCATCTTTCTTGGTGTTGATGAGACACTGGTCCATGAAGTGATACAGCTGAAGCACTCACAGGGACTCATCCTAGTAAGGTGCACGTGGGGTGATAACTGTAGCAAGAGGAGGCAGGTGGAAGCATCTTTAGCCTCCAGACAAAAAAAGCCCAGAACTTACAGCATTTGGAAAGCAATCTAGCAGGTAACTGCTGATGCTCCAGGGTATGAGCCTTTAGCAAGTGATCTGAATTGCTCACCCCTCTCAAGCTCTTATGGTACCAGCAGCACCTGGGTTAGAGGCCACCAGCAGTTAGCACTAGGTTGGTCCTTTGTGCCCTGGCAGAGGGTAGTTTGCAGTCCTTCCAAGAAGTGTGAAAGCTGATGCAGTAAAGGCCTCCTGGGATTAATAACAACAGTGGGCTTCATGTGCCGAGTATTCTTTCCTCTTCCCCAGTACCTTAAACAAGAGCGCGAAGAGTCCTAATGAAGCCAACCTTGCACACCATAGACTGAGCTCTCTTAGATCACTTTAACGGTTGGAATTGTGAAATGTTTGTTGCATCTATAATTAGGGAGTAGAACAGATGGCTAGAGCTTAGTTATAATTAAAGTCTAATGCACAGTAAAATAACCCAATGCAGCCAGTGATTCAGCGGCAACCAAAGAATTTTAATTCTTTCTTTGCTGGGCTTAAGCTTCAATTGAAGGAATTGGGACTTCAGGGAAAGTCTGTTGCATCACTTATTACATAGGGACGTGGCTCTATATTAAAGGATTGTGTGGAAATTTTTGATTGCTATGTATTAAGTTATATTGTGTGGTCTCGCTTACCTTAGTAACTTGAAATCATGTGTGAAAAAGGCATGTGAATTGTTTTAACAGCAGAGAATCTGCATGTTGCAATCTGTTTTAAAGAGGCTTTCTTAAAGCCTGTTTGCCTAGTAATTGATCGCTAATGCTTTAGGATAAGTTATTTGGAAAGAGGCATTAATTATGTGCACTTAGAGAGGAATATATTTTATTTATAAAGCTAGTTTAAATGCTGTTATCACTAATAATCATTTAATGCGTATTTAATACTACTTTCAAGTATGGATTTTTAGAGACCTCATGACATTAGAACTGGAAGCAAATGAATAAATTTCTCATTTCCTGGGAGACAAGGCTAGGAGCTAGCATTGGGAAATGTGGGGGGTTTATGTTTTGGTTGGGGTTTTGGGTTTGGGTTTTTGGGGGTTTTTTAGGTTGGTGGGTTGTGGTGGGTTTTTTGGTTTTTGTTGTTGTTGTTGGGTGTATTTATTTATTTATTTAACTTATTTAGAGCAGAGGGAGGGCTGTAATAAAACCTGCCAAGGGTATGGGAGGCCAGCTCTCCCACAAGGAGGACAAGCACAGTTCTGGACCATTCCTGGAGACTGAGAAGATACAAGAGAAAATGCTTTTATGAGCAGACTATATTATTTTTTCCTTCTCCATCATTTTAGATGACTTACTGAAAAAGATTCACCTGCATCCACTTGGGGTATTAGGACATTAATCAGTAGATTAGTGATGCATTTGCCAGGGCTACAGTTTCCAGAGAGGTTTTGGAGATGTCCCCTCCTTCCCTTCCAGCAGGCTGGAAAAAGCTGTGTTAAGTGACGGGTTTTTCTCAAAGCTGAGATCAGCCTCAGGTGGCCCCTGTGCTTCTAGAGCCTCTCCCAGGAGGACTTGGGTGGCAACTCTTGCATAGTGAGAGTGAAGGGAATGCCAATTACCTGATGTTTATTGTGGATTATAGGCATGCAGGCAGCCTGTAACTGCTCAGTGGTTAATGGTGACAGCATGCCATGCATTTTGGTTGCCCCTCTGGTGCTGTCTCAAGCTGATGCAAATTTGGGTGCAGGAGCTGTGTGCAAGGTAGGTGGGCTCTGCAGGCCTTCCAAAAGCTGCTACTTTTCGCAGAGTTTAATGCAGATTGTGGATGCTTCCTGGAAATTGTTGAGCAGGAGGCAGGCAGCGTTAAGATTTTCTGAACTGCTGCTGTTTGAGCAGCTCACACCATGCTTTGGAGTCCTACCCTTAAGAAGGGTGATAAAAAAAAAAAAGGGCAGGAATGCTTCCAGCTTTGCATTTGTCTTGAATGCAGGCCTAGGGGCTAAAATACCCCATTCTCCAGGGCTAGTGCACTCCTGCAAGACAGACCTGACCTCTACTTTCACACCCACAGAGATTCATGGTCTCTAAGTGAATCTGGAACAGCCTCTGGAAAAAAGGTATGGAAAGTTAGGGGGCTGCAGAGATATTGAAAAAGGCAGGATTTAGCTTGCTCAGCCTTTTGATGGATGGTAATAGGATGGGGAATGGTTGGACTCAGCTCAGCTTCACTAAAACTCATGCTTGCAGGACTTTTCAGGAAAGCTGGTAGGCAGAAAAAACCCCACAAACCAAAACCTCCACCTTATCCCTACTTCCAGATTAAGTATTTCTGTCCTGCTGCCCCATGAGATGACAGCAGCAATGCTCAGCAGTGAGACTTTGCAAAGAAGCATCCCTTGAGCACCTCGGAGCTGGTCCTGCCAGCTGCCCATGACTGCCCGGCCATCAGACACACGATGGCAAGGATCACCAGGTGGCACTGTTACGTGCACCCGCAGTAACTCGCTTTCCTGCACAGCAGATGTGCGCCGCCTCGAAACGTGTTATATCACTGAGGTTTTTAAGAGGTTAATTCCTGTAAATCAACTGTTGGTTGTCAGTCTGCCCACTGTGCTGCACCTTCTACCTGCATTGCTGCTTGGGGGAGGTTTGATTCCCCCAAAAGGAGGGGTTTCTGAAAATGTAGGTTCGCCTGTGTGTTAGGTACCTCTTGTTTAGCTGGTGTTACCCAGATGATGCGTTGCTTCTGGCAGGTTTGCTTCTTAGTGAAGAGCAACACTGGCTTCTGCAGTCCCATGGCAATAGGGAGATTACCTTGGTTTGAAAAGCTTAAGCCTGACTTGAGAGCTTGGGACAGAGGGTTAATCTTTTGCCTGCTTTAAGAGTGCAACGTATGACGTGCTCAGGCTGAGTCACAACAGAAATTGTCTCACTTTGGAAAAAGTGAGGTGCGAAGTTTTGATCATATCGCATGTGAGGTCTTGTTTTTTTCAAGGATGCATATATGGGCTATTAACATCAAAGTGCAAGGATGGGGGTAATGCAAGAGACTCTCCTTAAGTCATTACCTTCTCCATAAAGACATGAAACACTGGCTCTTCAGCTTTCCTGAGCTTTGCTCTGAGAGGGGGGAAAAAAGGTTTTACTAACATTCACATGTTACTTAAGTGGTACTAAACCTTCACTTAATGCTCGTGTACTTACTGTCACTGATTAAGTGGATTTTGCGCTCTGTCCTGAGGAGAATGGACTGACTAGCAGAGCTGATTAAGTCCTGCCCTTACTGTTTCCAGGCTTATAGCTTGAAGAAAGGACCCCCGTGCCCCTAAATGCAGGTGTTCTCAGGCTGTACCTCCTGCAGAGTCAGGAGGGCAATTATTACCTGTGTGAACATGCCCACGTTAATGGTGATCTGGGTGAGCTGGGTACTGCTGGCTGGGGAGGTGTGGAAGTGCAGGCTTCAGCAGAGGATGTGCAGGTTTGCAACCAGGCCTTCCATTGCTAGTGGTTAAAGCTTTGGGGATTTTTATTTTAATTGCTACTGGTTCTTGAACTGGCTTTAATCCCATTAGTTTGGGTACGCCTGCAGGAGCTGTGCTTGCACCTTGGATTGCAAGACAGACGTAGCCTTAATGCTGGGAACTAGAGCCCTGCCAACCAAGTATTGAGTTTTTGTTGTATCCTGTTTGGAAATGAGAAATTCTTTTGAGACTGATGCTTTTGCATGGAGGATTTGTTTTCTGAAGCTGCCAAAAGGACAGAGAGGTTTCTGCTTGTGTGGAATATGCAGAAGATGGAAAACAGCGGGTAGCTGCAACAAGGCATTGCTACAATTCATCTCAGCTCTGAATCACAAGGAAAAGTCAGAGGGAGTGAAAGATGAGTGATGCAACAATATACTCAGTCTTCTGCATTTCTGTGTCCTCCATGGAGGCTGACAGTAAATGCCGTCCTTGCTAGTGACTTTCTCTGAGTGAATCTCTCCACTCAGACAACTTGCTGAAAGCTTTCACTTTGCTTCATGTAGAGCAACCCTTTTCTTTCATTTGCGTCTGGTCTGGTGCTGCTGACTGTCACCAGCACTTCAGAAGCTGATACCCTCGATGCCCATACACCAGTGCTTCTGGTGTGAAAGCCTGGGGGATTGGAGCAGGGCGTGAGAAAACTCTGGGATGGGTCTGGGGTGAGAGGATGAGTATGAGCCTGTGCGAGGAAACTGAAGGGAAATGGCAGGGACCTCCTGGTCCTGCTCTCCTCTGCCACCCACCCCACTGCAGAGCAGAGCCAGGGTGGGCCTTCACCCATAAGGATGGTCACCGGAGCTTCTGTCCCCAACCTGGGCTTGACCCCGCAATGGTGCGATGACACCATGTGTATTTGTGGCGTGATTCTCACCAGAATGCCAGACATGTCGCGTGGCAGCTGTACGGGGAGGCCAAGCCTTCCACCTACACAGCTCCTGCCACCCCTTTGATATGCAATCCCGACCCCACGGCAGGGTGTTGCCACCTGTCCTGGGGCACTCCAGCCTCCAGCCCAGCTTTAGCCCAGGCTGTGGCCCCGCTATGTCTCGGGAACGCCCGGAGACGGTGCCACAGCTGCGCTGACGTCAGGGAGGGAAATTCCCTCTGCCCAGCAGGTCCGTCACTGCCTCCCCGCTTCAGGCAGCGCGAGTTTCCCACAGGAGTTGCGTGGTGTCCTGCAGCTCTCAAGGACAGGGCAGCCTGTCTTGGACCAGAAGACTGCTGGGAGCTGACTGCAGGAGGGATGTCTGCTTTTGGCCTTGTTTCTGGTTTATCACTACAGTCACTGCTCTCTGTGTCTCACTTTCTTACTGTGTGCATGAATATTATTGGGCTTCGGTTATTCTTTTGCATGGCGTACCAGGGAGATGGAGCAAACAGGAGCACCAGTTCTGGTTTGGGGTGTTGGTGTCCTGATGTTGGTCTCTGAGATGGTTCCTTCTGCTCCCTCTTCATAGAGAGAATAGCCCTGGTGTTCAGGAATACCTAAAAGAAACCACTACAGTGTTTATATCTGCTCTTCATTGATGATATTGCCCTTACAGTTAGAGTTTTGTTTGACTCCTTCTCAATGATGAGAAAATTAAGACTGTGGCTTCTAAAATGCATGTTCAGCTTTAAGTCTGCTTTCATATCCTCTCCTTCCTGCTAGGTGAAAGCAAGGGGCAAAACTTCCCACTGCCACTNAAAAAAAAAAAAAGACACAGTGTGGCTGTCAGTGGTAGGAATGTCTCCAGAAAAGTGGACATCCATAGCTGTACTGAGGTTTTTGCCATCAGACTGAGATGTAGAAAACTACATCTCTGAGGATCTTGGTGGGAGATCAATGAGATATACAGGCTGGCGCATTAGAAGCGAAGCCAGTCTCAGGCAGGCTCTTTGTCTCTGAGTGTTCCCAAGGAAACATGCAGAGTTGGCACTTGTGGGAGGCCCAGAGCATAGTCCCAGTTAGCCTGCTGAGATGAGTGCTCTGGACTTGCTCCTAGCCCTGGGAGACAGGGAAACCTATCACGAACAACTGAAGCTACTAACTGTCCCATGGGAGCTGGAAGTCTCCATAAACATGTGGGACAACTGGAGAAGAGTAAAAAGTGCTTTGCTTGAAGCTTTGGGATTGGAGTAGAAAGGGAATCAGTTGGAAGCTCCTATTGTAGATGTTCTGGGGTCACTTGGAAGTATTAATAGTTTCAGGGCTGCTCAAGCAGAGGACTATAGCATGTCCTGACAGACAAATATCAAAAGTAGGTGATGATGGGGGGGGGGGGGGGGGGGGGGGAAACAGTTGCATTGNGGAGGGGGGGAGAGAACATGGAAGACTTCAGCTTTTCCACTGTGGGGTAGTCAGTCTTAAAGACTCTGTCATCTGAGTCACTGTTGAGACAAGATACTGGGGACAAATGCTCAACAAGTGGTTTGTGCCTCATGAAATCCCTGCAAAGGAAAACACCACTGTCCTTTACAGGGAGTGGATGATGCTCTGACATTACGGATGTGACAGAGGAGACACCAAAGGCAACCAGACAGCTCTGAAAGTAGTTCATATTGTCCTGCTGAGCAGGGCTGGAACAGTGCCATCTCCTCTGTTTCTAGCTCTACGTAACAGTTGATGGCCAACATGAGGATAGTGCAGAGCTCCAGATGAGTGGTATCACATACAGCCAGCAGCTTGAAGCTGATGTGTATTTTAAAGTCCACGGTTGTTACAGTGATATATTCAGATTTAGCTGGAGGAGGAGGATGACAAGGGGGAATGGGTTTAAACTGAAGGAGGGTAAATTTAGATTAGATGTTAGAAAGAAATTCTTCACTGTTAGAGTGGTGAGGCACTGGAACAGGTTGCCCAGAGAGGTTGTGGAGGCCCCATCCCTGGAAGTGTTCAAGGCCAGGTTGGATGGGGCTTTGGGCAGCCTGGGCTAGTGGAGGGTGTCCCTGCCCATGGCAGGGGGGTTGGAACTAGATGATATTTGAGGTCCTTTCCAACCCAAACCATTCTGTGATTCTATGATGTGTGGTGCAGTACATTGTCATGTTTGCCAGCTTCTTTTTAGATGTGCCTAAGGTTGTGCTAGACTGCTCACTCACTGAGTTGTCACTAGTCCTGGGCTCAAACTTGGCCATTGGTGACCAAGCATGCTCTAGACCGCAGATGTTACAGCTGCATCCACACAGCGCTGTCCCGGAGCTGCTGACTGGGCTCAGCCTCTCATGTCCTCACCAGCAGCTCTGGGTTCTCCATGCCAGCATGGAGGGACTGGGGTATGGGTTCTCTTTCTTTTTTTTCTTTTTTTTTTCTTTTTAATTTTTTTTATTTTTTTTTTTAACTGGTTTATGCTTGCACTAGGGACAAAGGTACTGGGGGAATGTGGAAGATTGTATGGAGAATTGTGGTATTTTTATTAATTTATTTAAGTTTGCTGTTCTCCCTGTCCCTTTTCTCTCTGTATAGAGGATGGGGGGAAGGCTTGACACTTCTGGAGCAGTGGGATCAGAGATCCCTGTTGGTTGGAGGCAAAATGTCAGTTGTTATAGAAGCTTTTTCCACCATCGCTGCATTTGGGTAGATCTTCCAAAGTCTGAGAGGGTCATACTCCAGTTACTTCTTTCTCTTCACTGGAGTTACTGAAAAACATCTTTGCTTGCTTCTGTTCACAAAATTCCTAAAACCTTAATATCTTTGAGACCTTTAAACATCTTTAATATTTAGTTGAAATTTGAAAATGTGCTCAAAAGGGACAGTAACATTGTGTGTTTCTATTCCCTTGGATAGCAAAGCTAAAGACATTGTATTGCTGTTGGAAGGGAATTATTTCCCTCTCTTCAACTTTTCCTAACAAAAAAATCCCCAAATACCCCACAGACTTCTTGCTCTTAAAAGAAATTCATTTTAACTTAAAAAAACCCAAAACGACCACAGCCACTCCCCTGGAAACCCCAAGCTGCAAATGAAACCTTTCATCCCCTGGTGTAAAGGGTGGAGCTGATTCCAGGCAAATCCTGAAGCCAGCAGTTGCAAAAGTGGCTCAGAGCAAAGCTGGCATCTCCCCTTCCCTGTCTTCCTTAGCTCCAAGCTGTTCAGAGGTCCTCAGATCAGGACTGGAGCCACAGAAGTGTTGGGAAACTGTCTCTTCCTTTCAGGACTGGGTCTAGCAGACAGGCATCCTGGCACTGAGTTTGTGTGGCGGTGGGGAGACCATTATAAATCCCCAGCAGTCTTCTCCCGAGGATATAAATGTTTGCCTCCGCTAAAACGTAATCTCGTGGTTGTTTAAATCACAGCTTAAATAGAAGCCATAGAGAGGGTGCATGGAGGAGTAATGGGAGAGTAGTTCACAGCTGTTTCTCTGGCTGTTTTTCTCTCCCAGACGTGAAAGCAGCAGTGGCGGAGCGATGCCCTGCATTCTTGCCCACCTACACACATGCTTCCTCCGCATATCCCCGTGCCGCCTGCTTACCGCAAGCGCTACAGGCTTGGCTGTAAATCCGCTAGCCAGACAGATCCCTGACACCCTGGCTTCCGCCCTGCTTCTGCAGGACACGTGCCTGCTGCTGTTAGATTGGCATCACCCTCGTTACCAGCAAGGAAACCTCCTAGGAGGGGTAGTGAGCACTGAGGGTACCACAAGCTCGTTTTCCTCTTGAGATGACTACCTCTGAGGTGTGCTAATGCAAGAAGGTCCCCCTTGCCCGCCCTCCCAGGCTGCCATGATGAAGTTTGCTAGTCCTCGCATACCCACTCCCTCTGAAATCTTCAGTTCTCAAGTGTCTCAGGCTCCATCTCCCAGTAGATTTTCTTTAAGGCAGTGCAAATGGGGTTGGCCAAATACCACTGAGCCTTGAGAGCCTCCCAGCTATGCACGGGGTACTGGCAATACACACCCTGTGGCTTGTGTTTCCACTGCAGACTGTGCTATGCAAAGGAGCGCCTTGCAGCTCGCAGGAGCTTGATGCAGTCTAACTGCAATGGTAGATATCTCTGCCTAAATTCATGGTGAATCAACCCACAGCTAAATGTTGACTGTGAGCAGGGGGGAGGAAGGAAGCTGGGGTTAGGGGAGAGAAACTGGGAGACTTGTTGGCTTTTGCAGGTGATTTTTGTGTGCTGTCACTCATGGGTTTCCATGGCTTCATTTTCCAGCTGCAGACTGGAGCTGCTTCTTCGGAGCTACTTCAAAACATGTCCAGATCCCTGGGAGGCTGGAGATGTCCAGCTTTCTGGGAAAAACAGCCAAGTGCTGTGTGCACTGCCAAAATGAGCCAAACTGAGCCATTTGCATTTGCCCAGCCCCAGGCACGAGGGCTGGTAAGGACCTTGGGCAGTTGGTGGCCCCTTTTGAAGTTTTTATGGAAATGTCTTTGCTAGACACCTCCTCCCATCAGTGCCTTGTGAGTGAGAAGGGAGCCCTGCTCCAAGCTACTACTACTTGTTACAATTATGCGGTGCTTCTTTTTTAAATTAATTATGTTTTTTTCAGGAGAAGTTATTCTTTTGGTGTGAATTGCAAGCAGGAGACTAACTGCCTGTTCTTGACTGCAACGCTGCTAGACGTGTTCAGCACTAAAAGCAGGAACCACAGGCTCAGTAGTTTGGGCTGTAGCAGATGTGTATGTAATGTGTCCGAGGTACCAAGAGGTACTCTGCTGAGTTAAGGTAGTGTAAAACCAGGGGTCAGATTCATCCTTGGAGGCAGAGGCAGCCCAGCAGCATCAATTCCAGGAGCTGCCTGTTGCACTTTTCAAAGCCCTTGGGATGGGTGATCTGGACACATGCCAGGTGAGGAGGCTGGCCAAAACCCAAAGAGCAAGTCTGAGTCTCCAGGTGGGAATTGTCCAGCCTTCCCCCGCTCCTGATGTGTCGTCCCTGGCACCCAGGCCATGCTTGGAAAGATGCTTCTCCAGCTCCCTTGGAGAAGTAGGTAGAGCAGGATTTCATGAGAACGGCTGTTTTCACACAGCATTTCTTTTGCATGAGGTTTATGCCTTTTAGACTGAAATCTAGCAGGAAAGACAAACCCTTCCAGGCTGTTGGGAGAACACAGGATGCATGGCTGCTCTCGCGTGAAGCCAGGCCTGCAGAGATAACAGCCAGTCCCACTACAGGCATTGTAGAAGAAATCCAACAAGCTTCTGGTCTTTTTCTAGGAGCAATCACGTGAGGTTTCAGCAGCGTACCCACAGCACAGCCTGGTGCCTGCGTACAACTCCCCATCCAGGCTGGCTATCCATGCTGACACCCATGGGTGCAGAATGGAACTGAGTTCTGGAGCAAGACAGCATGAACCCAAGTTCAAATAGATTGTGTAGGGACTAGCCCGCTGACCAGAGGCAGGCTATCTGTGTGGACCACAAGCTTGCACTGGCACCTGGCCCTCCTTCTCCATTCCCTGGAGGTACTTGCTGCCTCGGTAGAGGCGGCAGCACAGGGGTAAGCACAGCCCTGACTTCGGCAGCAGAAGGGGATGCAGCCGCTCTATAGTCATGTTCCCTGGGCTGCATCATGTACGCATAAGCCCTGGTGTGATTTCCCCTCCCCAGGAGAGCCTGGTTTGGACATTTCCACACTTCTTCCCCACCGAGGCAGGCTATGGTCTTTGGTGCCTACTCCAGGGCTCAGCCCCTATTTCATATTACTGCTCCTCCACAGGCCAGGCAGGGGAATTGGTGTCCAGCAGGAAAGGAGCCCTTAACTTCAGTTAATAAATACATCCTTCATTCCCAGCCTCTCTTCCTTGGCAAATGCCACTTATCGTAATGAAAGCTGCTTGGACTTGGCTGAGGATCAGCCCTGCGAGTTTATAGGATTCACAATTCACAGATGTTAGGAACTATCAGGCTGAGTGTGGGTGGAGAATGTCAAGTCTGAAATAGCTCCCCTGCCACCCTGGCACAGGCAGCAAAGAAAATGTTTCCACATGACATTCTTTGAACCAAAATTTCCTACAAGGAAAACACAGAAGGGAAAAATAAGAGGTAATTGCCTCTGTCTCTGAGGGCTCCTGGCTTTTGCTTGGAAGTCAGCATTTATGCTGACATCAGCACAAAGGATGCACTGTAGGTGAGCGATAGGGCAGCCCCTTTCCCTCTCTTCATATGCACAAACATATATGTCTGCTTGAAGATGCAATCCCACTGGTGCATAGATACATGGACGCTATTTTTTTCCTGCTGGAATCCATTTTAATTTAGCTCCTGATTCATATTTCATTCATTCTCCAAAACCACAAAACCAGGATAGGTTTACAGCCTGTACTATTTGGATGAGCCGTGGAGGGGGAAAAACAGGGGAGCAAAACAGGTTGCTTTCCTGAATAATTTTCAGTGTGAATTAAAAAAAAGGGGGAGGAGTGGAATTAATCTTCCTTCCTGGCTTTTATTTTCCTCCAGGAAAACCACATCTGCTTTTCATCTTTGGTAGTTTGTTTTGGTGGACTTCACTCTCATTTCTTTAGGCTTTAGAGGCCTGAAAAATATGACTCCTATTTTCTTTTTTCTTACTTTTCTCATCAAGATATTTAAAACTATTGTTGTTTTTCATGTCGAAAAAATATATATTATTTACAGAACACTAAAACAATGAAAGGTTTCTACATAATCTCAATTCTCTTTGGGGAAAAAAAAGTCAAAAGTTATAGAGGGAAACATTAACAATTACGTCTGATAATTTTCTTGGGGGGAGGAGGGCAGGAAGGGGAGGCAGAGGAGCAAAAGTTCAGAGTTAATTTTAATTGAGGAATTTCCCCATATTTTCTCATTCAGCTTTTGAAACTGTGACCACAACAGTCTGTTCGAACTGCGGTGCAAGAGAGACTGAAAATTTCCCCAGGCAACTTTATGCAGGTACTAGCCACAAAGTTGACAAGGAAAGCTTTTAAAGTAAAGTGAAGTTCGGCACAGGCACTGCACCCAGCAGAGGAAACTCCGGCCATCTGGAGATGAGGATGACCAGTGGCCACAGCAGTTAGCAAAATTTCAGGAGCTGCCAAAATTAAACCGTGAAGTCAGGCGGGAAGGCAACCAATGACCGGCGAGATCAGAAGTTCAGAGATGCCCCAGATGAGCTCCCAACAACAAGTGCAGCCGGCGTACACCAAAGTTTATTAAGGATGTTGAGAGGAGGGGAAAATATCTGTGCAGAAGATGCCCAGCTGGCGAGGAGGGACTGGTGGTGATGCTCAGGTCACTTGATGAATCCCATTGGCCAAGTCCCTGGGAGATCCCACCCATTCGCAAGTGTAAAATAAATCTCTAAAGTTGTACCTCGTGTACCACTTGACCTTATTGCTTTTAGCCTGCTGGCTTTATATCTATTTATTTATTTTATTGTGGTTTGTACCCAAAGAGGGGCTCGGAGGAAATGAATTTTGAACCGGCACCTTTCACCACCTTGCAGTACTACCCTGATCCCTGCATCCAGCGGTGAGTCTCTGAGCGTGACGTAACTCTCTCCTATCGTAGGTTTGATCTGAGTGTCTTGTATAATTGTTAACTTTTCTGCTATCGTCTGGTGGCAGCTGGGCTGCATGCGGAAAAAATGTGCTGCTCTCTTCATGCTCAGTGGAGCTTATTATTATTTTTGGCTTTCTAACAGGTTACTGTTTAATTATAGGCATCCGTTTAAGATATCTCCCTTTTCCTCTTTGGCATTAGACACAAAAATATATGATAAATAACATGAAGACTGATAGTATCTTTTCCCTGTGTTTTGGAGCAGAAGGTTACTCTGTGCTGTGGGTAGTGCAGGAATTGCTTTAGCTTTCTATAGTGTGTTTATTTGTTCCTTTAAATGAAAAATCTCCTGGAAAGAATATGAGCTTAACTATTAAGCTTTGAGATTTTGGAAATTAAAGAACAAATAAATCATTTAAAAGATTCAGAGAAGAAAAAACTGCCTTCTGAGAGACCACTTTTCCAAGAATACTTTTTCATTCTAACAGCCAACCTCAGAGCCTGGCAACCACTCTTATTTTAGCTTTGTTGTTACGCTGAGTTTTATAATTTTCCAGCAGATAAAAGAGCATGTCCGCACGAGGTATCACAGTATCACATTGTCAGTTTGTTTGTTTCTCCCAATAGAAGATACTATATTTAAGCATGTAAATGACATGTAGATGGTATTTTTCCAGTCGTAAAGTTCGGAGAGGTGAAATCCTCCAAGCACAGTCACTTGTCGAGATACTTTAAGGCTAGTTTCTGGCTGCGTTTTGAAAAAGCCCTGGCTGGTGTCTCACGAAGGCATTTGATCCCTGGAAGGGTTAACTATTAACTCTGCATCTTCTGCAGGGTGCTGGGGAAGGCTGCTTGTGTTGCATAGCTGTCTGTTGAAGAAAGGGTTTGGCCACGGTCACCCAGCCCACGGCATTACAGGCAGCTTTGTGATCTCTTCTCCTTTTTGTTTTGGTTTGTTGGTTTTGTTTTTTTTTTTTCCCGCCACTATCATGATTTGTTGAAATGTTTGTGAGGGTTTTTATCCCCCATTAATCCTCTGGGTGCTCGGTGTCACCGCTGTGTGAAGGTCCTGGGGAGGAGTGTGGAGACCTGGCAGCGAGGAGGAGCCGGGTTTGGGGCCAGCAGAGGGGAAGGAGAGGAGGGGAGCTGGGAAATAGCACACGGTCCTTGGCCTCGCTGCCGTGGCAGAGGAATGTGGAACGAAGCCGGGGGTATTGGTTTCCCCAGCAAGATCTTCCACAACACGAGCCCCAGGGCTGGCCGGGCACACGCAGCCGCGCTCTGATCTCCCGCAAACCCGCCCCGCACCGCTGACCCCGGCGGGGATGTGCGTGCATCCAGGAGAAGGGCAGGACAAAAGCGGTGCCCATCCAGAAAGGTGGGTTCAGGTTGGCAGCAGCAGGGTCTTTAGCAGACAAGTAAGTTTCAGTGGCTGGAAGCCAAAGCTAGGTAAATTCCCAAATAGAAAAGAAAGAAAAAAAAATAATAAAAATAAAAATTGGAGAGCGTAAAGATGCACTGGGAAGTGTACCTGAGCTCTGGGACAGCTTCCCAGCCCCTGTGAACTCCTGCCAGTCACATCCCATCCCAAGTCAAAGCACAGGTTCATAAAATTGGTGCTGCGGCTTAGACAAAAAAAACCTAGCTGGAGCACGAATTAAAGAAAAACAATTTCTTTGGCTGTATTCTGTAGAAATTTTTAATGAACCTTTCTCCTCTTCAAATCTGCATCCTCCAGCATGTCAGGCCTTTCGCTAGAAATGCTGCTCCTCGACGCATGCCTTAGCAGCGTGATGAGTTTTTAAGGGGCCATTGTGGTGTGGGAAGCCTCAGGACAGCTTGGGACAGATAGAGTTTGTGACACCCCTCAGTCATAAAACCTGATCGAGATGTAGCTTAGAGTAATAACATGTCCCAGCTGTTATGTATGTCTGTTTACATGAGCTGAGAGTGGCACTTGTCCAGTCATTAGTGGCTGTGCTCTGCCACAGGTTACACTCAGCTGAAAGCTGGTTCCAGAGATACTTTTCTCAGTCTGAAGACATAGATGGTCTTCAGATTTAAGCTCCATTGGTTGCACATTCATGATGTGCTAGATGACATTCATCTGACTGATTTAACAAAATTGAATAGTTTCATAATTGCATTTATTTTACACAGTTTGAAACACTTTTGCTTTGATGTGGTCAAAATGCTTTATTTAGCTGGGAGTGTTTACCAGTGTGCTTCTTTGCAACTTTAGATTATTACTAGATGTAATTTTAAACAGCAAACTGATAACATTGAGCTGAGGCAAAATAACAAATAGCAAAAAGTGTTTGAAAGCCTGTTAAAATGGTGGGGGGGCGGAGTGGCTGTCAAACAGATTTCCCTGTAGGTCAGTGTGGAGGGAGAAGCAGTTATAAATCCCAGTTAGCTCTAAAATTTGTGGGTTAGATTTACGCTTTGTCATTGCTTCATCTATTAATCTATTCACTTTGGGGGTGTCCGGCAGGCAGACAGCCTGGGAGCCAGCTACAACACTTCTTCTGTCAAGAGGTGAACACAGATCACGCTTAGGAGCATTCACTAATGTGCCATTATAATGCTTGTATACTTACTGCCCATCATTTCATGGTGAAGCTATGTGCTGCTGCTATGGTATATCCAAACATCGCAGTAATTCAGTGCCATGGGTGAGGAAAAATAGCTGGGTGCCCAGACTCCCAGTGCTGTGTGTTATTGTTTAGGCCACTCCAGCCTCTCTCAACAGCCCAGCTCTCCCATTTTAGGCTATTTATTTCTTTGTAAATGTGGATATCGAAGCAAAGCAGCCCTGCATCACATGAAAGTACAGAGAACATGGCTGGGGCACGGGACAGCAGCCGCCTCCTTCACAACCCCACTTGCTGCTGTGGGCACTGGAGTTCAGTGCCGGAGCTGCAGCCCAGCTGAGAGAGTGGCACCGGGCACTGGCGGGGCCGTGCATCCCTGTGCTGAAGTGAGGGATGCGAATGTACCTGTGAATGCCTGGAATGAGGTTGGAAAGGTACATCCTGAGGGTGCTCATCTTTCTTCTTTTTTAAACAGAAAGAGCTAAGAGATGCCCAAATTCAGCAATAAGAGTTGAGCAAAAACCTCAAAGTTTTTCTACTTTTGCTTCCCTTTTAAAAGGATTTGCATGAAATGCTTGAAATCAGTGATAAAGCAGGCTCAGTGCTCTAGCTTCTTGGTCTGTCTGTAAGGACAGAAGCACCTGCGTTAAAGTGCCAAGTCCTGACCCCCATGAATTACTTGTTTGGATGGTACCGTGGGAGCTCATCCTGTGCTGTAGAAAGCTCAGGCTAGCTCTGAGTCATAAAATGAACTGTCTGAAATGGGTGGGATTTCTACCTTCCAAGAAGTGCCCACCAAGCTGCAGTTAAAAGCCACTAATGTAAGATGAAGAGGACACTGTAATTATGATCAAAGTCCAGCTGTTGAGAGCTATGTAATTAGTCTCTCTCTCTCTCCAAAGCTGCTTTTATTTTTTTTTTTTCTTCTTTTTTCCAGCTAATGCCTGGTTGGGGGAGTGATGTTTACAGATAAGTTACTTGTGTTCTTGGAAATAATGGTCATTAGGCTGTGTTTTACCCAGGAGCTCTCCCCTTTTGGGGCTGCTGGGAATGCACCTGCTGGTGCACCGGACTACGGTCCTGCCTGGTCTGCTTGCCCCCCTCCCCGTGCCCAGGCTAATTGGTGGCCTCAGGATTTCACATCACTGATGTGTTGAAAGCGTTTGCTGTGGCTCACTCCTCCCTTTTGAATGAAAGGCTTCTCACACAAGCTGCTCTTTCCTCTTTCATTTCTGGCTTTGTATTCTTAGTACAATGTGATATGGCCCAGCCTCCCAAATCTCTACTAATAACAGACACTCAAGGAACAACCCTGAAATCCTCTGGTGTCTGCAGCATCTGTGCTGGAAACCTGGTTTCTCAGACACAGTCCTAGGTTTTGGGTGGGGTTGCAAAAAAAATAAATCAAAAAACCCCCAAACAGCTATGTAGGGGGAAAAAAAAAGTACTTTTAGAAGAGGATGAGGGGAAACTTTCAGACATGAGCTGTGGCATAGGAGGGAGGAGAGGGCATGGGCCATGGCAGCATCATCTATTGGGTGCTCTACCTGGACAGATTTTGGTAAGCAGGGTCTAGTTCCAGCCAGCCAGAGCTCCTGGGTCCTGGGTTCAAAGGGATCGTTTGTCAGGATCATTGCACATGTCACCTCACCTTTCTTCATTAGTTCCCACGTGTATCAAACGGGGCTGGTAAACGGGCTGCAATTATCAGATAGGAGTCTCGCCAATGTTAATGCTCACGATGCGGCACAAAGGTGAAAACCTCACTGTAGCCAGTGCTTGTCATTACTAAGAGGCAGTAATGAAACAGCAGGTTTCCTCCCTTTGGGTTGGGAGGGGGCCCATTCAGGCAAAACGTGCTGGCTACCCCCCGATAACAGGCAGCAGCGTGCTGTGCCCCTTCATGGTTGTGAATCAGTGCTGGGGTGAGCAGTGCTCCTTGCGCTCAGGTGTCAGCTGGGTGACATTGCGACAGAGCTTGGCTTAAGCTGTCCCAGGGTAATGCCTTGCTGGAGTGAGTGTTTCATCCCGTGTGCGGGCTCTGCAGAACCCTTGCATTTGGGCAACTGCACACTTTTTTTTTTTCTTTCTTCATTCTTTGGCAAAGCATAGTACAACTGAACTGCTATGACAGAGTGGACAAAAATCCTCTGCCTTCACCTTTGAGATGGGAGCCCAAATTTGCCGTGTTGGCAGAAAGACCTGAAGCCAAGTAAGGAAAGCCACATGACTTGGTATAGATCTATTTGCAGAAACAACCAGTCATACAGCAGGTACTTTCCAAAGACTCAGAGAGGGATCAGAAATTGTTCTGAGCAGCTTGTGGTGGCTCAGAGCAGCCAGTGACTTCTGGAGGAGCAGAATTGGCTCCAGGCAGGAAGGAAAGGTGGAGTGGAGCTGAGGAGGTGCTTATTTGCCTCAGTGAGCTCTCCTGCGAAATGGTGGTCACCTTCATGGCTGTGCTGTCACCCCTAGCAGAAAACCCTTGGGGTGGGTCCCCAGCCAGAGCCAGACATGAGCAAGGGAACAGAGTGCAGGGTGCCGAGACATAGCTATCGCAGGGTGGGCTTGTGGGCAGGAGGGCTTTGCAGAGCAGCTCTGCAGCAAGGACATGCTGCCGGCATGGGACCTCTTGGCTGCACCTCACTCAGGACATGCGCTGGTGGTGGTGAGGAGGGGAGGGTATTTATCTTGTCTTTGAAGTCTGTTCTTTGGTTGCTCTCCTGTTCTTACACTGCAGTCTCATCAGAAGATGGGATTAGAAGATAGGATCTTTGCAAAACACTGCTCAAGAGCAGCACGTTAAACCCTCTACAGTTTGTTCTTCCTGGCAGAGCCCTTCCAGGCTGCTCATCCCTGCTGGACCTCTTTGCTCTATGTCAGAGATGTGGTCATGCTGAGGATGCCACAACCCCTTCATGGTCATTGCCAAAGACAGCACTTTTCTCTTTTCCTCTTCAAAACGGTATAGCCCCTCAGAGTGTCATAAGAAGGTATTTGTCTGCTTGGAGGATTAAAGTGGAACCAAATCAACTGTTTTCTGATTTTCCTAGATCTCAAAGGATTGGAAGGAAAATACCTGAAGCCTTTCATGTGGTCCTTTTTACTATGAGGAGAGAATACCTAATCCATAGGATTTTGCTCAACTTTAACTTCCAAAAGTACTGAAGAAATTGAAGAAGCAAGTTCTCAATAGCTCACCTGTTCAGAGATATTTAGGGTTTTCATGATACATAAGTATAATCTCCTGCTCATTTGCAGGTACCTTCTGCTATGAGCTAACTTGCAATGGCTCCTCCCAACAAATACAAGGATTTCTGGCCTGATACAGAGCAGAAGGGCTCAGCTTCGATTTTGGGGAAAATAAAACCCTTTGACATCGAGCAAGTGGCCAAAGGAGTATTGAACCCTTACAAAAAAAAGTCCATAGGTATCATAAAGCATGGGGGAGGAAGGAGGGTCTTAGTTGAGGAAGAAATCAAGGAAACTTGGTGCTTAGTTTGATGTTTGGCTCTAAGCTAGTTATGCACTTATGTGAAAACCTTCATGGGAACTTGGGCATTGTGGTGGGAGCTGATGGCTACACTGCCATCCAAATTTGTGTTCCCATTTAATTTGAAATTTTGTAGCCCATGATCAAAACTGAAATAATCAGAAGGAAAACATTTCATTATAATAGATTTCTGAGGTCTGTTTGACTAGGTCTTCTGATGATAGCTAGATAGATAATATCCTTCCATCTGCTTAAAAGCTTCGTGACAACATCTGTATCTGTTCTTAGGGCTTACTAGGGAGTTTTTGGTGCCTGTTTGTAACCACTTACTACTGTGTAGCAGACCATCTCCCCACAGGATTTTGCTGCTGAATCATCTCCAGTCAGGTGTTTGAATGCCACAGGTGGCCTGATGTGATAAATACTGATGCATGTAAGCAAGGGGAATTCGCTTAGTGCATGGAGCTATAAAGAGAACAGCCACCTCCAAGGGTGAGAAGGGGGAAACCCTGCAGTAAGTGATCAGGGCTTCAGTAGGCTCTTTGCAACATAAAAATAAGTCTGCATACAAAACCTTGCCCTGGGAAGTTCAATACCTGTCTAGGTTAGTAATGTTGATATGTATGTACGTCACTGCATGCTGAAAAAATGCACGAGAAGAAGCTTGCAGTGTGCTAGTGAGCTGGATGCTGCAAGCAGCAGCTGCTCAGCCGTGTATTGCCAGCGGTGTCTGCCTCTAAATTCAGAAGTAAGAGCCAGAGCTGGTGGGACAAAACGGTGGGATTGCTGTGCCTTGCTGTCAGTGGGGTCTCTGAGGTAGCTGTGAAATCATAGTTCAGCTGGGTCTGAGAGTTAATGTGGGCATTAGGTGGTCAAGTATTACAGGATTAAAAATCTTAATGTTAAACAACGTTAAGGCTCTGATGTATTGATAGCACTTCAGGAGCTACTGCTTTAAGGTAATCACAAGCAAAAATCATAAATCACGTTAGGTGTGGCAATGTATTGATAAAATTGTAGGGAGTCAACCCTGTAATTTCTTAGCACCAGGCATAGTTGCAAAACTGAAGATCCTGTGTTCACTCCTGATAACGTTCCCTTACACACCAGCAGTGTTTCTGACAAACAGTTCACTTGGCCCTGTTCTCCAGGACTATAATCTGCTCTTAATTCTTTGTCCTTCATCTGCCCTGTCTTGCAGCTCTTTTGTGACACACAGAAAGGTGTTTCCAAGTGCTCTTATTTTTGAGAGAAGGATTCTCTGCCCTTGGGCTTACCAATAGCTGGCCTGCCACAGAGTTGCTACATGCTGAAAAATGCAGCCAGCACGATAATCAGCAGAAGATTTCGTTTTCCCGTAGCAGTACCACTGGTGGCAGGGGTGGGGAACGGAGGTTATTGTTTATCATCCAAAACACATCAGATTTCACAGGTTGGCTGTGGGGGTAATAAGTGGGAGCTTCGACCAAGTTCATATTACAGGAATCTGCACCGAACATCTGCTTTGCTGGTGTTTCTGTTTTGCATTTTAATTATTTACTGAAACACAGGATGTTGCTGTTTACAGTTTCCTGCTTCTAAAGAGTTTTAGGGACTTTCTGTATTATTGTGATGATTTATTTTATATTTTTGTTAAATTCAACCTTCTTGAGAGATTTTTTGAGAGGAGGACTTTGTAAGTCCCCTGAGCAGTTAATAGAGAAAAGAATTTGTGTCACTAAAGACTGAAGCAGCTTTCATTAGAGCTGGTGCCTTAAGGAGACGAGAGTCTTACCTGGATCAACTCAAAATGTCATGAGTCTTTTGCAGTAGACAGTCTGAGACCTTCTTGTCCTAAAAAAGAATCATGTATTTCATGTTGCCTGTCTGGGGAAGCTGTACCTCTCCTCTCTGACTATATTTATATGACTAAATACCCTGCCATGCGTAGTATCCCAGGGCTGTAAATCAGTGTGGGCTGCATGATTTCTCTTGCTTTCCTTTCTCCTGGTCGGGGATGATGTTGAGCCCCACGTGGGATGTCCCCTTGCCAGCCTTTCCCTGCCGCCTCCTCATAGCAGCCAAATTTGGGGAAAGCCTGTCCTGTATGAACTGGGACAACAGCAACTTGCTGCTGGTTGTGCAGGGGTGCCTGGTGCCTTCCCTGGGATTGTAGCTGCGGCACACCAAGCACTTATGCAAACAAACCCCAGGAGCTGCTGGGAAGACCCTGGTAGAGAGAGGATCCAATTCCTTCACCCATCAAAAAGGCTCAAACATCACCAAATTTAAAAGAAACTCTGTTCTTGGCAGAGTGTGATAGTGTCCTGGGGAACACGTGTGCTTAATGCTACTGATGGTGATATGGTGCAAGCAGGGAAAATGCTGCTTGCAGGAAACCTGTGTCAGGCTTTAAACAGAGCTCAGAGCGTGCTGCAGGGCTGCAAACCCAGCACGAGCCATCAGGCTGCAAGCGCAGCCAGAAAAGCCCGTACGGTGTGTGCCTCTGCCATGCTGCGGAGCCTGGGTGTTCCTGTTGCTTTGGTCCAGAAAAGCACATTCAGTTTGGTGAATGGCAGTTGTAGCAGAGGTGGGAGGGAGCTGAATCCTGCATCTCTTATTTTGTGTCTCTGGAGGGTTTTGGATGGTGCCAGCGCTCAGGAAAGGTTTGGTGGGGACTGAAACTTGTTTATCAGAGAGAAGATAGGCAGAAGCCCCTTAGTCTCTCTTCTGCTGGCTGGAAACATCCCAGAAATGGTGTTTGGTGCAGGACAGTGAGGACAGGTGCTCAGATCTGAGACCACAGCTCTAAGCACCTCCACCCTGACCCAGCATCTTCACCCCAGGGACACAGAGGGTAATCAGACACCTGGAGATTTGAGCTGAGCTTACTGGGTTTTCTGAAGTTCACAGTCATGTGCTGCAAAAGTCTTCTCTTTCTCCACTACACCTCACAGCAACAGGCTCTATGAGGCACGCACGTTTCATGGTCAGGAGCAGCTGTAAGCTGTACCAAGTGTTCACAGCCTCTGTGGGGCTGCCTAGGAAGGACTCCACGTAAATGCACCATATCTAATAGTACGAGTCACTCCGTCAGTTCCCATACGCTATACCTCTATGTGTATCTGTTACTAAATAGAGAATACTGTGCTTGAAATGACCTATTATCTGCTCAGCTGGATGCTATCTGTATACCATGGTAAGGAGCATGTAAATCAGCAGTGTGAGAGTTCCTCAGATGATGATTCATCCCTGCACTCCTTGGGAGAAGCACTGAGCCTGATTTCATCTCTGCAGGCATGAGCATTGCATATGAGACGTTGGGTTCTGACTGTGTCTTTTAAAATAGGTACAAACTAATGTGGTGGGTTGTTTTTTTTGTTTGGGGTGTTTTTTAGTTTGTTTTTTCTGGTTTAACCCTGGTATTCTTTGGGAGAAATACTGCTCTGACTTTGCTCCTTAGACTGTAACAGTCGCTCTTTGCACCACATAATCTCATTTTTATTGTGTTAACATGCAAGCCAGTTGAGAACCTAAAGAGATCTCCCTGGCAGCTACTCAGCACATTGCATGTCCCTGGTTTGGGCGACTGGCCACGCTCATAGCAAACCCTTGATCTGGGGGGGTTTCTCTCAGGGTTGCTTGGTGATGTGCTGCCTGCAGCTCTGATGGTGCACAGTCCTTAGGAAGAGATGAGCTCAGGACATTTGATGGTGGTCTGGACTGTAGGAAGCTCAGCCTAGACCATCTCTAACTTGTCCACGCTACATAAAACAAGATGTTGGGCTCAGCAGAGCTCACAGTCATTTCCTCTCCAGACAGCTCAGAGCTCAGGCCAGGGCCACATCTTAGAAACATGCTTGCATGTAGATAAGGGCTAATACACAAACCAGACCTTGAACCCAGACCAGACCAGCAGTGTGGATGTAGCCAAGGTCTTGCTGCTATACCCTGGCTGCAAGTGGAACTTTTCTGTTGGTGCCTTTTTCTTCTCCCCCACTCGTGCTCTGGCCTCTGTCAGAGCCTTGTAGTATCTAAAAAGAACCAGTTCCTGACACCCACACTGCCTTTCTGAAGCTCTGATGCGCTTGGCTGAATTATTTTACTATCTGCAATAAATAAAGTAATGCCTCATTCTGTGTTGTGGTCTCTGTATTGGTGTGATGGTGGTAGACTAGTGAAACATGAGAGATGCTGGTTCCATTCAACACTGCAAAATTTCAGCAGACAACAGTTAAAAGAAGGAAAACCCAAGCCTCCTCATTTCCTGTGGGAAATACTGAAAGCAAGCTCCTTGTAAAAAATGAACAGCAATGAACTTCTGTAGATGTTGTTATTGGGTAAATACTGTGCTCATAGGATAAATACTGATGAGCAAAGCTCAAAAGAGGGAATTTGATTTAGCAAGCCTCAGGAAGGTCAGATTTCTGACCATTGCCCCTTCAGAACTTTTTTGATTTTTCCTTATTACATACCTAAAATCACTGCAGAACAGTAGTGAAGAAGGCCTGTTATAGCTGTATTTTGGCATGACTGTCATCTCTTGAAAATTACCTCGCCTACTCATTTCTGAGGCTGTTGCTTTCTTTTATTTTAATATCCCCTGATTCTGCAGAGATCTGGATAACTAGAAAGGATGTGGTTAGCAGTTTTAGGCTGCTTTGGGCATTTAACATCTGCCTTTTCCTCCTCATCCTCCAGAAAAGATGAGGATTCTCCCCCATACTGTGCAGCAGAATGCAACAGCAGAGATCTCTGAGTCTCTTTATGCCCTGGCAGCTTATGGATGTGTCCTCAGGCACCTGCTGCAAATCATTGCTGATGGTGGATGAGTGGTCATGGGGTGATTTTGGGTTAGGCAGTCCCCCCAGAGGCACAAAAGATGGTCTCTCTTGTCTTTAATTATAGCTGCTGCTGGGCAGCAGAGGTTGGCATGTGGCAGCAGGGCTGGAGGCAGCACCAACCGAGCAGGAGACCTCTCAGTGGAGATCTGTGCTCATCTTCTCCTGCACCGAGGGGAAGAGGCACCACTCTGTCCTTCTGTAACACTATCAGGGCTGGCTGGCTAGCTGCAAAAAGTTGTGTCTAAACTTTCAAAGGTAGACCCAAATGTATGTTCTCAGCTGGGTCTCTAAAACTGGGCAAATGATGCCTATTATTTAGACCAAAAGGATTTTTTTTTTGAACGGACTTGAAAATATTTTGTGGCTTCTGAACAGTTTGCCTCTAAAGTTTATCTTACAATACTTATTTTTGGACTAGGCTCAAAAATACCTGTGAATTTTGAAGGCTGGGCCTGGATTTTCCACTGGTGTTGCTTTTGAGAAGACTTTCTCGCTTACTGCAGCAAAAGCTGCAAAGAGGAGGCAGCTCTTGACTCCTCCCTCTCCAGATGGGTACTGCTTCTAACCATTGCTGCAAATAGGTTTGGGGAAGGGATTGACTGGAAAAGTGAGTTACAAAATAATACAATTGCCACTGGTTTTTAATTGATTTTGGGTTTAATGTTTTGTTATGGTTTTTTTTTTTTTAATGGAGATATAAATTTTATTTTATTACTTAAATTTGGAAAGTTTTTGGACCGTGTTTCCCTGGAGGTGTACTGATGGTCAACAGGTCTCTGTGTGCTGTACAAATTTGGTGGCACTGCTATACCGGAGGAATAGAAGAGCAAAGATGGAAAGGCCACCCAAGGGCCAGGGGTTGAGCTGAGTGTCCTGAGCCCCAGGCTTGTGCTCTAACTCTGGATTTCCCAACATGGGTTGCTCAGGCTCCTGGGTGGTTTTCTGGAGGTTACGAGCACTTTGTACCGCAGACCAGAAAGCACCAGTTGCAGCAGGGAGGTGCAGGAATTGCTGTGGCAGTGCTTTCACCTTGACCAGAGCTCCATCTCGGCCCCTGCTGAGAAAGGGAGTGGGTGTCAGGGCTGAGCAGAAGGGGAGGGGATGTCCGTGGCTGGGTGAGGAGGTAGTTTCCAAGGATGGGTGAGAAGGAGGGGGTGGAGAAGGGGGTGTCCAAGTTTGTGTGGGAGATAAGCGAGAGGTCTGGGAAAGTTCACATGATGCTGAAGGAATTTTTGAAGGAGGGGAAAAAAATAAATTAGGATTGACTTTGCTCCAAAAATTAGGGGACAGTTCCACTAGTGCTAGTGGAATGATTAGCTGCCTGAAGCCCTGAGGATAAAGAAATGCCTCTATTGTGTAGAAGTGGTCACTGTTGTCAGGCTGATAATGATGACATGTAGATAGCAGATGTGATGAGACGTGGATAGGAGATGCGGTGGGTTCCTGGGCTGTGGGCATTGCTGATAGCATTCTGAACCCGTTGCGTTGCCAGAAGCCATTCCCAGCAGTTTGCAGGGAGGAGGCCACGCAGTGCCCAATCTGGGAACCCCTCGGCACAGTCACACGGGGAATGCAGAGGTTCCCAAAGGAGCTCTTCTGCCAGCGCTGGAGCAGGGCACTGGTGTGGGGCCAAGGGCTGCGGTGATATAACGTGCTTTGAGGGGCCGCCGTAAAGCTGCAAACGTTGCATCCACTGTGGGCATAGTCTTACTCAAGATGACTCTAAGTGAAAGAAGATGATGAATGGAAAAAATCCCCCCTGTGTTTTTCAGCATAGTGAATTAGGAGGATCATTCTGTGCAGCCAGTTTCACTTTCTTTGGTACAGGTTGGCCTTGCCCGTGCACTGAATGCTCAAGCAAAGAGCAACCAGAAAGCCGAACCATCCCTTTCCATTCTGTTCACACACATACACTTCCAAAAGAGGAATTTAAATCACAGGGAGATCAGGATGCGCTGTTACAGTAGACTCTAGGAGAACACAGAGGTTTTGTAAGCCATGCAATCAGCATTCCTCTGAGACAGAACTGCTTTAATTCCCCTAAATATCACATATCTCACAGTTGAAACAGGGCGTGCACAATACAAGCATCATTTGCCTAGAGACTAGGAAGAAGCTAATAGTCCTCCCTAGGCTGTCCTCAGCGGATGCTGTAGGACACCGGCAGTGTCACAGAGCCTTTCGCCGCTGTCACTCCCAGTTCCTTCTTGTGTTCCCCATATCGCCTTGGCTGGTGGCTACTTCAGAGATCAGGGTCCACCTTCTGGGCAATTAACTTCTTTCATTTTCTAATGCACATCTCTGTGATGCTGGACCACTTTTCTCTCAGCTGCCTCCCCTCCCTCCCCCCCCGCAACCCATGCCACCGTCCACATGTTTTTCAGTGAGAATGCAGATCAGATCTGGGAAAAAAGAATGGACAGTTGAACCATGGGTGAAAGTAAGATTCTGTCTAAAAAAACCTCCTGTGTGTCAGTGTTTGTTATTCCTTACATTCACCCTTCCAAAACCATGCATTCATTGCTCTTCTTACAGAGATATTTTATAGGACTAACACATAGGAGCAATGTTATATGGGAGGAAAATCTGAGGATTTAAAGTTGCTGGAAGCCTAGATTTTAAAAAGTTAAATCTGAAAGCTGGGCTGGAAATCTAAAGGAGAATAAATACTTGTGAGTGCAGTTCAGCACGACCTGCCTCTGCCGGGATGGGAGCCAGTCTCTCTTGGGCTATTGTGAGCCAAGACCTTGGAATATGGCACGAGGCAGTGACAGAAATGGGAAAATGTGCAGTACAGCACAGTTCATGCTGGGAAGGGGGGCTGCTTGTTGATGAAGTAAACACAGAAAGAGGCATAGACAGAGGTGCAATACAGATCCCTGAAATTCAACAGCAATCTCTTCTTTGAGGGGAGGTGGGAGCCTGCCTGTCTACCCACAGGCTTTCATTTTGCCCCCCTGTTTATGGCACTGAACCTATTTGGTTACTGAAGGTCTCTAACGGGTGCTTCCAGGGTGTGCTTTGCCGGCTGAGGGTGGCTGATGTGGCCGTGGGGGACAAGTGTGCTCCACGCTTCGGGGAATTCCAGATGACATTGCCTGCCAGACGCACGCTTGTGCCGCGCTGCCAGACCCCGCTTCCTTCTCCTCTTGCACAGCTGTGAGCTTCATTAGGTAGCAATGGCTACAAATCACTGCAGTGTTCACATGCAGAGCGGGGGGAATTCCAGCCAGATGAGGGCTGCCAAGTTCCTCGAGTTTTAACGGTGAGGTCCGAAAAGGAGCCCCCTCCCCACTGAAGAACTAAAAATACAACTAACACCAAGATTCAGGCAATTAAGTGTAATGCTCATGAACTTTAAATCATTTGTTTACAGTTGCTTTTGATGCACTTCAAGGTGTAATCAGAGAATCCCATGTGGATTGGGATTGCTGGAGCTGAGGCTGCAGACTTCTCTGCTCTGTGATTTACTTCTCTACCCAGCCCACACCCTGTGACAGTTGAGGGCTAATGTATTAATCTCTGCATGAATTAAGGGCTGTTAAGTGGTTAACTGCTGTAAGCATTCAGGAAGAAAGCTTGGTTTTTAGTCTGGACATCTGGGTTTGAATTCTACTTCCACCCTGAACTCTGGTGTGGCTTAAAGCCGGTCACAGCATTTCTGCAGCCATGATTTTCATTCCTGGGCATCAGCATTTTGGTGAAGATAAATGAAGTTTGGGGGTTTCTTGTTCTAGGAAGTGCAGTGCATACTCTACCTGTAGAAATCAAGGCCTTTTGGAATTTCTCTATCTAGACACCCAAAATCACTAGTTCCTTTTTGAGCAGCACCAGGCAGGGACTCAGATGACCACAGTTGTATTTCTGGCTGCACAACTGGTTTGCTGAGTAACGATGAGTAATCCTATGACCTCCTGGTGCCTTAGTTTTCCCACAGGTAAAATGGGAGTAATTACACTGTCTTCCTTTGTAGAGCACTTTGAGAACTATGAATAAAATGAGCCATATTAGATATCATTATTTAGACGTTATTAATTATTCTTTGGGTTAATTTGCATAATGTGGAAGTACTTTCCTCATAAGAGTAGATGTTCTTCTTTTTGCATCAAAGTTTGCCAAGTACTCTACTAGCAGGTCCTTTAGAGGAATGTATCTTGTGAAAAAAATAGCAAAATCTGTAGCTTACAAAGAAAGATTTCTCTGGTCCCATCTACATGTCCACTGCCTGAGGACTACAGACCCAGTGATAGAAAGTTGTACAGCATTGATAGGCAGTTGGTGGGGAGAAGCAGAAAGCAGCATCCTGTAACTTTGGCAACAAGCAGAAAAAAAGCTCCAAATCATTTTGCTCATCCCTACTGTGAAAAATTTCTTTGCACAAGATTTTACACTGTGGCTTTATAGCAATATCAAGCCACAAAGTTCAGCATCTATAAACAATATTGATAGTTTCCAAGAGTTTGCATACTATGCGGGAGAAACGCGAAACACTCCAGAGCTCCAGCTTCCAAGGGAAGCTAAGGAGAACCGGAGGTTCTTGAGTATCTTGAAACCCAATACAGCAGCTTCACTGCGATACCTTATGTACTTCTGGTTTCCCTATAAACTCTACTTCTTCATAAACTCTCCTTCCCAGGGGCAGTTCAGAGTGTTGAAGACTATTTTGGATTAAAAACCCCAAAATCCAATGCTATCTCTTGGTTGCAGCAGTCTTTCTTACTTTTAGAAGGAGGTTTCTGGACTCACATATGCACCCCAGTGGTGCTTGAGCCGCACCCTGCATCAGACCCTACATCAGTGAAAGCAGGTGGCATCTGCCTTTAAGGTTAAAGCTAGAGAGGAGGGGCTGTGCATGCTCCCTATCAAACCTAGGTCTTGCTTTCCTCAGGAGCTTGTGTCTTTTCCCCAGTGGTAAGTCAAGCTTCAGTTTTTTGGGTTTAGCTCTCTGTAAGAGAAGTTGTTTGCAGTGAAAGGTGGTTTTCTGGGTGCAAAGTGTTGTTATGTTGCAATTGTTTAGTTTAATAGTGTTCTGTCATTGTTTTCTGGTGTGGAAAGTGGTTTGGGTTTTTTTGTTTTGTTGCTTTTTCTTTAGTGTCTTTGATGTGAAGGTAGGAAGGGGGAAAATGTGGTGAGGAGTGGAAGCAAGCATTCAGAGTGAGGTAGCGGGAGCAGAAGTCTCTTTTCTCTGGTTTGCCACCGGTTTATGTCATACTGGACCAAGCAGTCAGGGCTTCGTTTCCCCATGCGTTAGAACCTTATGAAAGGCAAATGCTGCGCTTACCAGGGCTCTTTTGTTTGCTTCACCAAAAGGTGAGGTGGGTTTTGGAGGTTACTTTTTTGCGAAGTTTAACATTCCTGGCCTTTGGGGAGACTCTGAAATTGAGTGCTGTGTGGGTACAGCTAGAGGGGCATGTGGCTCTTACTGCCATGTTTTGCAGCGTTCTCACCCATCAGTGTGATGGCAAACTGAATCAGCTGGGCTGTAGTCCCACTCCAGTGGGCTGTAACGCAGCACTTGTGGGGAAATGATCAGGAGACAGCAGAACAATCAGTATGCACAAGGCTTCAGCTTCCAGAATGAATCTGGAAAAGTGTTTTCACCTGGAGTCTGGGCAGCTATTGCTTCAGCAAAATAAATAGGATGGAGCTGAGCTAGGCCTCAGTAGGAGTGCATTGCTGGCTGAAACCTGTCCTGGGGGTCTGTGTCCCAGTACTGCATCAGGAAACTCTGTGCTCTTGGTGAGGTGCTACTTCCCAGAGAAGATTTAACCTGTTATTTCTGTTAATTAATAGTCCCCTGGTGGTTTCTGAAGGAGGGACTTGTGGGTGCAATGTCCTGTTCAGCTTGCAGTTTGATGGGGGCTGTAAATCCCTCTCCTTTTTCAACCTGGTGCAGTTAGTGCTCTCTGCTTGTGGCAAGCTGCCTGCCAACTATTTCAGCAGTTTCTGCAGGGAAGCGGCTTGTAGACTTAAAGTAGAGGGCAAGCTGGAGAAGGCCTACTACCATGTTTTGTCCTGTCATAGTCAGTAGTTTGGTATAACAGGCCGTGTTGTCTCCTATGATGCACTTTGGGATGAGTGGTTGTGAATAAAAGGGATGTTGTTTAAATGGCTGTTAAAAAAAGCAGCTGGTAGGAGCAATTGAAAAATGCAAACTCCTGCTATCTTGCGATTAACTTTAGGTACTTGAGGATTATTTTACTGAAGTTAGAGCATTTGCTGATGTGGGAAAAGACAATTAACTGGAGTAGTGAAATTTATGCATAGATCTTGCTTAGGTTTAGCTGTTATTTTCTTGGGTACTGAAGTATGCTGTTCAGTAGACAAACTGCTCCTCTATTTTGAAAGCTGTTTTATTAAGGAAAATAGCATTAGGTTTACACTTTATTAAGATCACAGAGAAGGAGACAGGTTAGCTTGCCTTGTGCTGAACTGAAGTTGGTTTTCTTGTGCCATGATAGCTCTTTCCCACCTGAGAGCAGGATGCACCAAACTAAGTAAAGAGCAATGCTCGCTACCTCTGTAATTCTGTAGCCTTCTCACAGGTGCCTTGCTGAGCTTGGTCACCTAATCCTGCAGCCTCCTTTGGAAATAGAGCTATAAGGATAGTAAAGGTGTTGTGCAGTGTTGAAGGAGTCTCTCAAACTTTGCTTCTGTGAAAGCATTAAGCAGGGAACTACTTTTGCTTGGTGTAGGGAAATGTGCCTTTTCGGCTGTCAGGTAAAATCTGATAATGCTTTTCTTAGAAACAGTAAGCCAGGAGCTTGGCTGGGTATAGGGATAAAGATGACACAGCTGGAAAATACCTCTCTCTGGAGAAATTTGGAGTTGTGTTTAGTACAGGGAGGCACTGGTTGTGTCCTTAACTGGAGTGACTCTTTCCAACAGCTCTGTTAGCTTCAGAGGCATGGAATAACAAACCTGGCTTTATCAATCTGTGCAGCTTTATCTTCCTCCTCTCCTGCACTGCAGACTGTGGCACTGTGAAGTGTGTTTGGTTGGGGTAGGTTTAGGAGAAGCAACTTCTGCTTTGCTGCTGAATGGGACTGCAAGGGCCAGAGCATGCAGGGCTGAACTGGTTGCTTTGCCTTCTTGAGACTTATGACTTTGTGCAGCTGTGAAGATGGGGCATGTCATAGCATGCAGAAACCTCATTGCACTGAGACTTTTTGAAGGAAAGAAAGTCTCTGAGGAAGGTCTGTTTTGTAATAACTCTTTTTGGTAAAGTTGGTTCTTGTATACGTAGTAATGAGCTGGTGTGGATGGTTGTTGTTGCTACCTTTGCAGTGAATTCCTAAAAAGTGGGTTTTAATGCTTCAGTCAAGGGCAGTTGTGATAAATGTTAAAAGCAAGTGCTCCCGTGGTTTGGGAGAACCCATTGTGGGGTTTCTCTGCCTGTTTCTGGGAGGCCAGGACTGGGTGCAGGCTATCAAGCAGTGCCTGTGGTCTATGGGTTTAGTGGCAGAGTAGGCTGGGGAGCATTCACTCCCCATTGCTCTCCTCCAAAACTTGTCGTAGCATTGGTTCCCGGCTTATATAGCAGGCTTCAGGCCAGATCTGCTCTTCTGAGTTTCAATACAGCACCCTTGAAAGTGCCTTACCAGGCTGAAAGTTTGAAAGGAGTAATTTCTGGTACTTTGTGGGATAACTGCTGTGTTCTCGGAGGATTTGTGATTATTTATTCACAGATAGTGTGGGTATGTGCTCACATCTGTGGGACAGAGCTATTAGCTATGACACCTCTGAATTTTATTTTTTCTCTGGCTCTTCATGAACTTTTAGATGATGTTGGGGTTTTTCTGTTCATCACAAAAAGGATGAGCAACAGAAGTGATACTTTCACCTGTTTTGAGGCATGCTCACCACGGCTCTGGAGGCTGAAACGACTTTGATTTCAGTCAGCTTAGGAAAACTGCCTGCTATTTTCAAAGACCATGCAGTTCTGTGGGCAGCAGAGGTGAGGAAAGCCCTGCTTTTTGCAGACCAGAGTCATCCTCAAAACATAGGAGGCATACAAATTCCGTAGAGAGAGCAAGAGCCTTCTCTGACAGCAGTCAGAAATAGATGATTCAGGAAAAAGTAGAGGAAAAGAACAACTGCAGTGTGATTGTCCTTCTGAAACATGCTTTCTTAATTTTGGCAGCTTAATAAATTAGGGTCTTCCGTGCAATTTGTTTAGACCATTGTTAAATAGCACTAAAATGTGCCAAACCAAATGTTAGTCCAATTCTTTTTGGAATCCATTTATAGCCTTGGCTCCTGCCACAGCCGCTCCCCCAGCAGGGAGCATGGCTGTTCGCTTGCATTATGCTGAAACTCTTTTAGAGGAAAATTATGCAGGATGCCCCCGTACTTGCGGCAGGAAAGGCAGTCACCTGCCTCATACTCTAATTAAGTTGAACAGAGAGTGTTTTTTTTTCAACTGCAAATATATTCGAGAAAATCTTCCCTCCACCCCTTGCATCCCTGCAGCCGTTGAGTATTTTGACACGGGTGTAAAAGCTTCTGTGTTTGAATTTAGAAATTGGCCAGTGGGATGAGAATGTGCAGCTGTGGAAGGCGTGAGTGCTCCGGCTTCGTCACTGCTCCTCTTGGGCCCACCTATTTCTGTGAGGCTTGTGGGAGCTTAAGGGGATAAAAATGGCCAAGGTAATTAGGAGATCTGGCGGAAATTGGCCAGTCAGGCCCAAAAATTATTGGAAGTGAGAGGGCAGTAGACAAGCAGATATAATTGGATGTGATGGAACTTATTGCCATAGAAAATAAAGCAAAAACCCATTATTATTCAATTGACTTTTTTTTTTTTTTAAAATACTTATTTTAGTCCAAGACCTCAGCTGCAGTGGCTGGGTGTAGAAGTCAACTAAATCATCCAAGGGTGTGCAATCTAGAGAGGCAACCAGCCAGGGAGAGTGGAATTGCACACCACTTAAGTGCTTCACCTGCTGCGAAGACTACTTGCTTTACATGGAAAGTTGATTATTTGGGGGTAAAATAGAAGGTAGTTCCCCCCCCACCCCCCAGGATTCTTATAACTGGCATCCCATTGGACTCTGAGGGGTATTTAACTTATTGGGAAGGGTGGCCAAATTCTCTCCCATCTAAATACAGCATCTGCAGCAGTGTGGAATGCGTGTTGTACAGCTGTGAATGTTCCAGGCATTCAGCGTGTCTCCTTTTTCACACAATAGCTTCTATTTATGGGTTTTCATCGAGTTGGGCTCATACATTCAACATATCTTTGTGTGTTTGTCTTTGTTTTTCNATGGTGTGTGGCTTTTTTTTTTTTTTTTTTTTTTTGCTTTTGTTTTTTAAGGTTTGTAGAAACTCCGAGCCACTTCTCCTGGAAGGAGAGTTACTACCGATCAGCCATGTCCCAGAGCTCACAGCCCAGGGAATTCCTCAGCCCAGAGGTGCTCCAGCATATCTGGGACTTCCTGGAACAGTAAGTAGTCCTTATGTGGAGCCTGTGGAAGAAGGCATGTTGGGACAGGACACCTCTGTCGCTCAAGGGTCTCACGCTGGGGGTTTTGGAGTCTTCTGTACCTCTTGATTAGAAGATGCAGGTATGAGTCTGTGACGACTGACAGCTCATGAGCTCTCAAGAGGTACTTCATCCAGGCTATAGGGAACAGATGCAGAGACTACCAGTGGCACTGACTCTCTTCAAGAGTTTTGGTAGCTGAGCTGACTGCTTTCCAGCACATGGTCGCTCATGGCATTTTCCCCTAAGGAAATGGGGTCATTACTCTGTCCAGGCTGCATGTTTTCCTCCTTTGATGATGCCAGAGTAGGAGAGGAGGTGGAAATGGTGCAGAGTTCACTCTGTCAGGTCCATTCGAGGAAAAAAACCTGACTCTGTTCCCATTCCTGACTTGCCATGACTGATGCTGGGACAGTTACTGCTATAAATCTTCCATGAATTCTGTCTTTGTGATTGAACTTCTGTGCACTTACCTCATTTTTCTGGTCAGGCAAGTGAAATGTCCCTCCAGGCCTTGTCCTGTTCAGGGGCTGCTGTCAGCATAGCAGGTGATGAGGTAGTTGTTCACTAGTAATTACTTACTTTGTCCTGAGACTGGTTTGTGGTCATGCCTAAATCCTGGGTGACACCCTAGCACGTGGCGGGAGGAGGAAAACAGAACTTGGCCAGTTTTAACCATGTTACTCTGTTCTTTTCAGGCCAATATGCTCAGTTCAGCCCATCGATCTGAACTTCATCGATGGCCCATCTGAAAATGGCCCTACAAACAAAATAGAGATTAGCATGGACTGCGTCCGGGTGCAGGACACGGAACTGAATGACCCAATGTGGGTGAGTAGTGAGAAGAACTTCCTTAATCTTTGGGGACACTGAGGAGTTTTTGCATAAGCTATTCTTGCTGCATTGCCCTGGGGCCATCCTCCCCCTCTTGGTGGAAAAGCTGTGACTGCTGCATCTGACCGAGGAAGTTCCTTCTTGCTTTGCCTGTTGTGTCCCACTCACAGAAGCCAGTTGAGGGCATGGCTCTGCCAAGTGACTCTGGTGGTGAGCAGTGGTGTACATGTGGCTAAACTGAAGAGTGTGTGACTCATGGAAAGGCATCGCTCCTCTGTGCCCCCCGGGGCTACGAGGGGGAGCAGGCTGACTCCTTACCTGCTCCTCCTCTCCTGCTGCAGCAATGGCAGGAAAGAGGGATGAGCCAGCTAAAAAGGCAGAAGAGCTGAGGAGTCTCTTGCACTGTTCTGGCTGTTCAACATAGTTGGTGTTCTGGGCACAGTTGTAATTTTGATGATCAAGGGGTGGGGCTTAAGGACATTCTTCACTGGATTTTCTTTTCTTGAAGGTCAGATATGAATGAAAACTTGGTTTCAAACCATGACTGGTTTTTGGTTATTTTTCCTCCTCTCCTAGGTAGGAAAAGCCAGAGAGTGTTTGTAACAAGTCTTGGTCGTGGTTGTCTCACCAGTATGGCTCGAGACTGGAATGCAGATGAGGCACTGGTGGTTGCTGGTTCATTGCCTTTGGCACAAACTGACCAGCTCTTTCTTAGCAATAGCTCTAGTAAAGAAGCCAGGTGCCATTCTTGCAGGCTGGAGCAGGAGGTGTTTCAGGAGTTTGAGCTGTTCATGTCCTGTCTCTGTTCTTCCTGAGTTTTGTATACTTTGGAGTACAATGGTGTGAAATTTGTGTTGGTATCAGTAAATCTCCTTGTTCCTCTGTGTTTCCATCCTGAGAAACTGTGTCAGTTAATTCCTTGGCTGATCAGCCACCATTTTTAACATGCTCAACCAAAGCGTGTTGGCAGTCTGCATCCTGGCAGTGTTTGTAGCCTGGAGGATTGCATCTGCAAGGAAAGAGCTCCCAGGCCATGCGGATTGCAGTCCCTGGTGCCAGAAGGTTTGGCCATTTCCTCTGAGCTGTCTGCAGAGCACCGCGGTAGCTGACAGACTCACTTGAGGCCCTTGTTCAGAGTCTCCCTCTCCCGTCTGTGGTGCAGTGAAGCATCAGTGGAAAATCCCTTCTTCTTGTCCTCTCTGACCACTGCTGAAGCGAGCACTGGGGCTAGGAGAGGAGGGCAGGCAGACTTGCTGTGCAGTGTCTTCTTGCTTATGATGGGTTTGATCACAGCTTTGCAGGAGGCATTTCTGAAGAATCTGAGCTGCACAGTGACTTCTTTAAGAAGTGTTTTTCATACATATGACAAGCTTGAAGGGGCAGCAGGGAAATTCCATCCCATCCTCGCCCTTACTGTGAGGCAATGGCTCAAAGTACGTTAATGTATGTACATTAATAAATGTTCCAGTTTGTCTTCAGTGGAAGACAGCACCTTCGCTCAGTTGAGTGCTGCACAAAAGCCTTTACAAAGCAAAATATGCATCGCAAACCTGTGCAAACAGCCCATCTTTTAAAAGGAGGAAAGCTCTTTTTACTCCCCTTACCACCACCACCTCCCTATAAATTTGCAAACATCCCTGACAGGTGACAACTCCCCCTTGCAGAGAAGTCCATGTTTGCTTTGCCGTTTCTGGGGCTCCCAGCCGCTGCAGCTTGCATTGGCAGAGAATGTGTAGCCTGGGGCAAGGTGTTTGCTGTTTGTCGGCTTTAATCTGAAATACCTTACAACCCTCTTCCCCTCCAGCTTCTCTTTTCCTTTGGATAGCTTCAGGGCAAAAGCTCCCCTTGCACCTGTCTCTCCTGTAACCTCAGCCATGTCACTTCCAGACACGAGGTGCCGCACGCAGCTGATTTCAGCACAGAGTTGAAGAGGGCAGATAAACACAAAGGAATGCAGCAGTAACAGAGGGGCCCTGGGAGTTGAACAGCGAGATCAAGGCAGAGTGCTTTTTATTATTAGATTTGTCTTAGGAGAAGAGCAAGGCCAGCTTTTCTCCAAAATGTACCACCATGTGAGATTTAAATAGGTGCAAAGCAGTTAAGACTGGTTTATTTAAAGCAATTGTCCTTCCGTGGACTTAAAGGCTGATTGGAATTGCCTTAAAAATAAGCTCTGCAACTTACAGCTGAGAAGTGAAACTCTCAGCCTTAAAAGATGTCTATCCTTGATCCCAACAGTTGTGTTGGTGAGAGCTGTGATTTTTTTTTTTAAATTATTTTTTTTATTATTATTACTTAATTTTCTGGGGATATAGTTGTTCATTCACAACAGAGCTGGCAGTGGGGAAGGAGCCACAGTGTTCAGAGAAACACAGATGGGATGGGAAATGAGCATGAGTCCTGCCCTGCTGAACCCCCATCAGTTGTGATCATTGCCTGAAAAATGCAACTGCCTGGGGAGAGAGCTGGAGGAGAAGGTTGGATGACAAAGAAACCCCTCTCCTCTGAGCTACAGCTCTGTATCTTGCTAAGCCAAGACCTTGCAGTTCTCACCCTCTTGTTTTTAAGGAAGAAATATTCTTCCTGTGTCCCATGTAACAAAGGGGTAAGAGAAACTGGTGATTGGCACTACCTCGGGATGAAAAGAGCTGGAGGTGACAGGAAGAGGGTTTGTGGGTCTGGTGTAACATTAGACAGTCAGCAGCCTTCCCCAGTCGTATGCCTTGTGACCAGCTCTTTCACAATGTCCTGGGTGGCCCGTCTGTGAGGCTGCCGGCTGTGCCCCTTCCTCTCCTATGGCGTTAACCACAGACAGGCTGGGAAATCCCAGCAGAGATCTGCCTTTTTCCATAGCTGGAGTGAGGGGCTGGTGGTCCCTGTGGGTGAGTTTAGTCTCTGCCATGGCCCTGGTGTGGGAAGGAGCTGTGGATGGCCAGGAAGGTAAGCTGAATGTGTCTCCTTGTGGGCCACCTGCCTTTTGTTAGGCTTCACCAAAGGTGGTGGTCCCCAGCCTCTTCCCTGACGAAGGATGTAGCCAGCAGCTGCGGGGTCTTTGGTGGGGTGGAGGAATGCTGGTCTTGAAGGCTGTCTCCTGCAGTGCTAGAAACCAGGTGATGTTTATGATCTTTATTTTGCTTTCATTTTTTCTGACTGATTAAATGCCCTGGAGTTATGGGGAGGAGGGGTCTGGGGACCTCTCTCTAGGAACAAGCGTGTGGCAGTGCAATAACCCCTGCATTGCCCTGGAGACCTACCTCACAGCGTGCTGTCAGCCTGCTGTACCAGGTGTAACGTTGTTTTCCTTCACCACCCCTCAGAAGTCCTTTAAACTGCTCACCGATGCTAAGAGATACTAGTCTGGACCCAGACAAAGCTGCTTTAGGCTAAGGACTTCAGCAGGCAGCATCCTGATAAAAGTGTTATTGGAGGACCTTGCCGAGATGGGAAGTCTCTGGGTCTCCTGCCACCAGCCCAGCAGCATGTCCAGGGCTCTGGGGACCTCACCGGTGGGAGCAGGAGTGCTGTCCTGAATGATGGAGCAGCTCGTCCCCCTCCCCCTGTACATACCTTCCTTTCATGCCCCTGAGCGAGCCGAGCCGTCCTCCCGCAGCCCCTTGCCTAACCAGTTCAGTGGAATGCCTTTCCCCAGATAGTCGCTGTGGTCAGAGTTTTCTTAACCTGGATCTGTCCCTCCCCACAAAAGGCAGAGAGAATTCCTTGCCTTTTATTTTATTTGTCCTTCCTCATCTTCTGCAAATCATGGTGGGGATTTGCTGTGTGTGGCTGGGTTAGGCACCGCTGAGCTCCCCGTAGGGTGGGTTTCTGCCCTGGGGACGGTGGTGTGGCTGCTTCAGACAGGGCTGCGTCCTTTCAGGTCTAGGTCCTCAGCTTCATGGACTGTGGGTGTCCCAAGCCTGGTGGCTACAGAAATTTTGGCGGTGCAACGTATGTTTTATAGTTTTAAAAGTGACAGCTTCAGCTCTGTAACTTTGTTGTTTTCCTCTGTGGAAAGAGAGGTGGAAGAAAAAGTAGGCTGTAGGAGAAACTGAATGTAGGACATGAAGGTGGTGAGGCACTTGTCCTCAGTCCTTGTGCCAATGACACATCTCGGAATTGGTATCTGATGCTTTCCGATGGGAACAAGAAACCTTTGCTGCTGTAGGCTCATGGAGGAGCTATCCCAGCCACCTTGGGCAGGGTACCTCCCCATGCCACAGACAACAAGCCGGAGAAGAGTGAGGTAGCCCCCACACATCTATCCTGGCCCAAGGTGGCCAGGGTAGCTGGTAGATCACTCCTGCATGCTCTCAGGATTAGCACTATGTAAATCAGTTCAGTAGTTTATATTTGGTGGCCATGCACTGAATTCATGGGTCCCTAGGAGCCCATCACCTATGCAAGCTGGGGGCTGTGGTCAAGATCAAGTGAGCAAAAAATATGATGGACAGACTTAAAAACAACCTCAACCCATTGTCCAGGAGGTAAGCCTGTTGCATCCTATCCAATGCTTTTAATATTAAAACGCAGGCTCTGATCTCTGTTAAATTTTAATTGCTTGATTAAAAGTGTTCTGCTGGGTCAGGAGAAAAGAACTCTACTTGCTGCAAGGTAAGGGCTGGAGAAGCAGATGAAAGCTGGCTAAGGGCTGATGGGACTGCAGGATGGGGAGGCCATCCCTGTGTACCAACAACAGGGCAGGGAGCTGGTGTTGCTGAGCGGTACAAGCAGAGTGTCTTAGTGCAAGGGCTGACTAACGCGTGGTGTGTGCTTCCCAGGGCTCTGGCAGGTGCCGTAGCCCTGCATTTTGTTGGGAAATGGTTTTGCACCTGGAGGATAAGGCAGATTTGATAAGTAGATGCATCAAAGTGGGTTGTGTGGCCACCTGTTTCCATGCCTAAGTATTCCCAGATTGACCATAGAAAGGAAGGAAGGACTTTATACAGCACAGGGATGTGATCAAAGCTTTTATTACTGTCTGGTTTGTGCTTGAGAGAGTTTGAGGCTTGCCAAGTTTCTCTTCTTTGTGGGTATTTGTTCGTTCCATAGCTGTGCAAAGAAAGTTGAGATTATGCAAAGGCATTTCCATAATGAGCAAATGCATTATTCTGTTGGAAGTTTCCCTCCAGCACATCTCTTGTTTGCAGTTGAACTCATAAGCTCTGCTAATTTAGGCTTGGTTTTGTAATCCTGCTGAATGTTTAATCTTCTGCAGTGTAGGTCTCTCCAAATAGTCTAATAATCTCATTTAGGACTGCAGATCCAAATCCAGAAATGGTCAATTCTTTCAAATAAAGGGTGCATGTAGAGAATGCATTTGTATGTTCGGTTTGGCCAAAGCCTGAAGACTTCTCTCATTCTGTGTATAGTAGGGCTCTAAAGACATATTTATGTTTCTTTTAAAATAATTTTTCACTAACTCCCTTTCCCGTGCTGTTTTGCCCAGATTCTGGCTGCAGACCAGGGCTGGCTGCATTTCTTTTTGTAGGAATGCAGCCAGTTGATGAGTATCATTACACCAAGTGTTTTATTTTTAATGCCGCTTCCCTGAATTCTCAATGGTATTGAAGAAAACCAATGCGCAATCTGTCTGCTGTGCTATAGATCATTTTGGAAGCATATTTAAAATTTTTTAAAATATTTCTGTCCTTTTAGTATCTTGCTTTACATTCATCTTAGGAGGCAATAAACTAATTTTCAGCTGAAAAGCACAAACTTACTGGAAGAGAGCCCTGTGTGATGGACTGTTTAGAGTTTGTTCTGGCCTGGCTCTTCTGGAGGCTGGGCTTTAAATCCCTGGCTCCTATTGCTACGAGCTCTTGAGGTGGAAGAGTGTTGCAATTGTGAGTCCTGTCATCTGCCTACATGCAAATACCTCCAAACAAAAGAAGCAGTTGCTTCAGAAAACATCTTCCCCAAGCAGGTAGGCCTGCCTCCAAAGGTTTCCGTGGTGCTGCACGTGCTCCTTGCTTAAGTATGGAGCAATAAGGTGTTAGCACTTATTTTGTATCTTGAAAAGGTCTGCACACTTAATTAAAAGGCATCTTGATCTTGGAGCAACAGACCATAGGCACTTTTGCCTCCAGTGCAAGTTTAAGGTTTATGTTGTCTTGCTGGGAACTTCACTGTATGGATAGCCTTTGCTTTTTTTTTTGGCTTTTTTTTTTTTTCCCTCTCCCCTTTTTTTTTTAAACTGTTAACATACTTTGCATTTTATTTGTTGGAAACACTTTGATTGGGTTAGAGCCTGTAAGCAGTAAACGCCTTGGGAAGCTGGCATTTCAGCAAACCACGAAGCACAGTTTGAACACCGACAGAAGTGAGGTGGTCATCCCCAAAGTTCCCATGCCTCTGAACTTTTTTATTTTTAAACCAAACTGGTGGTGGGAGGGAAATGAGGCCCTTCTCTCTTGTTATCTGGAAGTAGGGTAATGAATTGAGCTGCCCGTATCCAGTCAAAAGAAAACCTTGCCGTGCTTTGTGGTACCCCCTCTTTGTGGGGTGGGTAGAGAGCACCTCACCGTCCCGTTGCAAGCTGCAGTGCTGGCTGTGCCTGGGAGGGGTGGCCAGGCTCATGGGATGCTCCTTTCAGGCTAAGACAAACCTGGAGCACAGCCCTGGGAGCGTACCGCTCCCCTGCCTTGTCCAACAGGGAAGCAGTGTCTGCACCGCAGCAAGCTGTGGGGTGTAGCTTTTGTTTTTAAAGTCTTCTCTTGCATTAATTCAGATTCTTGCTTTGAAGAAAGTCTTATGCATCCAAAGTCTCGCTACATATGTTGCTTTGTGGTTCTGCAGATCCTGCCCACAGTCTTGTTAATAACTATTATTTTTTCCTCCAATATTTTTATGAGGACAGTTTTGGACTTGATAACGTTTTCCTCTGAATGTCTCTACCATCTGCTTTCCACCTCACTGTCGCTGATTTGATAGCATTTAAATTAACGAGGGAGTGAATTGTCAGGCAGTCACAGAAAATTAAATCAATATCTGTGAAGCGTAGATTAAGGAGTGGTTTGTGGCCTGGGTTAGTTCGCTCCCTGCTGAACAAACCCTTTGCTAATCAGCAACTGAATTTGCAGAGATTAATGAATGATCAAAGGAGTCTTCAGTAATGAGTGTAACTGTTGGCTCTAAAACCATGGACTTTTATTTCCAGCCTGCTTAAACTTAAGGAAGTGGTACCCTGAAGCACTCTTCTTCGTCTCTGAGGACATGGATGGGTATGGTGGACCTCATGGTGATGTCCAGGCTTGATTAAAATTAGACAAGTCAGAAACTGAAGTGATCAATCTTCTGGGGAAGGACTCTGGCCAAATAACTGAACGCTATGGCTGTTGCTGTACCAGTCGTGGATGTGGCACGTGAGAGCAGGCAGAGGACACCCAGACTAAGACCAGCACTGAGAAATTCAATGTTCCTGCACAGGAAACAAGCAACAAACAGACTCCCCATGTGCCTTGGGGTGTATGCCTCTCGGGGAGGCCCAACACACCAGGGCAATATAGAAAAACAGTGGTGTGCTCGCATGGGAAGTGTGAATGGTGATAGGTTGCAGGGTCAGGGTTTAAACAGACATTTGGGAGACCGTTCTTGAATTATTATAAACCGATTTATTTTTTTAATACTGGATTATTGTACAAGGGCTTGGGTGGGAGGCAGCTGGCGGCATAGCAGAGGGTGGCTGGAAAGAGCTGCTGTGATTGTGCATTTATGAACAGTTGTGTGTTTCCCAAGAGCAATCTGTAGTTTATACAAGATAAGGGAAAAACAACACTTTCGCCTCAGCTGCTTGTGCAAGAACAAACCTGGATGTCAACAGTTGCTCCTCTCTTGTAATTAAAAACAAAAGCTCTCTAATCTGTCACTATCTCCTGCTTTTCCCTTTCCCTGGCCGGAGCCCTCTGTCTCATACCAGGATGCAGGTTTGTGCCATCCCCCGTTCCACCTCCAGCTGGAGGGATGAGACTATTCATGCTGCTCAGGAGCAATTCTCATAAATTTTCAGGTGTAATTTTTTCTTTCTTTTGCAAAATATTTCACAACTGTGGTGGGGGAAGGTCAAGCATGCAGTGTTGAGCATCCAAAGGTCTTCATGAGGCAAAAATGCAATTTGAATATTGAAGGATATTATTCCAACAGGAGTTAGAGTTGCTGATGGCTGAGATTTGAACCTCCAAAGTCCCTTGGTCGTGTCTCCATGGTCAACTGTCTGCTGACCTGTGGTTTTGCACTCATCAGTGCAAAAGTGTCAGCTCAAGAGTTTGCTGGCCAGTGGTTTTGCAGGCTGATCTTGCAAAGATCTCTGTGTCCAGAGGGTTGTTTCCTTTTATCCCTAAGCATTTTTGGTGAAACCAACTGCTCTTTAAAGAGAGTTACTAGAGTACAAAAAAAAAAAAGTGGGAAAAATTAGATAAAAGGAGCACCAGGAATAAACAGGAACCACTTTTTGATGATAAATCATCTGTATGCTTGGTGTCGATGCATGGTACCTCAGCTGTGGGAAGTGTGTCCCTGCTGGCACTGTGGAGGGAATGACCTCCCTGGATGGGGTTGGAGGGGTTTTGGTTGTGCAGACAGTGGGGAAGGTGTTGGGACCTTGCATCATCTTGGCTGGAGAACTGAATCTCTCCAGAGGAGTATCTTGTTGTCTTATTAAATGGAGCTCGGCAGCCGCAGGGCAGAGTCCCCAGGGGCTGCGTGCACCCTTCCTAAACCAATATTGCACAGTGGTTGTGAAGGGAACTGGTTTTGTTTCACAACTCCTTTCTACCTTCCCTCTCCCTGCTCCCCCCACATAGCGTTATCTCCTGACATGATGCCATTAACTCTCTAATTAGCCCTAGGGGTGTTCTGGGGGAGATAATGAGGCTGTAGGAGCTCAAATAAGCAGCGTGCGCAGATGTTTACCCAGGGTCGGAGGGCAGGGCTGTTGTGACAGCGGATTGCCTCGGGGAGGGCATGCTCCTTGGGGGAAGGAGAAGCCGACCTCTGCCATGAGCAGGGCTCTCCTCCTGCCCTTGGTGAGTCCCTGTCTTTGCCCCACACTTTTAAAATGGGGGGAAAATGCAGTTTGGAGTCCTTGGAAGGAAGGACTGATCCTCAGTACTAAGCACTTGCAGCCGGGGTGTGTTTCTAGCTTGAAGATTCAATACACTTGGGTGCTTTCCAGAGGAAGTTCTGGGCATCAGACTCCTGGGTCAGTGGTGGGGAAGCCAGGAGGACACTGAATTTTTGCTTGTGACAACAGCAGAGCAGTTAACCCTGTGAGAGCGGGGGTGCCTGTGTCTCCCCTGCGTACGGGTGAGCTGTGCCTCCCAAGCAGATGATTTTTCTTTTTTTTCTTTTCTTTCGAAAGGGGAAAGCCCCTGTTTCAGTATGTGCTGGGTTCTTTTTCCCCTCTTCCTTGTGGTTTGAGCAATGAAGACCAACTCTGCATGAGTTTCAGGAAGGGACGGTGATTTTTATGGGTTTGGTATTTTGGTGTTTTGTTTTTTTTTTTTTTTTTTTTTCAAGTATTTTCTTTTTGCTCTTTAACCTGGCTGCCTGCTATTGCAGTCTATCACTTCTGTCCCTCTAAAGTCTTCACTGGAAAGATTCTCAAAGCCAATTGGCAGAGGCCTGTTTTTTGAGCATTCAGCAGTTATTCAGATGTGACCGAAAAAAAAAAAAAAACCAACCCTAAACCCCACATTCTATTTTTCCCTCCTCCTTCTGTTATCTCAGTCCTAATTTGTAAACATTTCTGAACTAAGTGAATCTCACAGTCCGTGGTGACGCAGTTGATCCAGATGCTATTTTTACGAGTGGAGAGGTCTCAGCAGATTTTTTTTTTCTTTGATCTGCAGGAAATTCTGCATGAACTACCTAACGCACAGGCAGGTGTGCGCACACACCCCTTCTACAAGAAATTACACAATCTCCAATTAACACTACAATTGTGGCAATGACATTTTTAATCTTCATGATTTAGCTCACTTACCTTGCATCTAGGAAGGATTATTGAGAACTTGCGAGTGGCACCGGTGAGAGAGGCTGGGATGAACTGTCTAACAGCACAGGGAAAATGCAGTCAAATGAACCTGAATCAGCAGTTTGACTTGGCCCATGCCTCATTTTAGAAACTTAGGGGTCTTGTTTGTGTATTATTTTGTTTTTCGGCATACCAGCAGGAGCCACAAAGCAGCTCTCTGGAATATCTGAGTCAGATCTAGGAGGGTTGCAGCTGGAACGCTCAAATCTAGCTAGCAATTATTTTTAGTTTCCTCAAGTATTGGAAGTAACTTGCTTTAAAGGGATTTCCTTTCCCAAGGATGAGCTGCTTTGCCTTTTTTAAGTTTGATGCAAGTGAGCATCCAAAGCATGAAGTGCCAGGCTTTGCACAACTCCTGATACTTTAGGCTGATTTTTTTATTTTCTAGCTTGTTCTTTCCTGTTCAGGTTGGGGGAGATGGACTGGAAGAATAGAGTTAAACCTTGTTCAGCTGGCCTCAATGTGAAGTAATTTTTTTTAACGTGTGAAAGGAGGGCCTTTGCTTGAATCTGCTTTTTTTTTTTTTTTT
>VXBL01002122.1:1695925-1733780 GCA_013400195.1 Aramus guarauna | reverse complement strand
TTTTTTTTTTTTTTTTTGGACTAGGCTAATTGGTATAATAATGTACAATCTCTATCTTCAAAGATTGTCTTGCCATGAGTTTCGACCATCACAGTTGCAACAAGACTAATGTTGGTGTTTCCCTTGGAGACCTGTCCAAAAGGCTCCTCAGATAAATGGTAACTATCACTGTCCCATTGCTGAGAAGTGAGTGTGCAGTTTGAGGAGGTGCGAGGTGTCCCTTTGGTTTGGTGACTCAGCCATTTAAGCATGAGCAGTTTTGGGGAGTCAAGTTTCCCTCTGAGAGCTTCTAAGAGATGCTGCCTCATCACTATTTGAAAAGCTCCTGGAGTGTCATTCTCTCCTTTTGCAGATGCAAAAATTTCACATAAATGAGTCTCCAACAACCTTTCTCATTGTAAGGTAGAAAGGCGAGGGATCAAACCTTTACTCTTCCCTTGTGCCATTGGTGCCTGTATGAATAGTCAAGGCATGACACCAGCCCGTGGGACAGGGGAAAGCATCTTATTGAGGGGGTTCATTTAGGTCTAAAGCCATTGAAATAAAGTCTGGAGTCCTGGGGTGATGAGGGGTACGCCTGTGTCTGGTCTGCATCATCATTGGTGGGCACAGTGTCTGGTGCATGCTCTGTTACCTCCTGCCACCCCTGTCAGGGTGGTGGTGGCCTCCTTTGTGTCACTGATTTGCAAAAAGCCACTTGTCCAGCATCCACTTCAAGGTGACTGCACAAGCTAATGCCTCTGAAACTCTGAGCCATGTTGGGGCTGTGTGTACAGGGGGCAGGGATTTGTGCTGACATGTCAATTTATTCATGTCATTTACACTTCTCCTCATGTTTGACATGCAGATCTCTTTGGATAAACTTCCACATATCTCTGCATAGTGCATCTGGGTGTTGCTTCACCCACAACCACCTCCAGCCACCTGTGGGGCAGAAGATAGCACATACCCAACACAACAGTGCTGCATTAATGACTTGGAAAAGGAGGATCTTCTGAGTTTCTTAACACAGCTAGTAACAGAGGTTTTTGCAATGACTGCCTACGGTTGGGAGATCTATGTATGTACCTTCTTCTCCTCTTTTCTTCCTCTCCATAGCTTTTGAACTTATGGGCCAGTATCAAAAACCTGACAGTATTCAGGGGTCAAAATGGTCCTCTGAGCATGGCATAACTTTTCCTCCCTATTAGCAGAAAATCCACAGGTGATGTTCAGCTCTGTGCAAGCTTTGCAGTGGTGCTGCAAAGTGGCCCGTTTGGCTAGCAGTGCTGGGGCTGCTCCCTGCAAACCTTGCCTGTATCTCCAGACTAGCGCTTGTGTGGCTTTTTGGCTTGTACCCATCTCTGAGATCAGGTAAGTGCATGAGGCATGGCCCTTGGTGTTAGGTGGTGCCAGGAAAGATGGAGAGGAGGGGCAGGGGGCTGCAGCAGCGGTCTGTTGAGTTGTTCCTGGGATATAGGCCATCTCCTGTGTGCTCAGCAGGGTCTTGCTGGTAGTTCAGGAGTGTTGGAGGTGTGTGTGGCCCCAGCCTGGGCTGGGATGTTTCTGTTGGTGGTAGGTAGGGCTCCCCTTGGCTGGGGAGGGCTTTGCGCTCCTCCCTGCAGCCGGTTCCTGGAAACACCTCATCACATTGTGCTCAGCAAGAGGAATTGGGAAGGTGCACTGGGAATGCTTGCAACCTTTTGCTTTTTTTTTTTCCCAGCTGTGTGCACAGGGTTAGAGATAAATGAGACACCCACCCTACTTCTCATGGCATGGAGGTGTTGCTGGGTAGGGAGGGCACTGCGATCCTCTGCTCTGTTTGCTCTGGTGTCGCTTCCTGCATGAAGATAGTTTTTTTCCACCATTTCATTAGTGGCAGTTTTGTGAATGCTCTGCCTGTCTCCAGCCTGGAGAGAGGGTGGTGCAAGCTTGCAGTGTCTTTTAATTCTCAGATGGGCAGGAAGTCAGTGATGGCTCCTTCTCCTGCTACGTGCTGGCGAAGGCAGCCCGGAGAGCCGTTAGAACCTTGAGCAGCACAGCCTGCTTACTTTCATCTCCCTGTGACCCTGGAGTGCCCTCCCAGTGTGCCCAGAGAAGTTGGGGTTAAATGATGCCCAAAGACGGGGGAGTCGGCATGGCAGGGAGCAGCAGCTCCTGGGCAGAGGCTGGGCTGCAGGGAGGCATTGAGGCCACGGGTGGGTTGCAGACCTGCCGGGGACCCCTCTCCCACTGCTGCAAAGCACCTGTGGGTCGGTCGCTCACCACCCACAGAGGTCTGGTGTTTGCTGTGAGTGCTCGCAGTTCGTGTGGGTACGCAGCAGTTAGGCACCAGTCTGCTTCACCGCAGGTCCTCAAATAAAAGTCTGAAGCTCTGTCGCCAGGCTGGGAGGGCAGGCGGCCGCTCTCTGATCTGGATGTTTGGTTTCCTCTCTTCCCCCTCCCCACCCCTTTAAAAAGGTGTTTTGTTTCCCCTTGCTCGATGGCGCTTACCCTGCTCTTTGGGAGCAGGCAAAACCAGACGGCTTTTGTTCTCGCCGTGCATCCTGCTCGTTCGGCGGGACGGCGGCAGCCCCCTTCCAGCGAGGCGTTGCGGGGCGGCTGGGGTGAGCCAGCTCCGCTCCCGGAGGGCGGCTGGTGCTGGCACAGCCCAGACCTCGCACCGCCGGCACGCTGCGGCCATCTGCGCTCGGGATACCGGGGCAGGATGGGGGATGTTGTCGGCTTGTTCGGAATAAAGTCACAGCAGGGCTGTTTTGACCTGCCTGTCTGCTCGCTCTGTTCTCCCACAGATTGAGTCTCAGCTAAGTTTTTCTCTTATCCTTTCAAAATCTTTAGTTTGCTGTGGGCACGGTGTCCAGGTGGTTTTTACTGAGCAGTACCCAACAATTTCTCCCATATAATAATTCAAAATCATGAGTCCCTTTGTGTGACTTTGGGTGCTTTTTTCCATTTTTTTTAACATTTCCAGTTTTAAATGAGATTGTTTTAAGGCTTATTACTGTGGTGTGAGGGAGAAGTAATTGCAAAGGAAAAAGAAATGTATCTGCAGTGATGTCCTGTGAACACAGGATCTGTTGGCTGTGAGTGTGGATGAAAGCACACAAATGACAGAGCATGTAGCTGGGTTACAGTGTGTGAAAGAGCGATTGCTTCTCAGAAAGATCCTTGTGGGTTTTGTCCAAAACCTGCGTGCTACAGCCGGAGGCTCGACTGTGTTACTGCATCGCTGGGCTCGAGCCTTACATCTTGATGTCTCCCTGAACTTTTTGGGCTTCTGGTAGCAGCAAAGCCCATGCCTGAAGAAAACCCTGGAGTCTTCTCAGAAAATAAATAAATAGGAGAAGTTTCTTGGAGCAACTCCTTTGGAGCAACTCCATGGCTGTCGTTTGAGTTCCCAAACTTTTAGAAAAGTGACAGGGGATAGTTAGTGTTTCCTTTCTTTATCTCTTTTTTCTTTTTCTTTTTTTTTTTTTCCCGTTTCCCCCCCTTTCCTTCCCTTTGCTTTTTAGAGATTGGTGATAAGGAATTCTAACTACTTAATGAGCTGGGAGAGGCCTCTCTCCATTGGAGTGGAGGACTCCAGGTGGCACTTTGACAGATTGGACAGGTAAGGCAGGAGAGCCCCACCTCCTCCTCCTTCCCTCTAGTTAGGTATATAAGGGAAACTTCAATTATGCAGAGAGGCACACTCCGAGTCCTGTTATCTTCCAAGTAGCATCACATATTTTTAGGGTCTTCTAGGGGGTGGGAGGTGTTTGTCAAAATCCTGGAGCCAGAAGAAAGAACAGCAGCATTGATCAATTTGACTGCTAACATGTTGTACCTGGAAAACAATGCCCAGTCCCAGTATAGCGAGGTAAGGATTCTAGGTTTGAGCTATCATATCTTTAATATATTTTTATTTTTAGTGAACGCGTACGATTTCTTCACCCCGGTAGTCCTGAAGTTAGGTGTGGAGTATACCTCTGGGTTTTTTGAAAGTTCTGCATTTTACAATGGGAAACAGAGTTTGCTGGGCTTGATACTGGAATGAGAGTGAACTTTGAATCTTTACATTTGGGACAGCGAATTTCTTGTGGGAACCTAGATCAGCCGAACATAATTTTCTTTCAATGGAGAGGCAAGCCAAAGCAGTCAGTTACTGTGGATAATGCATACGGATTGCTGTAGCAGCCTGCATAGTATCTGTGTTGACTGCATTGTAACTCATTTACTGGTCTTTTATTGCCAAAATTGCTGCTTATTGTTAAAAGTGGATGGTATCTAGGAAATAAACAAAAATGCATTGTAAACCCTTTCTTAAGTTACTTTTCTTAAGTAAAATAATATGCAAAGGTTCTCTGCTGCAAACGTTGCATTAGTATTCACACCAATAAGTCTCTTACACCGTGCTGTTAAAAAAGCTATTAACAGCCTCATGACTTACAGCAGCAGCAAGTTTTTTTTTATACGAGGTGTTTGTCTAAACATATGAGCACGAATGCGCGTACAATGGATGCATTTTACTTTCTACAGCCCTTTGCACCACATGGGTGCGAGTGGAACGCAAACTTCAGATGCATTTTTTTTCCCTGTTTGGTTTGGGTTTTTTGTTTTGGTTTTTTTTTTTTTTTTTAAATTTAATTCTTTTTAACCAACTGGGTCAATGCTTTGTAAGGTGGAAGTGGAGAGAATTGCCACACGCTGTGCAAATCTTTGAGGAAGTTACCTGGGGTTGAGGGAGATCTAACGACAATATTGGTTTACATTCCAGCGGAGACAGCAGCTGTGTTGACACTCGTCAGAATGGCAACACAGCAAAAGCTCTGTGTGTGTGAGTGTGCGCGCGCGTGTGTATTCCTGGTGAAAATGCTTCAAGTGGAGGGGCACGGGGTGCGAGACCTGAAGCAGACAGAAGCTCAGCCACTTGGAAAAGAAAACAAAATAGGAATTGCAAGGCCAGGAGCACAGCTAGGAAATGAGATAGCTGGCGGGGAAAAGACTTTTAAAAGTACACTTGGGGCTGGGATGGCAGGTTTGCGACTCGGGGAGAGCGAGGGGTAAACTGAAACCGGCGTGCTTGCCCTGTCCCCCCTTCCGCAGGGAGCACAAACACCCAGCGTGCACGCGGTTCCTAGCTGCTGCGGCCATGCAGAAGACCCAAATTGGTGCCTTTTTTTTTTTTTTTCCCCTCTTTAGGTTAATTATAAACTCTTAAATGTGGAGAGAGCACTTTTCGGAGTGTTTGCTTGGCATTATTTGTCTGCTGCTATCTGATCAACTTTCGCTGAATAGCAGCGGCGGGGCTGTGGAGTCCCTATGGTTGACTTACTGGGCTCATCTGTCAGAAGCAATGCGCTCAGGAGCGTTCTCGCTCCGCTTAAATGCCGCTCATCACTGTTGCTGTCAGGGGAGGCTTTTTAAAACGGCTTTGGCTCAGATTTTTTTTTTTCTTCTCCCATCCCCCTTTCTCCTCCTTGGATTTGAACATGGTGCACTGACTTTGTTCATCCAGCAAAGTATTGTACACTAGGGAAAGAAAACCCGCTTAGCATTGACTTGGCTTTATTTCTGAGAGAAACCAGAGTTTCTAAGGACTTGTCTTGAGAGATGGAGACTTGTTAAAGCTCAATTAAAATATATTGGTGATGATGAACCTTGCCTGAAAAAATGATGTGGGCTTTGGCGTGGTCTCCTTAAAAAAAGTAAGAAAGAGGAGGGGGGTGGGAAAAGCTCGCAGTGTGGAAATAGAAACAGCAATTTGTTGCAACTGGTGCTTGCTGGAGTTCAGATTTTGGAGCTGGACTGGGCAGAAGGCAGCCATACCAAATCATGAAAACCTTGGTATAAACTACAGTTTGGGTTTAAAGACAGACAAAGAGAGGGGGAAGTAATTTTCTTCCCCTCCCCCCCCACCATTGAAATAAAATTTTAAAATAGAGGGCAGTTCCCTCCCACCTGAAGCCCATTCTTTGGGGTGCTTTGCCCAGGCACCCCAGGATGCTCACTGCCCGCTTGCAGATGCCGTGCTCTGCCCTCTGCACCCGCCGGTGGTGTGTCGCTCTCCACCCCGCAGCCTGGGAACCGGCCCTTGCGCAACCCCGGCACAGGCTGCATGGTTAGGGCGGCGAGCTCGCACCATCGCCCATGGCCCTGTGGCACCCATGCCTGCAAGCGCAGTGCTGAATGCGGTGGTGAGATGAAGAGTTCCTCCCAAATGGGTAAATCTGGTTGAGAAAAGCTGAGAGAGAGGAGAAGGGTGTTGAAGTGAATCACAGCCCTGAAAAGCCAGAGGTGGAACCTGCCCCAACCACTTTTCCAGCTTAATCTAACCCAGCATTTGATCTGGGTCGACTATAAGAACGATTAAGCTCTTTGCTGGCAGAGTACTGGACTTGATGACCCTGGAGATCTGTTCCTGTGTGTTTATGAGTAGGAGATGTGAAAAGGAGAGAGACATCGGGGTGGTTATAATGGAGTGATGAAGTGCTGGTAACAGGAACCCTTTGGATCTCATTGTGTCTTCCTACCTCATCTCCACATCTGGAATTTTAGGTGTTGGGGGGCAACGGGACGGCATGACGTGCACAAACTTGGGTGTGAAGAGGGTATCTGCAAGTTTGTCCAGTCTTGTCCAACTTTCCTGGGTGCTGGGAGGGGAGGGAGGATGAGACTGATAGAGATTCCCTCTGGGGATTCTGGATTCTTCTGCAGTTTGGCTGAGATGATATAGAGTTTGGAGTGTTTGCTAAAATCAAGTTAAAGCATTGCCAAAAGAATAAACACATGGTGTTCAAACACTGATAAGAAATATGTGCTGTGAGTTTTGATTATATCCTTCAGTCTTCCCAAAGATCTTCCTGCTCTTTGTGGGAGAGAGACAAATTAAAGAATCTCTTTCCGTTAAGATTTTTATCGTAGTTTGAGAGAGGAGTGGGGGAAACTGGTTTTATACTAAAACATGTTGTGCTCTGCTCTAAAGCTTTTTGGTAGCATTTCTTCACACTGGAAATTAAGAAAAACTGTATACAGATTGCTGCAAATATCTTTGAGGTTTAGAATACCCTGTTCAGAAGGGGGCATTCTTAGGTTTTGTGGTTTTTTCCCCCCTTAGCTTTTTAAATAATAATTCATATATGTGTGTTTGAGCTGTAGTGCCCTCGATGTGAGTCCTTCCTCTTTGCAGGAGCAGACACATGGGTCTCTTGGGTGGCTTGGAAGGATGTCCTGAGGGAGCTGGACCTCCTTAGTGAGAGGAACATTTCTTGCACCTGTCTGGAACATTGGTTCAGCAAACATTAGTTTGAGGAATCTGGGAACTGAGCTATAGCTCATTTTTGAGCATCAGTTTCATTGGTGTGCAGTAGAAGTGTGACTGGGGTTTATTATCCTTGCTGTCAGCCTGGATTTGGCTGCGAACCACTGAAGAGGACAAAGCTACGGCCCCTCTGGTGCTGCTTTCCTTGACTGGTTTTGCCACATAGTAGTGGTCATCCCAACTGCATTTAGCAAAGGCTTTTCCATCCTCCCACCCCTTCTCTGTGGTCCTCTGCCAAACCCGGGGCGAAGGAAGCAGTCTCTGAGTGACACTGCTTGGTCGCTGCCCAGGAAAGCAGCCCCTCCGCTCCCTTCCTCTAGTCTGGAGGTACCAGGGAGAAAGGCTCATCAGTGCAGTACCCTCTGTGTCCCATATCTTGTCCTATGAGAACATGAAAGCACTTGGATGGATGCTATATGAAGTCTAATGAGTTTTTCAAGGTAGGTTTTGAGCCTCTCTCCTGGTCCTTCCTCCTTCTAGTTGTGACAATGTCTCAGGGTTCTGCTGGCTCCAAGTAGGGAAACAACTCCCAATCCGCAGGAGGAAACCTCTTCCTGAACTCTACAGGGTTCAGGTACAAGTGCCGTACCTTTTGGTGGCCTCTGTTTATAGAAATGGTATCAACACCCCACACGTTTGGGCACAGTCTCTCATTAGGAGCAAGAAATAAGGAGATGTGTTGGGGGGTTGTGTTCCTTGATGGTGTCCAGCTGCAATTGCAGTTACACTTCTTATGTATCCATCCTTCGTTCTTGCTGTAATTGCACTTCAGGGACTAAAGTTTTTGTCATGTGACATCTTCTGTGCAGCCTTGTAAAGTATGTCTTGTCCTTGGGCTGCAATGACCTTCTGCAAGAATGTGGAGGCCCTGCATAACCAGGTACCTTTAAGAGGTTTTAAATCTGCAGCCCAATTGCAAAAGTTTAACCTGAGATAGAAAAACCTAAGGTTAGATATGCTTGTATCTTTTGTTTGGAGAGACTAATTGGATGCTACTGCCATGTTTGGGTCTGCCGATGAAGAGATTGAAGCTGTCTAGGGAGATGGGCAGTGGGAAGGTGAGACCTGCCTCTTGCCGTGTGCTCCCATCTCCCTCCTGGCTGAAACAAGAGGACCACTCTGGGGAGAAATGCAGGGAAGGGCAAGAGTTGAGTGTGTTTCTAACAGGGGTCCAACTACTTATTAGAGCAGGTTTGTCGTGCCATGGATGCTCTTCTGTTGTTTCATAATAGGGTACTGAAAAATTTTGGTGATATCTGTCTTGACAGTAGAGGTAACGTGACCCCCGCATCGAGCAGTGAGTCTGGGATGTTACCTGGAGGAAATCCTCTCCCTGCTTGAGATGGAGGGACTGGACCTCAGCAGTCTAAGGCCGCGGGTGTAGTCCAGAAATAAGTAACTGTAACCTGCATGTGGGTGGAAAGAATAAATGAGTGTGTCCTTTAATAGACAAAAAAAACCCCTGATGACGTTCTGTCAGTCTGCACAGCTTTAACTTCTCGGTGTGCAGCATGCAGTACTTCTGCGGAAATCAGGATAGTTTAGCTTTGCGTAAAATGTTATTGTTCGGTAACACAGGTTTTGCAGTTTGCACAGTAACGTAATACATTAGGCATCAGATTAGAAATTGTATCTCCATTTTACAGTGTTCTGTGCTCAAAACAAGGGTTAATAAGCAATATGAAATTAGGGACAGGGGACCTTAGTTGCTGGAAAATTGTTACCTTGCTTCATTTGTCAAGAAACTAATAGCAGATATTCTTTAGAATGAAAAGGCTTTCACCGTGAGAGATGGAAAAGAGCTGCTGTTGCAGTGCAGCGAGGATGTTTTACGTATTGAACCGGTTGTTGGAACTGATGAGCTGTTTTTGTTTGCTGTAAATTGGTCTCAATTGAGACAGGATGAAATTATCCATATACTTTCTGTTTAGGATTATTCCTTGGAATACAAGAACTGTTGTTTTGACTGGTTATTTTTACCAGTCGGATGGTTTGAATCTTCCATAATGTCACTAACACCTGAATTCTCTGACTTCTTCTGATGCAAGCCCAGTTATGTTATTGCCTGGCTCCCTCAGGAGCTGTTTTTCTTTCTTTCTACTTTGTCTTTTTTAATAACAAAGTAACGGTTTTAAGTCAAGTGAAAATGCTTTTCTTTTCTCCTTGTCCCTGAGAGCAGAGAAACAACAGAAGGAAGCTTTGTCTGCCTTGTGTGTGTTTCAGCCCATCTGGTGGTGACCTTTTGGGTTGTGTCTGCCAAGTTATGCCTAGCGGAAGGGTTTATTTCCAGTCGTGGCTCTGTTTTTTCTGAGAGACAGAGGCTTCACTAGTTCCATGAGGAAGACATGGCATCTGCAACAGGAAAGCTGTGGATGTGGCATATGAGAAGGTGTAAACCAGGTGCTTTGTGCCTTTTTTTTTTTTTCCTCTGGGAGATGTTGGCTATAACTAGTGGAGAAACTACTTATTTCATTATCGTGAAGGGCTGAATAAAAGCGGGTGTTGCCTGGCTCAAGGCAAATTTTAAATTCTATTTACAAAATGTTCCCACTGAAAAAAAAAAAGTAATCTGGAAACGCTTCAGAAAGGAGCTCTTGCACCGATGGATTTGCACTAGACACTATTAAGCCCTGTTATTTTTCTGGCACTGCCTCCAACGCCTCTTGAGAATGTGCCGAGTAGGCAATAAAATGAATGCAACTCTTTTAAAGTGAGGTTGCATAAATCATCAGAAAGGAGAGGAGCTTCTCATACCAGCAGCAACACTCCACTCCATCCTCTCCAGCAGGGAAGTGAGCTCAAGCTCTTTGTTTGTGCCACTTGGCCTGGATTAATGTCAAGTCACTCTTGGTATGAAGTGGAATTAAGAGGAAAATAATTTCTCTCCAAGAGTGTTGAGGCTCAACTTTTTTTCACTTGCACATGTTTTCTATGTTGTCTGCTGTCTCGGTGCCATGATCGCTTTGCAGTCCCTTGAGAACTAAGCAAGGCCATGATCTCTAGAGTGATCCGCGAGCTCAACAATGATTAGGCATGTGGGTGGGTCTCTCCAAGTGAATAACCTTGCTGTTCTTCAAAAACTTCCTGTTTTGTTTTGTTTTCTTCAGTTATATTAAATAATTTCTGAGAAATCTTCCAGTTTTTAGTCTCCCAAATGGACTTTTCCATCAGAGCTTTGCTGTGCTGGGAGAAGATGCTGTACTGTCAGAGGGCTTAGAGACCTGCTTTCCAGTTGGGGCAAACCATGGGATAAAACCTTAGCAGGTCGGCCCAGGACAGAGTTTGCAGGTTGTGATTCGGCTGCGAGCTACTGCGAAGGAAGTGTAATGAAATGTAGGGGTGAACCTATTTCCTATAAACAGACTGGCTCCTGGGGGAGAGTCCCAACTCTCTTCTAACGACGATCCTGTGAGAAGCTTTCCAGGTTTAGCTTAGCTGCTTGCAGTTACCTTGAGCAAGTAGCAAATAGAGAAGGATGGGATTTAAGACAATTTGGGTTTTATTTCTGTAAGGCTTCTAATATAAGGAGCAAAATCAGTAAGAAATGACTGTACAGGAAGTGTCAGATAAGATACATGAAAGCTTTAGTTCCTTGGTGTTGACAAAGAAAACTTGAATCCTCTTTGGGAACTTGAATCTAAACTTAATGATTTTGTATGAAATTATTGACAGTTGTTATGAGCTCCATGCACAAGCAAGCAACAAAACCATGGGATATGTATTTTTTTTTTTTTTATTTATACCAGGTTTGAATCATTTGGGAGTTGATCCAAGAACACTCAATGATATCTTGTATTTTTGTAAATCCCCTGCCGCTGCTATTTCCCCTGAAGTCTTAATGGTACAACTAAAGGAGCAGTGTTTGAACCAGGATGTGTGTGCTGGTATCTAGAATAGATGGCTCGAGGTGTGATGTATTTCTGGGCTTGTGCTCAGTCGTCCGCTCTGTTTGGAAGTGGACCCAAGTGGCAAGGCTGAGCATGCTGGAAAACTAATGCATTGATTGGAGCCCAGCAGCCTCTTGGGATTGATTCCAGAGTTTGGATCCGGATTAAACTTCCCCCCAAGGACTTTGGGAAGTGGTATACAAGGGGACCTGGTGAAATTTGAGATGAGTCCAACTTCCTCAAGATGGCAAGAAGATGAATGTTTTTACCAAGGGCAAGAGAGTGGGAGGAAACGCCCAGTTTAGGGAGGGAAGGGGAAATATTTTATGGTGGGGTAGTGTCTGGGAATGAAAGGGATGGATTGTGTCTCAGCAGATATGAATCTTTCAGTTTTAATCCACATCTAGGAAGTAAATACAAAGAATCTTACCGACTTCTGGGAATGGGGAGAGGGGAGGAGGTGCAGCACTGGGCTTTTCGGCTGCGCTGCTGAGGCAGACATCGCTGTGCTGCAGAGCTGCCGTCCAGCTGCGTAAGGGATCTGAAGCACAGGGCTGGTGCTGAGCTGAAGAGAACAATAGGAATAGGTGGATGTGCTCTCTCAGCCTGTAGCTTTACAGGACTTAAGCATGCTGCCAACACAAGTGTCAAGTCAGCAGGTGGATCTCTCTGCTGCATGGGAAATGACTTAAAGTATTTAATTATTTTGCTTGGGTGTCTTTTTTTAAAGTAATGTCGTGACGTCTTTGTGCATCACAGAATACTTCTTGGGGGTGTGATTGCTCAAAGAAAAGAATAAAATTCTAATTGCTCTGGAAAGTTTGGATGCTACAGACTTAAGTTGTGTCTCTGAGTTCCTCAATAGCCTCTGCAAGCCTTTACTGTAATTTCTCGCTGCTGCAGTTTTATTCTGCATTTTATCCATGGCATAAGAACTGACTCCCTCAGGAGTGCTGGTGGTGACTGAAAAGAATTAAATAGATGAGTGAATTTCCCTCCACTCTTTCAGCAGCAGATAAGTGTGCAAGAAGTCCTTAAAAAGGAAATTAGAACACTCACTGGCTAGGTGTCATCTAATATTTTGTAAACAGGAAACTACAGCTTGAATACTAACGTGAGAAAGCTGTTGAGATGAGCCTTTGTCAGTCCACTGCGCTGTGTGTCCGAAAGGAACTGTAAATGTAGGGCGTTTAATGTGGTATTGGTTGGAAATGAGCGGGTATGTTTTTACTCCAGAAAATGTGGAAGAACACCTCTCTGTCTTTTAACTATCAAAATCACATGCAGTCAGGGTAACTGTGGAGGGAAATCGCTAGAAATTCCTGGCGGTTAGCGTAGCTAACTTGCTTATTGCAAGAAGCAGCCGCTAAAATGATGGAAAGTCTGTTTGGGCTGAAAATGTTCCTGTCCCTCTGTTAATGTGAGCGATTCAATATCGAACGATGAATCTATCAGCTTCTCGGTTTGGATAGTGAAAGGTCTGTCCAGTTGAGTACCTCAAATGTAGATCTCCGAAGCTGTGCCTTGTATACGTGACCATGGCACGATGCGTTTCAGTGTCTGCTGAAGTCAGCAGTATTGGACAGGGAGGGAAGCACTGAGACGTGGGTTTGGCTGTGCTGTTAGACATTGGAGATCCCATACCAGAGAGCCCTGTGGAAATCCTGGGATATGTGATAACGTGATTTAAATGGTTGGGGAAGATATTCTTGATGGTTGTAAGGCTGATGAAGCGAAGTCACTGTGGAAGAAGCACTGCCTTTGCATGCACATTGTGTCTGTATACGTGCACACACCCCGGCCTCCCAAACACCAGCTTTTGGGCCTGGTGTAGGCACAGCCTGGCACCTTTGGAAAAACACTGTATAAAGCTCCTGCTCACTTCTTAGGAGTAGGCTGCACCAGCGATGTGAAGCTGTCTTTGACGTGTACCGCAGAGGGAGGGAGGTTAGGGTGGTCTCCTGGCTTCGTGCACGCTGCTGTACTGAACCCTAACAGATCCTGGGTGCAGGCAACGTCAGCTTGGTGCGGGTCAGGAGCTGCTTTAATATATCAAATAAAGTGTTGGAAGGCAAAGCCCTTTTGTTCTCTGCAGTTGGGGCATAATCAAAATTTGGCAGCTAGTCCTCTTGACTCCCCACTCAATCTTGAAAGCTTCTCAGTCTCCTTTTGGTGTTTCAGGCTTTTGAGAACATCTCCAGGAGTTTTCTTGCCTGATTTGGACAGATGAAATAGCCAAATACAATAGAAAACCCAGTAGATCTTCCTTTTAATCTATAGGGACTCTCGTGCTGCAGTGTAACCCTCTTCCTTTTCTTGCTCTAACTTGTTTTAATTTGCCCTTTGCCCTCCTATACCTCTTATGAATTCTTATATTTCGTAGTTGCACCANGGGGGGGGGGGAGGGGTATGTGTTTAACTGCCTGACTTATTTAACTTGCAGATGATCTGATTTTCTTGTTCTGACTAAAATGCTGCCTAACTGGAGTATTTTACCTTGGTGTCTGAAAGTTTGCGTATTCTGATTTTATTGAGCATAACGATGAATTTGGGAGCTGATTTCAACTCCTGGTGCTATTCTGGCCCTGATTATTCAAGGTGTGCCCTATGACCATACGTTAGTGGTTACAGTGTCTGCAGCCCTTCACTGCGGATGACACACAGATATCCTGTCCAGCCTAATGCTGCCCTCTCAACACAATAAAATGCTGCATGTCTGAAATGGCTGATAATGATCGACTGGTTACTGTCCTGTAAAGAGTTCAAGAAACAAGGCAGCTTTAATTCACTACTGGACTTTTCCTCTCCAGTCCCTGCTTCTCCTCCCCGCCTCCCCCTTTGTATTTCAATTGATTCCTATTATATTAAAGATTTATTTTTATTTTTTACCTGACTTTTCAATATTGCTGTACAAATTTAGCACATAAGATTTCTGGACACGCTGCAAAGCTGTAATCCTACAGCTGCTCTTAGCTGTTGAAATCAGGCAAAAATGTCTTGCTGAAATCTTGCAGTCTTTTTTTCTGTTTTTCCTGATGTAGGTCTTTGTCTTCAGTTATGTTTACATCTCTTGGGAGTGTGAGAAGGTGCCTTTCTAAATCGTCTGTACTTTATGGCTCTTCAGATCTTTGTTGACATTGTGTTGTCCAGCTGGTAACAGGAGAACATAGGAAGCTCTTGGCCTCTGTTTTAGTTTTAGGAAGCTGAATGTTTGGGTTATTAATCAATTTGCTTTAAGATCATGGAGTTATGAGATGCCAGAAATCATGAGAAATCATAGAAATGACATTGTGTGATTTTTCTATTCCCCCCCCCCCAATGTTTTCCAATTACATGTCAGATAAAGTGCTGTGCACAAGCTCAGAGTAAAGAAATGACTGTCTGTGCAGGGAGGTGGATCTTGGACTTTTTCCTGTTTTAAACTGTTTGAATTTTCAAAATAACTAAGCATAGCCTAGATACTCTAATGAAAGCCTGCATAAAATGATCTGACTTTCAGAAATTGTTTTCTACACAAGGAGAAGAGCCCAGTTCAGATTTTCTTCTTTTCTTTTTTTTGTTAAAAATATTAAAATACAGCTCTAGGGAAGTCGATATTATTTTTGTATGCATTGGAAAATACTTAAAAACACTTACACAATGTAGGATATCCAGACTTAATAGTTGTGTGAAGTGGGATGCACTGTCATTCTGATAATCCTTGAATTAGACAAGCTCTTTTACGTGAACCTGTGGCAGGTGGTAGGAGTCAGGAATTACAGGCATTCCTGCTTTGGGCTGTGCTTGTTTTAAAAGGCACCCTGCTTCTGGCTGAAAAATACTTCTTGCTGAGTTAAAGTAAATGAATTAACCAAGGGGCAAAATTCAGAGTTTAGCTAAAAGCGAAAACAATTACAGCTGGAGGGAACAATGCAACTCCAAAGCTTATAGCCTTTATGGGTGGACAGAAACTTGCCCTCAAGTTGCTTTTAATGAATTTGTGTTATTCTCCAAACCTACAAATACCTGCATATGTCAACTTTTACTTGGGCAAGAATTCGACAGAACCGTGTCTGAATGGAAACACGTGGGCTGCAGCCTTACTGGGTATGGCTGTTAAAATCGTGCCGGTTGTGTTAACCGAAAGGGTGTAGATGTGGCGTGATGTGCAGACTGGAATAGCTAATCCCAGTGAAATTCACCCAGAAGTTCCTCCCTCTCCCTAGTATACAAACCATAATGGTTTTTCAAGTGTGATGGTGTGTGTTTTGTGAGGATTTTTGTTTGCTTCACGTTTGTGTCTTTTCTCTTTTTTTTTTTTTTTTTTCTTCTTTCCAGCTGGGTGAAATAGGACTCTATTTTCTTTAGGTTGTGCTTTATGTGTTTAGGTGGTGTTGGAGGGTGTCCAGATGACCTGCTGGGGTTATCTTAATACTTCACATGAAATACCTTGCAGGACTAGATATATATATATAGTTCAAGATTGTAGTACATATAAACACACTTTTTTAGAGGAGGCTTACCACCTTTGGAAGGAGAATTTTTTTCTTTAATATTCTTGAATTTAATTTCTTAATATTGCCATGGTCATGCTTATTGTATAGACCAATAGATCCCAAATAGTTGCCCTTCTAAATAACACTTGAGATAGTATGCAGAAATATTTTTCTCCCTACTTACAGGTGGGATTGAGTTAAGGAGACATTAAATGTTTAGTTATACTGCAGCATAAGAGCCAGGACAAGAGTTACTGACTCCAGGGCCCCTTCTAGTCCAACATACTCCATCACGCTGGGAACCTTTAATGCTATTGGGATGTGAAATAGTCTTCTCTCTTCCTGGAAAAAGCAATGACCCAACAGTAAGATTACTCAAAGCAGATTGATGAGTTGTTGGGGTTTGGGTAGTTTTTTTCAATAGTGCTAAAAACTGTGACCCATGGTAACTAGAGCTTAGGAGCTATAGTGCCTGGGAACCTATCTTGGTAATTGTTCATATCTTTGGTTCAACCAAAGTTATTTGCTCCCTCATTCTTCATATTGAGTATATGGTGCACACTATCATTTTATCTGCGGGCTTCCGAGTGTTTGATGTATTTAGCTGCACAGTAGCTCTGGCTTAAAACCTCTTCAAAATAGATGTATGGGATTTTGTTTTCCCTTTTAGAAATGGAGCTGGAGGGAGTGCAGAGGCAGTGAGATCTGCTGCTGGCACCCCGGCTCTCCATGGGGATCTGAGCCTGAGCTGGTGTTGAAATGACTGTATATGTCTTCCTCTTATGGCTTGTGGACCAGAGCGATGTCTGAACTGAGTTTGTTCCTCCTGAAAGGAGTGCAGTCCAGTTGTACGTGAGTTGGGTGGAAAGTCTGACGCATAAAGAAGTTTTTCGGTCTCTTTTTTTTTTTTATGAGAAAAGAGTCTAGAGATGCAAACCAAATCACACCTTTCATTGCGATGAGTGAGTTAGATATCTCTTTCAGCTTCAGCCCTGATCTTAGCTGAGGGGCATGGGTGGAGCCCTTTATTTCTTGGCATTTCTTTTTAATGGCACAAGCAGTGCACCTACATCAGGTATTGTATCACCTGCCTTCTGAGCAACTGGCAAAGCTGCGCAGTCTTGCAGTCAGTAATATCTTGATTAATAATTATGATAGAAGCACTTATGTTTAGCTCAAGTGCTTTATTTCCACCTACTAAGATCCTTTACTTAGGAAGGTTTGAAAAATTAAGTCGACTTAAAATTTTCTTCATGCATTTGAGGTGTCTGTCTTCTGAATTGGATCAGGCATGCTGGAAAACATTTATCCTGCTGCTTTTGAGAGCTGCTCTCCAACAGGAATCTGAATCTTTATCTGGTCCAGCACTGAAATACTGCTATAAGCTGCTTCTTACCAGTACTGCAACTGTTAGCCTTGGTGCATCAGCTGTGGTGCAGTTAAGGACAAAACACAGAATTAGCAAAGCGCCTTGCAAAATCTTGTTGCTAACAACCATGGTAGCATATTAGTTTCATCATCTCTTGTCTTTGGAGAATAAACACAAGTGGTGGTGTTTTGCAAAACTTTTGGAGTAGCTGGACAATGCTCTTTAGCTGCATAAATACAGCAGTAAAAATTAAAATTTTGTCAGTGTGTGTGCGTGACAGATGCATGTTCTTTCGGAGATAGAGAGAAGGGGCTCGAAGGGGTGGAGGCATCTAGGTGTTCTACACCCAAAGATGGTAACTTTTATTTTCTCAAGTGTAAAAACTCTCAAAACTTTTTCTGGGAGGTTGATAACTGGGTAGTTAATAGCTAGGGCTGTGTATTTTAGGGGATTTTTGGTGTGGAAGTCCCCTTGAGAACTTTACTTGCGTTACTTCCCTCGTGCCGTTGTACTGGGGGTCTCTGCTGATCCATCTCATAATATTATCAATTAACATGACGGGCTCAGAAGCAGGCTGTGCCCAAAGAACTGGGGGTGGGTTATTGCTGCAGGGCAGGATGAGAAGGGTCCCGGTTCGGGAGGGCTGGGGAATATTCCCTGGCACATCAGCTCTGCCGTGCGCGGTGGAGCATTTGCATTGCCCTCTTGTGGCAAGTGCCCTGGAGCTGCTGGGGTCAGGAGCTTCCTGCCTGGTGTTGTCCATAGCGTTTGTTAGGGAGATCTGTCCTCCCGACAGCAGAACCGTGATTAAACGATGCTGCAGTTTTCAGTCTGGTTTTAATTCAGCAGCCTCTCCGGTGAAACCATGGCTCTCCTAATCGCGAAGCGTGAGTTAGCATGAAAGCCTGAAAGTGAAACCGATGGGATGTAGGAAGTGAAACCGATAGTTCAAGATACATTATTGAAACAATGTTGCAAAATACGTAGTCTAAGATCTAATTGTAGCTCTCTAACTATTTGCAGTTAAACTCCCCTGAAGGTTTTTGTAATGCCTCAGTGATATTAATAGTTTCAGAAACTTGATGGAGGGAGCAAAATAGAGAACAAAGGAATTGAAAATTAGATAATCCATTCTTTCAGCTTTGCCTGCATTTCCCTTCTTTCCACCAAATAGCGTTCTCCTTCTGCCAGAAGTCAGTGGTGGGACTACATCCTACAGTTGTTTGAAACAGCCCCGCAGCAAGACACGAGCACGTGCTAAATTCTGGGCTACCAACCTGGCAATTATTAATTTCTGAATTAAACGCTGTTGTGTTTCTTTCTGTAAATGGTGAAGGGAGGCCGTGTGTGTGCAAACGCACGCCCCGCAGAGACCCCTCCCGCAGGGCGCTGCCTTGCAGACGTGCCCGCAGCCCCTCGCTCTCTTTGTTCTCGCCATTCGCAGCGTGGCCGGGGCCAAGGAGTTTTATTGTGGCGGCGGAGGGTGAATTCCTGCGTGCGCCTTCCCCGGGCCTGCTGCCCCTCTAATTGTGGTGTTGTCAGAAGGCGTGTGCCTCCGAAAGCCTTATCTGATTCCTCCAAAAGCCTTGCAAGCAATTCAGATGTTGACCCCTTGAGCGCAAACAACTCTCCGCTGCCTTGGGGCACAGCTTCGAGAGGAGGTTCAGTGCTGTGTGTGTGCAGAGCCGGCGGCTGGCTTTGTCACCGGGGTGCAGCACCTGCCTGGGGAGGGGAGCAAGGGGCCAGGGAAGGTGAAAGGCTGGTGGGACGAGGAGGGGGAGAAGGAGCATCCAACAGCTGCTTGTGTCAGCACGGGGATAAGTGCAAGGAGATTAATAGTTATTTAAAGAGCAAATGGGGACATGGCATTCGGCTGTGGCATGCGAGTGTATAAATGCGGTGGAATGGCTGCTCCACTGGTAACATTTAGACAGATGGTCCCTGGACTGAAAGGAATGAAAAAGATCTTTGATTCTCTTAAGGATATCTTAAATTTTAATGGGGCACACTTTTTTTTTTAATTGACTTCCAGGCAGCACCTTCAGCATTTCCAGACTGTGCTGTCTTGTTAACACCGACTGCCCGTTTGGCCGTCTTTCTCCATCATCTTAAGTAGCCTGGGATTAGAGGATAGTTTTTAAGTGAAAGCTGAAACACTATTGTTTTGCTGTCTGTGTGTCTGAGCTGGTTTAGGAGACTGTTTTCATCACAGCTGTCTTTTCATCGTTCTGCTGGTTTGGGAGTGTGTCTGATGCTAATCTTCATGAGAAATGAAACAACTGAATGATACTTCTACCTTTTGGAGCACTCTTCAGGTCTTATTAGGGTATTCTGGGTCAGGAGGACAGGGAGGTTTGTGGTTTGGGTTTTCTTTTATTACATACAAAAGTATTGAGCAGGAAAAAGACTGTTCCTGGTGCAGTACACCAACATCCTGGCTTTTTCCATACAGAATTAGCCTCAAGGGAAAACAAGTACAAAAAGTCTGTAAAATAGGTCTTGGTTGACTGAATAACCCGCAGGAGATGAGACATAACTGTCATCTGCATTCCCAAAGCTGCGATCTCCTTTTGGAGAAGAACAACCAGTCTGGATTGTTTTCTTCTGCGTCAACTGTTCAGCATGCTTTGAGTCCAATCACAGATAATTGCTTGCCCACTTAACAGGAGTGTTGGGCATCTGTAAGATCCTTGCTGTTATAGATGGGGAAACTGAGGCAGGGAGGGCAAATGACTGACCTGAGGCAACACAGAGTCACTGGTTCACCCAGGATTAGGACTCAATATGTAATTGCTTTTATTACTCTGCTGCCTGAAGGCCTCAGAGGAGCAATCCTTGCCCTGCAGACCTTGCTGCGTGAAGTAGGCTGAGGGTGGAGGGGGAGGCCGGGTGGCTTGCCCAAGGACATGGCACATCACTGGCAGAGAAAGGGAGGGAACCAGCTCTCCCTTCTCTCTGCAGACCATCCCAGCTCCCAATATGAAGTCCCCTGTGCCACTTTCCACCTGACCTTCTCCTTCCCACCACAGCTTGTATTAGCAAGCTGGTCAATCTCTGGAAAGTCTGATGTGCCTTGCTGAAGAGCCAACAGCACCAGACTCACCTTAGGCTTTTAATTAAAAATCCATAAAATATCAGCCTCTTCCAGTGAAACAGATGCAGAAACCTAAGAGCGAGCTCTATTTGGTGGCTCAAATTTCTCTACCTCTTCCTCTCTGGAAGGATGGCTGAGAGTGCAAAGTGTTTGAGCTTGATGGCTCTGGATGGAAGATGTAGGATGGGGACGTCATGAGGTGCTTGGACCCTTGAACAAGGTGAAGAGCCTGAGTCCTTTCTGCCATGTCCGCTGCTAACTGCAGAACCAGGAACCAGGTGTGTGTATCGCTGCATGTTCCTGCACGACCCCAGGGCTGTTGAGGATGGATACCACAAACCTTTAGGATGCTGCTGTCTCTAAGCTGGGCACAAACAATGCCCTTTGGACACATACAGCGGTGAGACCACATGTACCTGACTGAATCCCATGTACCATTCACCTGCTGCTCTGTCTCCATGGCCAATGCTGGGTCGTTGGGGAAATAAAAGATTGGGCTAGTAGTGTCACTCTCTCTCTCCCCAGAGTATTTTCCAAGGTTGTTTGTTGTTCAGAATTTTAAACCTGGATACACTGCCTTAATGGATTTTTCTCTAGCAGAAATTGTCTGATGCCTTTTTGAACAGATGTAGGCTTTTAGTATCCACAGCATTTTGTAGCACAAAATCCACGTGTATTTGTGGGCTTTGTGAAGAACCACTCTGTGCGTGTTTAAACAAAAATCCTGCTCAAGATGTTTTCTCATCCCCCAACTCATCTATTAAGAGAGCATGAAAATTCATTTCCTATTTGCTTTTTTTCCATATTGTTTAGGAATTCATCTGCTTCTATCACACTGCATTCTGTGTCTCTCCTCATTGTCTCTTTTGAGAGAAAAAGTTGTCATCTCTGCTGCATTACAGGAAAGAATTGAAAGAGTTTGCTCATTCATGTCACCTTTCTCTGAAACTTGTTCCCCTCTTATCTTTTCGAGTTAGGGGACCAGGGCTGCACATAAAATTTAGGGCATTAGGCATGAGATTATCCTGCTAACCTCTCCCAGATCTAACCTTTACCTTTCTGTACTCCATTCTCTAGCCTTTGTTTTTGATGTCTTCAATTGTTTCATATGTCGTTTGTACCTGGAGGCCACTTTTGGAGCACAATAGCATCTGCTGATTTAAGTGCTACGCACCGTGCAACTGCTGCTGCTTAAGTGTGTGGGGAAGCCTTTCGTGCTGTGAGCTACCATGCTACTTGATGAGACCTTTAATTCCTCTCTACTGCTGTCTGTGACCAGTCACTGGGAATTGAGTGCATGGTGTAACCTAGTTAAGGGCTATGAACCTTTTCTCCAGTGAGTCACACTTCAGTGCAGTTACTACTTGAGCTAGAGGTCCTAAATGTCACCATGCATAGTAGGATTGGATCCACAAGAAGAGGAGCAGTCTTTGTGTAGAACATGAGACCATCAAAGCTGATGTAGCTTTGTACAAGCTAAAGCCAGTTGCACTGTAATGAGCCTGGTGATTTTTTTTTTTGTCAGGTTACAGCAGTCCCTTCAAAAGGGTCTCGGTCTGGGTGTTGCTAGACATAGGGAGCCTGTCTCCTCGTGATGACTTTCCGCCCTGTGAATCACCTCCTTGTTACGTGCAAGCTCTTTTCCTATATCAGCTGTCGATCTACTGTGTGGTTCTGAGAAGCTTTACTTCTTTCTGTTTCAGTCACTGATGTAAAATGGGGTATACTCTTTGCAAATCTCCCTTCTCTTGGTGTGACACGTGTTTGATGGTGCTGAGATCATGCTGTGCATCCTCCATTGTGAAGGCCATGCCGTGGCTAGCCAGCCAGTGCTTCTGTAACACTTCTGTCCATCTCTTTGCCTCTAGCCACAGTACACAAACCTGGGGCTCCTGAACAGCATGGACCAGCAGATACAGAATGGGTCTTCCTCCACCAGCCCCTACAACACGGAGCACGCGCAGAACAGCGTCACAGCCCCCTCGCCTTATGCCCAGCCCAGCTCGACTTTTGATGCCCTCTCACCCTCCCCAGCCATCCCTTCCAACACAGACTACCCAGGACCTCACAGCTTTGATGTATCATTTCAACAGTCCAGCACAGCGAAGTCAGCAACGTGGACGGTAAGGATGCAGCATCACTTTGCTCCTTCTCTGGCTTTGGTCCTGATACCAGTAGTGACTTTTTTTGTATGATACGTATCCAGGCTTGTGCAAGAATGGAGTGACCTGTGTCCTCTTCGGTGTATGACATGTCACGCAGAAGGGAGAGATTTATCTTGGCTGCTCTTGGAGGGTGTGGTGGGAATTTAACCCTCAATAATATCACTAAATCCCAGGTGAATAAAACACCTTGCAAACAGTCTCCTAAAGACTGTACGTGATGACAGTGAGTCTCCATTTGTGTCTAGCGGGTGGGCATAAGCATGGCTTCAGTGCTACCCTCCGCTTTCTTCAGCGTCTGTGGGTTTTGTGTGAGGTTTGGCATGTGGGGCCATGCTAGCAGGGTGGAGGTGGTGCTCCCCACTCCTGCCCGTGGAGTGTGGGGCTTTCTCCATGTCCTTCCCCTATTGCAGCTGGTGTGGGAACTCCAGCGTCAGCAGCTCAGGTCAACCCTGTGCTATCTGGGTTGCTTGTGTGTGTATATGTGTGTGTGTATATATATTATTTTTAAATTTTTTTTTCATCTTAACACTCTGCTCTTGCTGTCAGAATAATCCCTTTCCTATTAAAAAAAAAAAAAAAGTATGGAGCTTAAAAGTTGAAGGCCAGCTCTTGGTTTTTGGGGGAGCTGTCTTTAATTGTTGAAGATGTAGAAACTTCATAGTCCAGGACACAGCACTGCTGGAGCTGTACGCCATGTTGTGATTTAGGGCTCTAGGGTAGAGATGTTTGCAGTGGAGAATATCACTGTCTTAAAGATGTTCAATGTTTTCCTTCAGGCATTTGGAGTAGGTGCAGTGAATAATGCCCTACCTCATGCTACCTGAATAAAAGTAGGGACTTGATCTTTTTAACTCTTTTTTTTTTCTTTTTAAAAAACAAAAAAGATATGCTTTTTACCAAAAGCTGAGAGCATTAAAATAGTGAAATAGTGTGAGGATTGTCTTGTTTTTTCTTTTTTAATCTGAAGAACTACTTCAACCTCAAATTTAATACAATCTAGCAGGAATTGCAACTAACAAACTCCCAGCCACTGCTGCCAGTAAAGCAGCAGAGCCCGTGCGTTCCACTCTGGAAAAAGATACTGCATAACAATAAACCACTGTAAGCTTGCATCTTTTATATTTTAAAAGCCTTTTCCAGTAAAATTTGTCTAAAACTGGTAACAATAACTTTGTTCAGAAAATTCTGTTAAGCGGGGTTAAAATGTGATAGGTCTGCTCAAGACCAAATTTTTCATTTGTTTATGCATAAAAGGGTGAAGGATTTTTAAGTGAGGTTGAAATTGCACCTTTTCCTTATCCACATTGCAAGTGGTGCCCTGCTATTGTTCACACTTGTTTTCATGTCCAGGTTTCTCCTCTTACACTACACGCAGTATTTATTTTCACTTCCCTTTAGGTAAGGAAATTGTCGGTCAGCTCTACTTTCCATTTCTCAGTGCAAGAAAATGCTGCCCTTGGCTTTTACAGACTGGTCTAGAGGGGGTCCTTTGAAGGAGATATGAAAAGACATTCTCTTTTGATACATACGGTACAAAGAATTATCTAATGCAGCTGCAGGGAACCAGAGCACTTGAAGCTGTCCTTTCAACTATGGAAAGCGGTCTTTTGAAATGAGATTTGAATGTATGTAGCAGGCTGTTCCAGCAGACCTAAAGAGAAGGGGGGCTACTCACAAGCTTGAAGTTAAGCAAGAGCTTGAGATGTTTCACTGTAGTGATAGTGGGTTTTGGGGGTAGAAGTGGAGTCTGAGGTTTAATGTAGGTCTGGGAAAAAGTCAAAGATCAGATTACATTCTGGCTTTAAAAAAAGTGAATAAAATTGCTCCTTAATGACGACAGTTGCCAAATGCATGGAGCCTGGGGGCAGGCATGTTTAGCTTCCCTGCATTTTTTTTGCCCTGATGTAGACCACTCTACCAACAGATGAAGGTCTGCTCCCTGTACCTGTTGCAGTCTGTCTAGGGATAAATCCATGTCTCTTACTAAGGGAATGGGCTCCTAAACAGCTCTCTGATCAGGGAGGAGTGAGCACAGTCCAGGTGTCCCTGTGCTGAGCCAAGTGACCTAGATTTAGCTGCTCGTGCAGGGGCTGGCAGTGCACTGTGTGTTCACAGTGGATGATGACAGCCTTGCGGTGGTGGCTGGCGACCTTCAATCAATACGCCTTTCACGGTAGAGCATCTTTCCATCTTCAGAGCTCTGCCCTTCTGCTAATTAATCCACCAACTCATTTCACATGGGCTCTTAAGCAGTTGGTAATATGTGTTCGACAGCTTTATCAGTGGGGTGGGTGGGGAAGGACGTGAAGGCTCTCTCTCCCGCTGCCATCCTGAGAAATGTGGAAACATGCGTGAAATGTTGATGAAAGAAGGAGCGATTGCCCCATCCTCTCAGCTAGAGCAAGTTCTCGGAGTTGCTCATCCCCCACCATGTGACTTCATATGCTTTGATTAATGCCTGTCGTCTTTTTTTTTTTTAATGATGGATTAGGAACTTACCCAACTGGAAGAGTTTCTTCCACTGCAGTGACCTATTAAAAGTTTAATTACTAGATGGCCCCACCCTTATTAAGAGTCCAAAACTTGAAAGCCTTGTTTCTTAGTTCTTTTTTCCCCCCTCTTGCATTTCCCCAGGGCAGCAGTATTAAGTCAGGAAATCCATTGTATCGCACTTTCCCCTGCTGGGGAGTGGATGAGCCAGGCTGACCCACCTTGTCCTGCCGGGAAGGCTCAGTGGTGACTGGCAGGGGATCTGCTGTCCTGGCTGACAGTGCGCTTCACTGGAGCTTCTTCTGGGCTGAGTCACGTCAGATTAGGTCATGGGAGTGAAGGTTGTGGGCTTGGTAAGAGGACTTGGTTATTTCTCTAAAAAGCAAGACCTGCTTTGATGGGAGGATTAGAGACCTGTGAAGATGCTTCAGATTTCTCTGTCACTTTGTGTGTTTAGCTCCCAATCTGCGCGCTTTGGAGGCAATAATCTGGAATAATGTGTAGATCCCCAGGTTACTTCTAGAGGTGGGCTAAAGGAGAGACTTCTGGAGTAACTAAATGCTATGTCTCTGTAAAGAGCCCTAAAATAATATTTTTTTTCCCCAAAACCTGGTTTGTTTTTTGGTTGTTTTCTTTTTTTTTTTTTCTTCCCCGACTCCTCCAGACTCTTTCTTTGGGGCAGGCTTATTGTCCCAGGACAGCAGGCACCAGGCACCCTTTGCCAAATCAGCAGTATTTGAATAAGATAGTTTGGGGGAGAGAGAGAGAAAGGAGTGTAACACTGGGACTGCTTCTCTGCTCGAGTTTGTGATGGGTTCCTTTTTGTGGGAGGTTGGGGGGAACCTGACCAAAATTGCAGAGAGAAGCACTAGGTGAGAGGGTGATTTCATATGCATGAGCACTTCACTTTGAAAACATTACAATTTTTCTCTCTGAAGTCTTTCATGACCTTAAGTAGGAATTCCAGTAAAACATGCTGTCTAATCAGGTTAGCTCTTCATTTGTATGCAATGTTGAACTAATTAATGATGACAAATTGAGATTGGATTGCAGAGGACTTTATAAGCATCCTTGATTATTTTTTTTAATTAATGACCTGAGAACACAAGAATATAAGCAGGTTAATCAGTCTTTTCAGAAGGAAAATCTTTAACAATTGGAACTCTACTGAAGTGTTTAAAAACAAAAGCCTTAATAGTCTGAATTAAACAAAGTTTCTCACGTGCATACTCGTGGTACAATAAATCCTTCTTGAAAACCATGCTGGGAAGGAACAAGCAGTTATCATTTTGTAATGCTGAGATAGAGAGTAGGCAGTTGAGCTTGAGCGAGAAGCCCTATGAATTGAGTGAAGTAAGAACTTATCCAGAACTGTGCGCCATTTATTGTGGGATATTTCCTTCAAGAATTCCCATATGCCCATGCCTTACAATATCTTCTCCTATTTCTGCAGCAGAAGAAAATGAGGCATTTCAAAAGTATGCAGCCTCAGATTGTCCCCCCCACTTTATGGCAATAAGTTGCGTGCTGATCTTCCCCACCTACTCTGAGTGCAAATAAATAAACAAACAACTTCACTGGCTTTTCTCCCTAAAAAATATTTGGCAATCACCTGTCACTAGCAGAACCTGTTACATGGGGAAGAACAGGATTGCAGTAGGAAAGTAAAAATTAAAAATGTATGTCAAGGTAAGTAAAAGTTAACATTACTGCCAAACACAAGCTATCAAAAAATGAATCGGATCCACCCATCCCCATAAGCAAGATACCACCTTATAAGTCATGAGACTCTTTTTAAAAGACAAACAGGTTCTTCTTATTTTCCCCTGGGACTTTGAGCCTTTAGGGTGCATCTACTAAATCTTTTAAAGCTTTTCTTGGTAGTCACGAGTGTTAAGGAAAAAGAAGGCAGAAATAGCTTTAAGTTTTTAAATGAAAACTGAAATTTACTTGCAAATTTTTTGATTCTGCTGAAGACAGACACCCAGCCCTGCAAGACTTGCATAATTCAGGTGTTGGCAATACCCGAGTTTAGCAGTTTATTCTCATGCCCTGCAGTAGGTTGGAGCTGCGCTGGGTTGGTCCTTTCAGGGCTTTGTTATGAAAGATGGAGCTCTGCAGAGCTGCAATCCATGTTCCAGTCAGCTGGCTCTCCTGTTCTCGGTAAACTCAGCTGTACCTACAGCTATAAGAAAATGCTCAGATTTCAGACTCTCTTAGCTACCAAAGCTGGATAACAGCCTGTGCAACGTGCATGAAAGCAAGTAAATGGATTGTGCTGGCTGGGGTTAGTGGATTTGGAAAAGCTGCATTTTAAGCAAGGTGAAAGGAATGCACTTAAATTAAGCTACACGAGCAATAACAGGCTTTTGTGGTTAAGAGTATAGATTCCTTGGCTCGGCTATCTCAGTCTTTTTATTTCAGATTGATTCATTCCATTTTCATTTTAAATATATTCTGTGTCCTGAACCACCTTGTAAAATTGGGAAATTTTTTCCCAATCTCTATAAAATGAATTAGAGGACCGTGCACAAGCATAGGGAAGCAGTGAGAAGGCAATTAGATGTGTGCATTACCTTGACTCAACAGTCCTTAATTATGTGTTCAGTGTTCTCTTAAATAATCTGTTCAAATAGCGCATTGTTTCAATAACACTGGTAATGTCCAGTGTTGTCCCAGCTGCTGATTATCTCTCTGCATCATATGTGAAAACTTCTTTTTTTTTTTAAAGGCTGGTGACTCTCCCAGTGAATATACATGTGGGGCTGTGCTAAGCGTTCATGTGAAATCTTAGCTTTGTTATTCCTTTGTGGTGTGTTGGTCAGTGCAGTTTAGGCTTTCCAATTTTACCTTTTAATATTGTTTTTAAAGCTGCAGGGAGAAGGGGAGTGGAAGTGGTCTTGCTACAGGATTTTGAATTTCCCTGTCATCAGAGACTCCTAGTTAGTAATGATGTAGGCTTTAGCTGTTTGCATGGGGCAGCTGAGAAGGATCCTTTTAAGAGACTCATTTATGCAGAGGGTATGCAGACCTCGCCAAGCACTGAAATCAATCACCTCCTGGCCACTCTGCTAATCCTTTCATGCCCCTAAATGTAGGCTTTCTCTTCAGCCCAGCTGGTTGCCCAGCACAGTTAATTTTGCTGGTGATAACCTGCCTTGTTACAGCAAGAGCGAGGAAGGGAAATAATGCCTGTAATCCAAAGGGAGAGAGGCGATCTGGAAGGAGGAGGCAGTGGAGGAGGAGATGGGGTTGCAGCCTTCAGATGTACACGCTGTAGGCTGTGAGAGCTGATGCAATGGTGTGAGCTAAGGGCTTGGCTCCCCACTGATCTCAGCAAAGCAGGAGCGCTTCCATATTTGGGTATTTGTTTCAGGTGAGAAGTGGTTAAGATTTGGCTTCCTCAAGCTGTCTGCAGCCGTGCCTGCCTGAAGAGGTTGTTTCCAGCACATGCAAGCGGGGAGGCAGGGCGGGCGCTGATTGCCACCATCGTTCTCGTGCATAGAGAGGTTGTGGTTGCACTTGTGAAGTGTATTTCCCTCTGTGTGATGTTACAGGGTCTAACACTAAGGCTGTTGAGACATATGTAACTTGTCCTAGGTCACCTACCTGGAAAGAGAGGAGCTGGGCTTGTTGTCTTTGAAGGAGGTGCCTTTCTCACGGCAGGGAGGTGTTTTCAAGCTAGCGAAGCTGGGAAGAACCAGTTCACCTGTGAGAACCAGCCAGGAGGGGCCTGCTGGCTTCTGTTTGGGTTTTTATGCTTGAGTAGAAGGAGATCTGAGTGCATTAGGTTCCCATTAGAACGTAATTGTGCTTTTTGCCCCTAATCTCTTTGTCATGTATATTTTGTTTTTATTAGCAGTCATCTTCTGTTACCCTTGCAAGCAACTCTACAGATCTGTGTAATAGCTTCTAGAAAATGTCTTGTGATATAAGCTCTCTTGGTTTTTTCTTTTCCTTTTTGTGTCTTTTATTATTTTCTAAAGCCTACTAAGGCAATGTAGCCCCCGTATGAACCGCTGTCACTGTAGCGAGGACTTCTGCTACATGCTCTCTTAGTCCAGCGCCCTCCATGACGCCAGAACTGTGCTGTGATGTAAGAGCACGCTGTAAGGGACAGTCTGTACCCCAGGAAGGACGAGAAGGGAAGTTATTTGGTTACTGATTATATGAAATGATAACTGTTGGCACTGGGAACTGGGAACCCACTGGCACTGGGGGTCCCCTGACATGCAGTGGTGTTCTCAGCTCTTCAAACAGCACAGTTAGTGTTGGGCATCAGCATGCCCGACCTGCGGAGAGACAGCGGGCTTCAGGTGGTGTGAAGGTCCTTCTCTTTCAACTAGGGTCTAGCCTCTTGGTTGCTATGTTTGTGGCTGATTCTCTCCCAGCGTAACAGGAGACCAGTTAGAGCTCGCTGTGTGTCTCCCAGGATCTGCAAGTGAAAACCACTGAGACATTGGGGTCAGACATATGAGGATGGAGAAAGTAGTCAGCAGGAAGGGTTGTGTCCTCCACAGGGGCAGAAGATCCCTTTGCTGTTTTGCGCGATTTCTAGTTGTACTGGCATCACATTTTTCATTATTTTTTTTTTCCTTCGGAAAATTTGTTTTAAGGTTTTAATTTATTTTTTTTTGAGAAAAAATCAGAGAGAGAGAATTAAGTGCAAGAAAATTTTTGGTTCTTAATGAGATTTTTTTTTTGTCTATGTGAAGAGGAAAAAGTGTTAATTAAATATAATTTTCATCAATGCAACTTGCACAAAAAAAGCCCCACCTACTTTCATGAGAAAGGAATAAAGAGAATCATAATCCCGGATTAGGTATCTTTCACTACACATATATAAAAACAACACCGTGTGAAAAGGGGGAAAGTATATATGTATACACACACACACCAAACCTACCAATGTGCCTCCAGCAGTATTACCAAAGGAATTAACTTTACAAGAAACAGCCACAGCCTGGAAAGAAGCCATTTTTTCAAATAAAAGCTGAATGAGACTTGTGGTTTCTGAGAACTATGAGAAGGAAGGGTTAAAAAAACATTTACAGATAAGAATAGCTGATGTTGGAAGATAAGTGAACATCTTGAAGTAGGGGAGGGTCACTATTTAAATTGCCTTTTCTTTCTTTTTTTTTTTTTCCCCTCCTCTTAGTTTAAAATTGGCTTCTACTAAGAACAACATGTAGGATTAATGTAGTACTTTAAATCTTCAAAGTGCTGCACAAACATTACTTCCCTAATCAGCAAACACCTTTGCTTAATAGGCAAATCAGGAGCGCAGTCGCCATTTTAGAGAAGGGAAACTAAGGTGCCAGAAGTGCCAAAATTTCCAAACTTGTAGGGTTTTTGGAGTGGTTTTTTCCCTTTTTTTTTTTTTTTTTCTTTTGGTAGTGTTTAGCATGGGGACTGTCTCTAGGCCGGCTTGTAAAAGCTGCTGAGCTCTCCTGGATTTCCCAAGCACTAAGCATGCAAAGCAGCTGGGGCAGAGCTCAAACGACGCATCAGCAGTCGCCTCCTTACCTTTCCGGAGGTCACGGCAAGCTGCGCCAGAAGGGAGGCAGCCCATTCCGGGGCAAGGAGGGTTTCCTAAAAAGTTGCCCGTTTATCCCCTACCATTGAGCTGCATAACTTAAGCTGCATCAACTGAGAACTGTTAGAAGATATTTAAAAAAAAATAAAAAAAAAAATTATGTGACTGTTTTAGTAAGTTACTTTTGGGTAAAGGTTTTCAGGTAGGCTGGTGCAAGAGGTATTGCTCACCTTGGAGACAAAGACCGCCCTTGGAGATCATCATTCCTTTCCTTAAGTCAGCTGAAATATTGCAGTTGTCATAGATATTATTTCCCTGCCAACTTGATACCGAACAAGCAGCAGCTCGGTGGCGTGCTGAAGCAAGGATAATTTTGTGTGTTGCATTGGTGGGGCTCTGTACACTGAGCGTTTGGCTCCAGTGCTTGGCAGACCATATGCTAAATGAAGAAATATTCTACTTGGTTTAAAAAAAAAAAAAAAAAAAAGAGGTGTCCTGGGTAGGGATGGCTTCTGTATAGAAAGAGCATGAACTTTATTATGCAATGGAAATCTTTTCATGAGGTTTTGCTACGTGCAGGTGTGTCAGATTTGTTATTGTAAACACAAAAGGATAGCTACCCAAATAAGAGCTTAGATCCTCTTGCAAATGGACCTGAGTATTGATACAAACTTTATTGTTTCCAGTTGTTAAAGATAACACTTAAATGTTGGAGCAAAACTCTGTGGAGCTGCAGGAGGAAAGTGCTATTTCTCCCTCTTTTTTTTTTTTTTTTAAGACTTATTCTGTGAGAGTGTATTTCTTAAGGAGAGCAAAACATTACTTTTCTGATAAGAATGAGTGGTTTGTGATCTGCTGATACATTTTTAGCTACTGAAAATATCTAAATTCAGCTTTACAGAAAGGTGGAAACTGTGCTAGAGGAAACACAGGAAAGCAGCACTCGAAGGCTGACCTGTCTTTCCTGAACGAATGAGACGGGACTTGGGTCTCAATTTTCTAGCTCTGTTTTTCCCGTTAGCCGTGATGGTCATGCTGCCTTGCAGCATGGGGGAGGGCAATGCCCTCCCCTGAAAGAAGAGTGGAGGGGAGCATCCCTGTAGAGGCCACCGCTCGGGGCTCTCCTCCCCGCTGCCGTGTGTCCCGGGGTGCACCGCGCGTTCCTCCCGGGGCAAGAAGCCGTGCTGCCTGGGGGTGCCCTGCTAGGGAACGGCACGGCGAGCAGCGGATTTGGCGCTGAGCCCGGCCTCAGAGCAGCTCCTGCCCTGTTATTTAGATGTAATCTGGGTAACGTTGTGTAAGGCATTGCCTCTGCCTCAGTTCCTCCTCTTCCCCCTTTCTACACGCCCAGCCTCAAATTTGGGACTGTGTCACCATAAACCTGTATTGTAAAGTACTTAGACCCCTGATGTGAAATGACCGGGGTGGGCAGCTGGGGACTGCTGCTTGCTGTGCATTCCGTATCACTAGCCTCAGCTTTCAGGCCTCTTCTTTTGACTTATTTACAGGACACTAAAGTGTTTTTACAAACTCACTTTTGAAGGAACCAAAACGTAGCTTCAGGCTAAAGCTGGAAACTGCCCAAGTGCCAGTTGGGTTATTGCTTCCCCTGCTTGAGATCTCGAGCTTTACTGGCATCAGGCCCACCAGGTCTAAAAATTACTGGAGCAGAGGTTGTTTGAGGGCTATGGCATGAAGGAAAGCTTCTTCCTGTTATGTAGCTGGAGCACAATGCCGTACCAGCACTGCTACGATAGCTGCGGTGCCGAGCCTCAGCAAACTCACCCTGCTGCTTGTTGGGGCTTATTAGCTCAACCGCGTGAGCTGTGGCTGGGAGCTGACTTGCTCCTGACCTTGCAACAGGAGCAGAGTGAGCCCAGGTTTGCTATCAAACCTGCACCCAGAGCTCCTTGGATCCCCCTTAAAATGTAGGACCGGAAGGGATTCCCGTGGGGAAGGGACGGGAGTGGTGCCGCTGGGCTTGGTGCCCAGCCTGGAGGGTGTTCATGGGGCAGGCAGCGCACCCGCTCTGTTTGCATTTGAGCATTAGCATCACCATGGGTGGGAGAGAAAAAGTCTTCCTGTGAGATGTTTGTTGGGTGGCTGAGCACTGAATGACACCTGTTCATTAATCAGTGAGGTGGCGGCTGGTTTTGCAATGAGTTCCTTGTCTCCCATGTCTTCTGGTGCAAACTGCTCACGCTACTCATGCTTAGTCACTTTATAGTTTTTTGACCCATCCTTGGTGGATTCTGGTAGGAGTATGAGCAAAGGGGAACAAAAAACGGTGTGTGCATTTCTAGATATCCTACTAAAATCTTTCACAATACTGGCACCCATAAAGGAAGTGGTGACACCCCTAGGAAAAGCTTCAGAAGAGCCATCGTTAGCTCTGTAAGGTCTGACAAAGACAACGCTTTTGGACTGATCACTTTGTGATACAGTTTCTACGAGGAATTAATAAATTTAACCTTTATTTGGCATCCCCTTTGTGTGGCGACTTTTCTAAGTCAACTTTGCCAATTTCCTTTCCCTTGCCTCTCAAAAGGGCTGCAGAAGTTGGAGTCTGTCATTCTAGGTATGTTTTTCAGCAGACTGATCCGCGCAAGATATGCGTGGGGGGAGCCGGGTTGCTCTGGTGCTGCTGGCGTTCAGAGGGAGCGCCTGCCGTGGTCCCCGGCCGATGGGAAGAGCGGCTCTGCAGGGGAGCTGGCTTCCAGGTTGAATTTGCAGGAACATACACTGGAAGAAAATCACTTCCGTGCCGCGTATTTGATGTTGCGAGCGCAAAAAAGTTCTGATGCTGTTAGCCACCCTGCTAATCACAATCAGTTTTTAATGAGGCTATTTTGTTTCAATATCCTGATATTCTGATTCACGGTGGAACTTATTTCAGGAATGCTTCCTAAACAGAACTCATCGGGTCTGTCTTACGTGGGGTAGCTTGGTAGCATTTTAACAGTTGATAAAGCACATGGCCGAGATGGACTCTGTTGGTTCATGTTTGGGAATGACTAACTCGGGACCACTTCCCTCTCCACCACACAGGTCTGAGCTGCTGCCAACCACCCCTGTGCCTCTGAGAGCCAAACTCCTGGGGTACACCTTATGTTGGATGCCCCCCCCCCCTCCCCGGATCANTGGATGCCCCCCCCCCCCGGATCACACCACATCTGCACTATGACTCCAGCGTAACCTGCTCGCTGGGGAAGTCATCCTTTCCTCTCTCTGCTCCCGGGAGAAGCAGGGCTGAGCGTGCGGCAGGCGCTGACTGCCGGGAGCGGTGCAGGATGGGCAGGTATTCCTGCGAGCTGGGGGCTCTCCGGCTCTGTGCAGTGTGCTGCCTTCAGCCTGCCTGGCATGGTTCAGCAAGGGTGCAACAGTTCACTCAGCTTTTTTTTTCTTATTATTTATTTTTTTTCTTCTTTTTCCACTGGCCATACCAATCTGATTGCACCTTCGAGGGATCATCTGCCCCTAAAGCTTAATTAAGGAGCTCTTGTCTGACTCTTCACTGACTCACCTGCCACTGCATGAGCTCATGTCTGACTTGTCCTAGGAAGATAGTGAAATATGTCAGGCTTCTCTGAAATGTAGCAGGTTTTTGTTTTATTGCACCCCTGACGTTGCTGTTGGCTGCTGCAGAGGTGAACAGAAAGATGACTGCCCCAACTTGGTTACATTTATCTAAACTTAGTCGCTCGCCTCTTTGTGCCTTGAAAAACCAGATGGGGTTTTGCTTGCACAGCTGTAGGTATGTTAGAGTTAATAAAAAAAAATAAAATTAAAAATTAAATAACCTTTGAGTTTTGGCTTCAGGCAAAGTAGGTGAAATGATGTGTTTTGGAGATGAATGCTCTTGCAGGAGGCAAGATGTAGCTTGCAGGAGAACATCTGCAACCAATCCATTCTGTATGAGATGGGGCAAAGACTTGTTTGTATCTCAGTACCTGTTCAAACATGTTGTAGCACAGCAAAAAGAGGTTTTGAATGCATTGAGGAAGGGTGGGTAAGAAGGAAAAAAGACATCAACCTGAATGTTTGCCTAATAGCTTTGATTTCTTCATTAAACTTTTAAGCACTTTAATAATTTGATTAGCTCCTTTCAGAGCACTGTAGAATTCCTTTTTTTTTTTTTCCTTCTCCTTTTCTCTTTTGTTAGAAGAAAAGGAAAAAAAAAAAACCAAAAAAAACCCCAGTCATCGTCCTGCTGCAAAATGAGCTTGCTTTCTGGCCTGGAGCGAATCTGGTAACTGTTCACTACCTTTGTGTATCCCCCCTGAGGACTGTCAGTGGAAGGATGTTGATCAAAGAGTGTGCAGAGATTCAGTTACCAGGCTCTGCCTGGACACCAGAATGGAGCTTCCCAGGCAAATCCTCCTTGCCAGCTACTCTCATCCTCTTTGTTCTGTAAGAACTGGATCTGGAATGAACATCCAGAAACTGCAGTTTGCAGAGCTCGCTTGCCTGCCTTTAATTGTGCACTTGAAATGCCTCTTTCTCAGAGCCTGTGGCAGCGTAGAACAGTTATATGACTCAGGAGCAGCTGAAGTGGTGAGGTTGGTAATAGAGGCTCTCATATTGAGGTTCTCATATCATCATACTGATGGTTCTTATCATCATACTGAGCTCTGTGGGTTTTTGGGTTTTTTGTTGGGTTTTGGGGTTTGTTTTTTTTAAGCTGACCCCCAAGATGCACATGCATTTTTTTATGCATGTAACTAGTGTGAGTTTTGAATGTGCAGACTGCGTGTGGCTGGGATCTGCTGTCAGGGGAGTATAGCGACTGTTGCTCATATCTTCCTTGTCTTACGGGCGGAATGCCTTGCTGGGGAGCTGGGGGGAGAACTGATTTGGGCTGAATAAGGTGGAGAATGTGCCTCTGAATGCATGCTCCTTGCTTCTGGTAGGATTTTAAAGTGCTCTGCTTTACGGGGATGGGGGTGAAATGCTACTAGGTTAGTATTTTGCCAGTGCTTAAAAAGAGGACTACAAAAATTTTTTTTTTTTTTTCCCTTGCCTTGCACCAAATCCTACTGTGACTTTGCCAAAAGTGCTTGCTTAAGCAAGGCAGCCCTGGTCACGTGCTAATGTTCTTCAAGGCCCCAGTGCACAAGTGAATTAAGGAATTGCAAGATGCAGAAATGCCTGTCCTCTGTCTTTGATGTAGGCAGGGCTCCTCCATTGTGCATTTGCTCATCAGTGCATCACTCACTCCTGTGTTTGCATGCACTTGTCAAGTCCCTAGTGACTCTCGCTGCTGTTGTTCACCTGTGTTCCCTGGTCAGCTACCAGGAAGGCCTCCTACAGCTTGACCATATGCGGCCAGTGGACACCTATGCTAGAGATAGCCTCAGGCTCCATGCCACGCTGCACAGACTTGCCAGGCTGCACCTAGAAAGAGAATTGCTGTGTCTGTGTGGTGTTACAGCAATGGGTCAGGTTCATTGGCTCTGGCACCTTGCAACTTGAACGTGACGGTCTGGGGGCTGTGCAGAGATGGTTGGCTGTGTCTGAACTCCTTTCTCCTGCGTGTCATGCACTGGTTTAGCATGTGGCAAGCCAGCAGTCCCTGCAGCCGCACCATGGGCTTGCCTTTAGCCCTGAGCAAGGCCTTGAGCAAGAGTACTGGTTGCTTTTGCGTTGCCCTGCAAGGAGCATCCTGACCTACAGAGGTGGTCAGGACTGTGTTCAGGTGCAGGTTGTACCTCACTCCCCATGCTTAGGGCTTCAGACAAGAGGGCTTTAGATGGCTCTCATGTCATTCCTTGAGTTTGCTGTCCTGGACTGCATGAAAAGCCTGATGTATAATTCAAGTTGCCTGAGTGGGTCTCTGTCCTGATGCTCTGATGACTCATGCTATCTTCCTTTTCTGCCTTCAGAGCTGTGTTGCTGTGACACTCTTGAGCAATAACAGAGCTCATCTGTAGAGAAATCTCCTTTTAGAGAGAGTTTCAAAAGTGGTTGGCTATCCAGGATTCTTTTTGTCTGCTTCAGAGTTCCCATCGCAGAATGACCGAGGAAGGTGGCCAAAGCTACGTGGTGGGAATGACACTTTCTTACTCAAGCATTGGCCTAACTCTCAGATTTTATCCTCCTCCTGTGTGAATGTTGCTTTGTCCCTCAATTCCTCCATACACCTCTGTACCACACAACAAAACCTCTGCTGCTTCTTTCTCTGAATTGTGTGATATAATTATTCTTCCTAGCCCACTACTGCAATGTGAAAATGGGTCCCTCTTAATTTTGGAAGGACTTTCAAAGGTGCTTGCTCTTTGGAGAAGTAGCACATGGAGAAGCATACATCAGCCTGTGTGGGAATGAGGTGGGGGTGGCGTTTTGTTTTGGTTTTTTCCCCTTGGCTACATGAGCAGCTAAAACCTGTAACCTACAGGAGTTGGAAGCTCCATGCAGAAAATTAGCTTAGGTTGGTGGAAGAGTTGAGATCGCATTTTTCTTGGCTAATTAAAGGATTAAAGGTGCAGAGATTTAGAGTGAACTGTCAGTGTGCTACAGAAGAGAGCCTTTGATGGTTGAATCCGACTTGAGATTAAACAAATTGCATTTAAATAAGAAATATGTGGCAACAGTTACAGTCTAGCTGGGCCTCTATCATTTGCTGTCCTCCAAGGTCAGGTAGCTGGTGTGTTGTAACTAGGGCTTCTCCTCCCTTACCAACTTGCTTCTTCCCAAGTGTCTCCCTCTGGATTGTTTCAATCTGTTGCCTCCATGCTTTGTAAAACTGGGTTTATTTCTTCTCACCCAGTGCTTTGTGCAGTGGAGCCTGGCATACCACCTTACATGATGACAATCCCACTGTCCATCATAGCAGTAGCATGGGTGCATCTTTGTGGTGTGTTTTGTCATGTCTCTGATCCTATTTAGGGTGGTGTGGTGGTGGTGTTTGGTTTTGTTTTGGGTTTGTTTGGGTTTTTTTTGCATCCTGGTGCTTTGCAGTCTGCAACTGGAAAGCTAAATACTTGTTTCCCTTGGACTCTTTGTTGTTCAGCTTTGAACTGATGGATGAAAAGAGTCTTTTGGGTTATACTCCACATGGTAGTGGCTGATAAAATCCTGGAGGGATAGTTAGCTGTCACTGATCTGCTTCTGCAGGTTCAAAGTCCCTGCTTTGTTTGCTGCCAGTTGATTGTCTTCAACAGGCTACATTTGCAAATGGCTTTCTATCCTCATGCCTTCTTGCTTGGATAGCAGTAAATTCAGAGCTGGTAAGGGGCTGGTTTTAAGCCCTACCCTTGATAGCGCTTGCAGTGATGCAAGCTCATGAGATTCATGGTAGCTGTCTCAGGACACAGCTTGCTTTCTGCAAGGGCAGGAATTCGTCTGCACAGCATCATGCAGGGCAACAGCACGTTCTGTCCGTGGAGGCTTTGGGCCTTTCTCTGATGCATCACGTATGAGCTGTAAGGAAAACGGGAGTGCCGGCCAGTGTGAGCCAATAACTTCTTCTGATGTTGCAAGTCTGTCTTGTTTTGCTCCATTTTGTTTTATTTCTTTTGAGGGAGGAAAGTGCTTGTCTCTAGTTACCTTCAATCCATATAA